>OX465289.1:12982500-13447500 GCA_949987695.1 Merzomyia westermanni
GAAAAATTATATTTTTAAAACACTTCAAACGTGTACCTTGAACTAGAGTTTGATGGGCTGCAAAACTGTGTTGTCGGTTTTCTGATTTAAAATATGTCAAACTTTCTTTGAAAGCTTTCTAAACTTTTTTTAATTTTTGTAGGTGTGCACAAAGTTTACAATGCAATGATTATTTAAAAAAGATTTTTATGAGAAAAATACAAAAAACGTTATTATATATATTCTAAAGAAAAGTACTTTCTAAGCAACGTCATTTAACTTAGTGCTGCGATTTTAAAACCCAATTGAGGGTTAAACTCTAGGTAACCAGCCTGCTGTTTCATACTTCCTTGTTTTCGTCGCAAAATATAAAAAGAAACTCGACAAATTTAAAATTAAAAAAAAATATTTGGAACTAAAAATTCTAAAAAAAAAATCTCAAAAAACATTTAACTTAAGTTGGTTCTGGAACTCGCAAGCCTACAGTTGACAGTGATCTTGCGAGATCGTGCCCCTGCTTTCCTTAGATCTTTTTTGAGTCAATTTATTTTTTTCAATTTTTAAAATAATTTGTTTATTTTTGAAATTTATATTATTATTATTGATGGGGATATCTCTTAGTACAACGTTAGGAACAGCGTGAAACTTGCCTGATCAGTGCCAACTCAGCACTTAGGTAGTGAGGCATCAGAAATGTGCTAAGATTTCAAAATATTTTGGTCTTATGAGCCGTTCTACCTAAGACTTGAGCTAAGTTGTCACTGATTAAACAAATGTCGGTATGTGTTGGTGCGCATCATTATTATCTGGTACTACCTGCAGAAAACCGGTGTTGCCGTACAGGGCCCTTACCCTGTATTTCTATTCGAAAGAAAATTTGTTGGCTTTCGAGTGATTCGTACGCTGTAAGACATTTTGCAGTAGAACCAGTTCGTTGTTCGAGTTCCATTCTGTTCCCAACGGATTGGATTTATTCCCTTTCGATTGTAGAAAATTTGGTGCACGCTATTTCAAAAACATATGCCAAAATGTTCTTTAGTTAAAAAATTCTCTTCAATAGCAAATTAGTAAGCGGAAATCCACACAAATGTAATTTCTTCCTTTCATCAAAAAATCATTTTTGTCGGAGAGAGATTCAAGCAATCGCTGTTGACCAAAAACAATTGCATATGTTAGAAAAAAAATTGGAAAGCTTAAAAAATTGTGAGATAAATATATATTTAAAAATAGTACTAATACTATACTTCAGATTTATGCAGTGTGTTTTAGTACTCTCTTTTGTGTTTGGAGTTAGTGAAACAGTGATGCCCGCTATTATCGAATATTTTTTAAAGCAAATTCGAACGAACTACAGAGTGCCGATATTTATTAGAATCGATTTTTGCATTTGAATAGACGTACAGAGTAAGAGGCCCAAAATAATTACTAAGATAATATTTGTTGGAACGATTTTCCGTCATCCCTTGTCAAGTTTGGTTTTGTAACAAACCGGTTTCGGCGTTCTGCCATTTTCAATGCCTAGTTTCGTTCTGGAAACTAGGCATTGAAAATGGTAGAACGCCGAAACCGGTTTGTTACAAAACCAAACTTGACAAGGGATGACGGAAAATCGTTCCAACAAATATCAGCTTACTACCCTGTCGGAAGATCAACACAACAAAATAAATCACTAAGATAATAATTACTAAGGTATTTGATATTCTTACCCCCATACTCATAAAAAATAAAATTGATTTATAAAGCTCTTATGATTTAAAATTTGTATGGAAATGTCATTTTGTAAGCCAATTTTATTTTTTATGATAATTATTAATTTATTTTGATAAATAAAAAACACTTGCTTTAAAATAAAAAAATTCCGATTCAAAAATAATTCCTGATGAAACAAACTTTTCTATTACCAGTTTATTAATGCAACTTTTATTTTCAGTTTTTATTTCACGCAATACAAAAAAAAACCTAACGAAATATACCAACATGAGTGACTTGCCTCTTCTAAAGCACATTTTAAATGATTTTGTTTACAACGAGGTAGATGATTCCACACACGAGGAGCATATGAAGGCAGCAAACGAATTATATGATGAACTTTTAAAGTTTGAGCAAACTCATATGAAATTGCCAAAACCCAAAGAAAATATGCGTACAAATTTGGAATATCGTGAAAAGGTGGGGAGCGCTGATATGATCAGCAAAGCATTTCTCTCAACAAATAAACCAAGTAATGTTGATAAAACTCAACCGCTCATAAATGTGCATGTGCGTACATATTCACATCCTAAACAGAAAGAGGGTAAATGCGATAATCCTAAAAATATTACATTACCAAAAATTTATCAATTATAATATTGAAAATGTATGTGTATATGTTAATAAAACTGCAAAAAATAATATATTTATAAAATTTATTAGTGGTGCACATAATTTACTTAGCTCAGGAGGGAAACATATCCTTATTGATAAATAGAAAATAAGATGGACTTGTGGAGGAGTTAGTGGTTAAAATGCGCTACCGTGAGATAAGCTACAGCAGAACCAGTCTCCCATGGGTTTTCAGTGGTTAGTTAAGCTTAAGTTGAACTATCTTTGCTTAAACTTAGATGAAATTTAAACTTGAGTTTAACTGCAAATAAGTTTTCCAGGGAGCGTTTAAGGCCGCTCTTATGATTATCTGTTTTGCACGGCAACATTGATTTTTCTGCATCTAGTCAAAACCACAGTGACACTTGTCTACATGTTTCACGCTGTTGATCACGTTTTGCTCAAAAAAAGCCAGAAAAAATACAATAATGATAGTATTTATTATGATAGTATTAACAAAAATTACTTGGAATTAAAAAACAATTTTTTTTGTTTAAGTTTAAGTTTTTTGAACTTCTGTTTTTATTTTACAACCAGAACAAGCTTTTTAGCTGTTTTTACAATAGATTGGAAAACCGAAAATCAGGTTAAGCATACTCAAACTGAGCAAATAAGTTGCATTGAAAAAAAGACTAAAAGTCGGTTATATGGTTATCTAGCATATTGTGAGAACGGAGAAGGAGGTCGTCCCTCCACTGGAAAGACCAACAAAAGACAGATTTTCTATCCCATATTGATTCCAAATGGCGACAGAAATCCATTATAAACCAGATATTCACTATACGACAAATCCTGGAGAATAGCCATCATAGAGAAGGCGACACTCAGTGTTCATTTCGCAGCAAATTTTGACAGGACGAAAGGTGGGTCTCCGTCTGCTGTTTTGTTTGAATTTGACTTCCTTATCATTCGACAAGAAGCAATACTTTATATAATAATCAGCTAACCGCTGACTGTATGGGGTATAATCAGAAGACTATTGTGACCAGATTAGCCTTTTCGCTGCTAGATTTACCATTTTTTTGTTCTTGAGCCCAATAATTTTTGTTTTAGCTTCGTAGCTTTTTTTTTAACCTTTTTTACTGTAAACCTTTCCTGGTCCGAACATCATATTTTTCTTATAAAATTAAAGTTAAATGAAGGTAGTATTAAGGACGAAATACAGAAAATTACTCGAAAAAATTGTCAACTACCTTTAGTGGAGTTGATAACCCAACTACGACATCGCCTACTTGATAATATGAACTCTTTACAAAAGATACATTTTTTTTTAGTTGATAATTCTTTGAAAGTTACAAAGCCGGATATATTTTCTCACTTTCAAAAAGAAAAGTCCAGGTATTCTCCAAGTCAAGTAGCATCGATTGAGCTGCAAGCAAGAGCAAGAGAAAAAATAAAAAGAAATGTGTATCGGCGATTTTCGTGTACACGTCAGATTTTTTTTTTTAATATTTTTTTGTTTTTTCTATGAACCAAATATACTTTTTCGGAAAGGGGAGAAAAAATAAAAACACACATGTATCTTCAATTAAATTTTTTTTTTTTTTTTTTTGCAGTGCTCCGTACTTCTTCTTCTTTAAATGGTCATCTAACCGCCTGGGCGATTTTGACCGTCCAACATAGCTCGCCAGTCGTTTCTTCGTTGCGCCAACTGGCGCCAATTGGAAACACCGCGGGATTGCAAATCGGTCTCTACTTGGTCCTTCCATCGGAGTGGTGGTCTCCCTCTTCCTCTGCTTCCACCGGCGGGTGCCGATAAGAATACCTTCTGGGATGGAGCATCTTCGCTCATTCGCACTACGTGGCCTAGCCAGCGAAGCCGCTGTGTTTTAATTCGCTGAACTGCTCCGTACGTGGTAGCCAAATTGTTGGCGTACTTTATTGTTAACCTTCCATCCGTAAACTTGCATAAATTTCTATAGCAATGGTCGCACACGACTAAAAAAAAAAATTCTGCCGTGTACATGAAAATCGCCGATACGCGTGTATTTCTTTTTTTTTTTTTCTCCCTTTCCCGAAAAGTATATTTGGTTCATAGGACAGAAATAAAGCTCGTTTTTGTGACAGAATGTTTGTAACGCGGTGTAATTAATTCGTTCGTAGTGATTTTTCTATAGTTTGTATTTCTTTGAAAAAATTCCTAGTCAAGGATAATGTGCCTGATATGCATTTCGTAAAAAAATTTAAGACTTTTTTTTTCTTACCTTTAGTCTTTTGTTTGCCGTTTTAGCCAATTTTTTTCTATCGTCTGGTCACACTGCATAAGACAAAAAAACAATTTTTTATGCAGACGAAATCAATAAATATATAACCGTGCTTCAACTATCAGATCCCATTCAACAATTGCTTCTGAAGCTATGACCATAAGAGTTTGAGAGTAAAAGGCACGATATATTACATCAACCAACTTATTTATCAAAGCAAATGATTTAAGCAAAACCTTGACTAATAGTATACCAAGATGGTATCTGGAAGAAGAGCAAGCATATGACGTCTTTTACTCTACGTAATTCTAGTTTTTTAACGTCTAACGTCATCCTGTATCCCATTGAATAATGCACTCTCAAAAACTCTTCCAGCAATTACAGAATATATTGTTGTGATATGATTTCGTGCCATGGAACCACAGCGCTTATTCTTCTCACTCTGGCCCCCTCCAAAGAAACCACCATGTGCTATCACACTTCTCGCCACGCTATTCGTACAAATGTCTGCGGAAATTCCAATATAAATATTGCGGAAAAACAAACAGATTCAAATATATTATTCTCAGTTGTGAAAATGTTTTATTTTTTCTTTCCATAAAGCGCATTTAAAATAAAAAAAAACTTCGAATATTGGTGGGTAGTGAGGCAAAAATTATTCTTTCTTCATCAATGCGAAAGCAACGACGTATTTATTAAATAAACTCAACGCTACACAAACCCGGATATGAACATACACATATGTATTAATACTTTGAGTGGAAAGCTATGGCTGCACAGAACAGTGGCAAATTACATATATCGAAAAGCGGGTTCTCTGTAAGAATTTTCTTAGGTTATGTATAGGTGGTAAGGTAGTGTTTGTTTAAAAGTTGTTAAAGCGATTTTTCTTGACATAGGTTATTCAATAAATAGACTGAAGTCGGAGCAAGTTTAGAGGATCGTCTGGATTGGCTGTTGTAATTCTTAACAGTAGAAGCGATCCTGCAGTAGAAAATATTAACAAGTCCACCGTCTCAACGAACAGTTCCGCTTTTAAAGGAAAGATCACAGTGCTGCTGAAACTGCGTAAGACCAGTGGCGCTGAAACTTTGCAATGCACAGACAGTGTTGTTGAAACTGTGCAATGGAAACCCGGTAATAAGGTGGTGCATTTCGATTGGTACTCACCTTTAACACCTCTAAATTGCTTCAACCACCTTTTTGGAATTTCCTAATCCCCTACGTAGA
This sequence comes from Merzomyia westermanni, assembly GCA_949987695.1. NCBI lineage: Eukaryota > Metazoa > Arthropoda > Insecta > Diptera > Tephritidae > Merzomyia > Merzomyia westermanni. The sequence continues at coordinate 12,988,275 of OX465289.1, forward strand.
TTAAAGTCAAAGAGAAAAAAAAAATATTTAGCTGAATATTGATGGACAATTTTTTTTTAGCTTCTTCCATTGCTTTTGATTTTTTTAATTATGAATTATACTAGTACATGTTCTATTTCTATGAGCTGCGAATCGACTAGTTTGTAATACTATGGCGTGGTCGAGCATTCTCTAGCATCTACTCAAGAATACTTCAAGACAAAAGTTATCGACAGTATGGTTCTTCATTCTTCTTCATTGCAGAGACTGACGGTCTTCGTGGAAGGAATCGGTTCGGGAAAATTCAATGAACGCAAAAATTGTTTGCACATGTTCGAGTCTCTTGATATAAAGCTCATGATAGGGTCTTCAAATGAAGCAAGCATATTTTAACTTTAAGCGAACAAGTGAGTTGAACAATAGCTTGAAAGTATAATATAAGATCCCGGAACTCTGGGCTAAGCAGACCTTCGAAAGCTGAAACAGAATAAGACTTTACAATGGTAGAGTTTAAGGTTGTAGTGAATTGATATTTTTATTCACTTCGATACTAGTAGAGAGGGGGCAAACGCCCACGGAATAAAAAGTGGGAATGGAATATCGGGGCTTGCAAAACGTTACGTGAAAGCATTCAGCAAGATCTATCGGTAGATTATTATTATATTATATGCCAGATTTCATCTTATCTGAGTCTGTAATAGTAGAGAAAACCTTTAAATAATCAGAAGAGAGTAGAAAGTTGGAGTGTTGGAAAAAGCCGAAATTCTGGTTGTGTTTCTCAAACGCTTTAGAAAAGCCAGCATATACTGGATTGACTTGAACACGACTGGTGAAAGCTGCTAGTCAGAATTTAGAGACAAGTTCACCACTATTTGACTATATACTGAATGATTTTATAAATAGTAGACAGCTTGGTAATCGGCCTATAGCTGGAAACATTGTTTTTATCGACGATTTTGAAAGATAGGGATATAGAAGGCTAATTCCATGTAGCTAAAAACTTACAGCTCTGGAGAGATTTATTGAAAACTAGAAGAAATGGGGCTGCCAATCTTAAACATTTTTTTAGAAGCTCAGACGATAAGATGTCAATATAAGTCTTGAGTAGATAATTTCATATCCTTTCCTTTCCGAATCCTCTTAACAGCAAGTCAAGGTGCCAAAGTTAATTGTCTACGATTGAGGAGAAACACGGTGGGAGATTAGCAATTCCAATCGGGTTTAGAACTGGACTCGACGAAACCGGTTCATTAACTATTCAAAATTGCTGCACTACTACTGACTACCTCAAATACATATGTACAGCTGTGTTCAATATAATAGCAGTGAAATTAAAATTGATGTCGTTCGACGAAATATTTATATTCATTCATTTTAATAATTTCCAATTCCATAACAGAAAAAGAAACTTCAAAGTTCACACAAAGTTCGGTAGAGTTCATTTAACTTTAAAAAATGGCCATCAAAATACTCAAATTTTTTGGCAGAATTTCTATAAAATTTTTGAGTACGCAGTTTTGTAGACCAATCAATATTTTTTTTTGCTTGTGCAAGTTAGAACTCGCTCAAAACTTCGCTAAATTTTTAGCATTTTTTTCTTGAAAGGTGTTAAGTAATTTCTTCCCTACAACACATGTAGAAAAATTAATTTTCTATGGAAAAAAATATCCAAAATCCTTGGAAAAAAAATTCAAAAAATTCAGGGGAAATTTTGAGCTACTTCTAACTTGCACACTATGATGCTAAAAATAATAAAGAGCTATAAAACTTCGAACTAAGAAACTTTCTTAAAATTCTGCCCAAAAATATTGAAATTTTGATGGCCATCTTTCAAAGTTTAATTAACTTTCTTAAACTTTGTGTAAACTTCGAAATTTCTTTTTGTGTGGTTTCTGGTATCGAATTCGCTATATTTTAAATGAAAATTATTAAAAACACAGCTTCTTTTTATTTCGTCGAACGATATCCAGTTTTATTTCACTACTATTATATTGAACACAACTGTATGCATGTACATTCACCTTGCTGATCGGGGTTATATACACTCTAGGGGTTTACTTATATAAAGAGTTAACGACGCAGCTAAGAACTTTTGTTGTTGTTTTGTAAATGTAAAACCATTCAAGTTATTCCACGCTTTACATTTGACCAAATCTCTGCGGGTTTACCCATGCATTTAGGGATATTTCACTTTATTTTATGCAGCAAGAACTTCGCTTTTTATTTAAAAATTGTATTTCGCTATTTATTTATTTGTTGTTGCAACACTAGCAGGGAGGTACACAATCGTTGGGCGCTTATTGGCATTGCCGTAAATGGGACTGTGGCAGATGTTTGTCACAGATTGCTATGGATTTTTATGATTTTCAATTTCTTGTTTATTTGTTTTTGTTGACTTAACGTCCTTCAACTACCACGCATTGAACCGTTGACTGCGGATAATACTCTGACCGGATATTTGTGTGTGAGAGTGCGAAGATTAACTGCTGTATTGCGGCTGAACGCAATTAAAACGAAATGTGTTGGTTGTGCGCCAGTGAAAAAAAACTAAAGAAATCGACAAATAAATAAAATAAAATAGATTTATAACAAACGTAAATGGAATAAATTTAATACAAAATTGTTGGTTGCACTACAACAAAAGCAGCGCAAAGTTATACCATTTACGAAATGTTTGTGATTGCATACCTTGTATGGCTTGTATGAGCTCCAGCCGCTATAGATACACCAAAGATCTGTGAGTCGACGATATTATGACATAGAAGGTTGGAAGGTCTTAGAAGATTAGTGCCATACTTGGCTAGTAAATTCTCGTTATGTGCGGCCTTCGACAATCCTTTTAGTACATCCTTTTAGTGCATTTTTTCCACAATAATCCAACAAGTTGATCCAGCTGACTTTACTCATCACGACCTGACTTAAACTATTAAAATAAATATTTTTAAAGAAGATCCAGACCGTTTTTATTACTACCCCGTCCTTTTCTTGTTGGTCCGCTGATTCCCATTCCGTATTTTGGAATATTGCAAAGTCTTCTTAGGTAACTTCCCATTGAACTAGACACTTGAAGCTTGGAACAGAGTTCAGAACCCTGTGACAAAGAAATGCAAGAAAAAAATCCACTGAGTACCGAGGAGCACACTCGGAGTGTGAAAAATGGACACATTATATTACTCTGATGAAGAAGTTTAGCAGCTTCCGAAATGGATTTATAAGAAAAGTTGTGGCGATTGTCCCCAAGTTTTCGTCTTTTATTCTATAAGCTTTTCTGGAACCTCATTTTGTCTCGACCGTCTACATTTACTTGCACTATTAAAAATGCCTCTTTCCAGTTTGCGAAGTATCGATAAAAATGAGTACACTAACATTCAATTTGGGAACATGGCACTATTTCCTAGTCGGTTTGTGGAAAGTATCTTCCATCAAAAGCATCACTTATGCGCTGTAAAAATTTGCCACTATCTTTAGCCGTTCTGTCATCCGCTGGGTCTTCTTGTAGAGTTTTATTGCTTAACTGACAGCCTTTCTTTAAAAATATTTATTTTATTTTTTTATGTTATTTTATTTAATTTTTTTATTCTAGTTCATATTATTTCATTTAATTTATTTAATTTTTTTGCTTTTATTTTATCTTATTTTACTTTATTTAATTTTTTTTAAATTTATTCTATTTAATTTTTTTTTTAATTTGTTTTACTCTATTTTATTTTAAATTATTTTATTTTATATTATCTTATTTTATTTAATTTTAATTATTATCTCCTATAACCATCATTCAATCGAAATTATTTTTAGCCTATGACGATCCCGGAAAGACTTCAAGTTCGTGCTCCAAATGTTTTATGATCGGTCAAACTGTTTAGGACGCAATTTGACCCAACCCTACATACATACATAAAAAAGTTGAGCTTTACATTTATATGTAGATATAAATTTTAGAAACAATGGCAATGAACTCACCTCTGAAACCATCCGATCCACACCGTTCTCATGTAGGGTATACAAAATGTTATGATATTTGTGGGATGCCCGAATTCCTCTCGCATTAATCTCTCAAAGCATACTTTATTACCATTTTCTCATCGCCACCAACAATTATTAAAAGCTTACTCGTCACCAAAGCGAACTTTTATTTTCCCCTTACTTATTCATTTTAAACCCACACTCTTACGCACCCTGCAGTGAAATTGCGAAGCAGATGCCATGTTCTGTACGGGTTTTAAAAACTGTACTTTACAGACACTTTGAAGTATCGGATATCGATACCCACTTATCCACAATTGGAAGTGCCCCTAAGCTATCTCGAATTTAACCGGTTGTGGTGCTTGTACCAAAGAGTGCTGGAACCATATTCTTCAAAGGACTTCCTATATCAGTATATCCCTGTTTGGTCCGTCACGTCCCACCCTAGAATGGATGCGTCTACTACGTTGGTTAAAAATTATTTGTCAAGTAATGCACCGGCCGACAAATATTAACGCCAATTACAAGGCCATGTAAAAGTGGATCGTTAAAAGCATTGCCTGGGTAAAAAGCTAGAACTAGCATTGCCGTCAAATGGTTTAGCCTTATATTAATTCTGACTGTGTCGAATTTCCTGCAAAGCATTTACACACACACATCAATGCAGCTTTTTATGCTTGAATGAGTATTTGCAAAAGTTAAATAAATGCCGTTGACTGCTATGATTGGGCCATTTATTGTTTGCAGCAATTCACTTTCTCCATTTGGGCTTCTGCTCTATCCGTTCCCACTCTTTACGCGACTTCTATCCAAAACAGAAACAGAATGCGTTATAGAGGAATTACTTTTGCGAATTCAGATTTCAATCCTCAATAGCACTTGCCCTTTATGCATTTGCTGTTATGGACGTTGCGTTCTTGTTTTGGAGAAGTTTTGCTGATTTTTGTTTATGTATATGTTTTGCATTTATTTCGAATTTTTATACGGCTGCACTCACATTTAATGCGGGAAATTATTTTTGTTATACATTCTTAATGTGACATATGAACCATCAGAAACGTGGGAACCCAATGGTCTTTGAGTAGGTTAATGTAATAAAGTATAATAAAAATTAAATAAACTAAACTCAAACCAAATATATAATAGTAAAATTAAATAAAATAAATTAAAAAAAAATAAGAACAAATAAAATAAAATAAACTAATAGTAAAAAAAAAAAGATTAAATTAAATTAAATTAAATTAAATTAAATTAAATTAAATTAAATTAAATTTAATTTAATTAAATTAAATTAACTTAAATTAACTTAAATTAAATTAAATTAAATTAAATTAAATTAAATTAAATTAAATTAAATTAATTAAATTAAATTAAATTAAATTAAATTAAATTAAACTAAATTAAATTAAATTAAATTAAATTAAATAAAATTAGTTAAATTAAATTAAATTAAATTAAATTAAATTAAATTAAATTAAATTAAATTAAATTAAATTAAATTAAATTAAATTAAATTAAATTAAATTAAATAAACTAGAATAAAATGAAATAAATAATATAAACTAAAACAAAAAAAAAACATAATAAAATAAGATGAAAAAAAATAGAATAAACTAGAATAAAATAATACAAAATAAAATAAAATAAAATAAAATTAAATTAAATTAAATTAAATTAAATTAAATTAAATTAAATTAAATTAAATTAAATTAAATTAAATTAAATTAAAATAAATTAAATTAAATAAAATCAAATAAAATAAAATAATATAAACCAAAATTAAAAAAAAAACCAAAATAATATAAAATAAAATAAAAGAAAAAAAATAAACTAAAATTAAATTCAATTAAATTTAATAAAACAAAATAAAAAAACTAAAATAAAATTAAGGAAAGTTAAATAAAATAAAATTAAATAAAATTAAATAAGGTAATATAAAATAAAATTAAAAAAAAAAAACAAAATAAAATATCCCAAATTAAATTAAATGGAATTAAATGTAATAAAACAAAAAAATAAAAAATAAGAAAATTAGATAAAAATAAATAAAATAAAATCAAATAAAATAAAATATAATAAACCAAATTAAGTTAAATGCAATAAAACAAAAAGTAAAAAATTAAAAAATTAGATAAAAAAAATAAAATAAAATAAAATAAAATCAAACAAAGTAAAATAAAATAAAATAAAAAAACCAAATTAAATTAAATGTAATTAAACAAAAAAAAAAATAAAATAAGACAAATTAATAAAAAAAAAATAAAATAACAAAATAAAATAAAATAAATTTAAAAAAATTAAATAAAGTAAAATAAGATAAAATAAAATGAAATAAAATAGAAGCACAAAAATTATATAAAATGAAATAAAAAATGTTTATTAAATTAAATGAAATAATAATAAAATAGAATAAAAAACTTAAATAAAAAAATATAAGAGAATAAAATAAATATTTTTAAAGAAAGTCTGTCAGTTAAGCAATAAAACTCTACAAGAAGACCCAGCGGATGACGGAACGGCTAAAGATAGTGGCAAATTTTTACAGCGCATGCTTTAGATGATGAGTGATACTTTTGATGGAAAATACTTTCCACAAACCGACTAGAAAATAGTACCCCGTTCCCAAATTGAATGTTAGTGTACTCATTTTGATCGATACTACGCAAACCGGAAATAGGCATTTTTAATAGTGCAAGTAAATGCAAACGGTCGAGACAAAATTAGGTTTCAGAAAAGCTTATAGAACAAAAGACGAAAATTTGGGGACAATCGCCACAACTTTGCTTATAAATCCATTTCGGAAGCTGCTAAACTTCTTCATCAGAGTAATTTAATGTATCCATTTTTGACACGCCGACTGTGCTCCTCGGTTTTGTTTATTTTGTATACAAACAATTCAATTGAAAATTTTTTTAAGGTTCAGACGAAAGGAATCAAATATCTAATTTCTTCCATCTAAGACCACTGTACTAAAATCCGAATCGGCACTTTTGTTGACTTCACCATAAAATATTAACTAATTTGTTGCAAACGCAGCAGGAATGAGAATACATAGAAAACCAAAAGTGAACACAATATTTTACATTTATACAAATTTGAATTTATTACATTTCATATCCGTTTCACTGCACAGTGTTGGTTACGCTTTAAGGCTAAATATATGTATTTATATGCTAATGTGTTAGTATGTTTGTATGTATTTGCAAAACATAGCTTTATGTTACATGAAAATGCTATGCCATTGGTATTTCTATGTTGCTTAATTATGTTTTCAAATTTTGTATGCACAACAATTTTTGCTTTCTGTTTTTCCTATTTTCAATTAAATGGTTAACTGAGTGCATATTTTTGTGTGATTTCCACGATTTGTATTTGTTTTCGTTTAATTGCTATTATTATATTCGCTACATCTCATTTAAATTTTATTTTATAACAATTTGTGGGGCTAAAATACAAAATTTCTATTTCGCTTACGTATTTGACAGCGCATTTTATAAATTTCTATTTTGGATTTTAAATTGTGTGTACCTATCAGGGCCGAATTCATTGCACGGCCAGCTGACACATTTTTGATGCTTCGCTTATGGTATTTTCTCAAAATCTTCACTTTCAAACTAATCCTATATCCTTGTGAGGCATGAATATATCACTTTAAAATTTGAATTAGAGAAATCAGCGGAAACTTTTAGCCATTTTGCTCTTACTAAAATTTTGTGTTACTTTAACTATATATTTATCTCTCTAAAAATATATATCCCGTATAACAAACTTTGTCCGTAATGGACTCCGAAACTACTGAATCGATAAAATCAAATTATTTATCGACTTAAAGACTATTTAACATAAAGCATAGACGAATTTCTATTTCAATATATTGAGGGGGTGTGGCATAGCTAAGCCGATTAGTTTTCTGCTACTGCAATATCTTTGGAAATAGCCATACCAGAGAATTAAAATTCGATGGCGAATGTAATGAGATTGGGTGGTAACACGTCCCGAAAAATGGCCCATTTTGAAAAAGGGTGGCTTGGCATTTCCAATAAAAATGTAATTTGGTCATTTAAATAACTATAGAAGTATTAATGTTCGAACAATTAAACTCAAGAAGGAATTATGTGAAGTTAATCTCTATTACCTCAAGGAAAATATGGGATAAGGAAAAAGAGGCTGCTCTCGTAGAAACTAAATTTTCTATCCTGAGAATCAATAAAAATGTTCCAAAATTGGAATATACTCGTCTACGAAATCTGTCCACATTTTTTCGGAAAGGATGTGGTACTCCGAATGTAAAATGATTTTTATTCCTAATATATTCATCAGTGTTAATTTTAAAGATCTGAATTTGTAATGTCACGGAGTGTGATGATTTGTGTTTGATTTCAGCAATTTAGCCCAAGAAACCGAAATTATTATATTATATAAAAAAAAACGATCAAAATTTAACTCAGTATATATTATAGTCCTAGTCCTATACCTCAAAGTGAGTAACACCAGATCTGTATTTTCCACATTTCCAGATAAGGACACTTCCTAAAGAGACCGACATCTACCACATCACTGGAAAACCGACTTTCTTCCTAACATGAGTCAAATTCGACCCGAAGATCTCATGAAGGTTAATGAAACATTAACTGCATATATATAACTGGTCACTCGTAGAACCCCTGAGCAGGTGGTTGCTAACCAGTGTCGAAAGTAAAGGTCATAGTCCTCCTCTTCACTACTTACGTGGCCACATATATGGCTGTAAAGAAAAGTCACTAAGCAGGCCGACCAGTCAATTTGTCAGTACAAGATATCGCCCCATAAAATGTAGTTCAATGTCCAGAAGGACGGTCGAGAATTGCTCTTCGTATTCCAAAGTATTATATACGTTTATACGCAAGTTATGTTGAAGATACACGTCTTTCGTAATTATAAGAGCCTATTAAAGGTTTGGAACAGGAAAGGTGTTAAACTGATAGTCCTACAGTACTTGGGGTGTATGTGACTGACTTCGTACGCCATTGGTAGCATTAGTTCGCAAGCCAAAGTCCAAGGTATTTCAATCTTTTGCACCCATCAAAGATTACTCTGCCCCAATCTTTCATCTGCTGCCAGAAAAGATTGCATCCAGTCCCGTCAATAAGGCAAGCAATCGAGTTAATGTGGTAGCAGACACGGCGAGGTTCTAGGTGCAGAGTACCTGGGGAAAGAGATTTTAATGAAGTGCAAAAGTATGAGGAAATGCAACCATTCAACGAGATATGGAGTCGGAAATCTACAATAACAGAGGTAGGATTAGGATTGGAACGAGTTGTGCAGCATACGAACTTTAAAGGCGCAACATCAGTTTTATAACTGACCATATATTGGTATTTGTAAGAAATCAGTGATTTTTGGAAAATGAGATCTGTCAAACTTTGTATCCCTCCCAGTCGATACGAAATTCGATCACAAAGAAAAAAGAACATTATGAGACTATCGAGAAAAGTATAACGGTATCCAAAAGTATGTTGTTGTTGTGTCGATGCTTCGCCCTATCTAGTCATCACTTTCCTTACCTTTTGTCATCAAAATCTTCTAACGGAACTCCAAGGCATCTCGGGGCTTCAAAAGGTTTGAACCAAAGGCTACTAAAAGTATCGATGTATTATTGTATCGTATCGAAATTTGTGTCATGAGGGAGCTCTACGCAAAACTGACGATAATAAGAGCATTTGAAAGAGTGATATTCAACCTAATGCTCGTTCGATTTTTAGATCAATAGAAGACTAAAACGTGTACTTTTTATGAGTTATTTCTTGCAGATTGATTGAGTGAACTGAAATCAATAATAATATTTCTTTAAAATTTCAGTTACCATAAGAATCTTTCTAAAATTTTGAAAAAACAAAACTGCGCTATGACCTTCCTTACATTTCCCACAGTACTTGATGACTCAAAATCCGGCCCTGTTACAGCTGCATTATTAGAACATGGAAAGCGTTAAAATTATAGATACCATTAGATTAGCATAAATATTATTTGTAGATAGATTATTTAGATTTCGATGATGTGCAATTTATATATTTATCTCGTTTGTATAATTATATTTTTAAGGTCGAATTATATGTTTAAGTATATATGTACGTTTGTATGTTTGTAAATATTTGTATATAATTTCGACTGGATCTAACATTTTTTGACACAATACAAACAACAACAAGAGAAACCTTTAATTAAGATTTACATTGTTATTTAAGTGCATGCATTTCACAGTTTATATATATGTACAAACGTATGTATTTGTGTAAGTAAATATGTATAAGTTTATAAGGCTTACAATGCTCTGGTTTTAGATGCTTACAAATAGCAAATATTTTATTACTGTTATATGTATGAACGTAAATTTCTGTGTCGATTATAATTCATTAATTATTAGCAAACAACTTTTATACTTTTTATTTCTATATGAGCACAGTTTAGCAATAAATACAATACTCAAAGCCTACATGAAGATCCGGAATTATCGATTTTTACCCATTCTACGAGTTGAGCCTTCTGGAACTGCCAGAACTGCCCATTGCATGTCTTGACTTTCGGCGCCACTGTTAGGTAAAATGAGAATTTTTGCTTTGTACTTGTCTAGGGCTATTTTCGGAAAGCTCATTTTAATTTTAAATCGAAATCCCCTAAAATCGGGAAAGGGAGAACCTTGTAAGAACGACGCTAGACAAATTTTTAAATAAGCAGAAAGAGCAAAAAAAAAGTTTCTTTCTCTCATCCTCTCCATCTCCCGATATGCCACCTTCCCTCTTTCGTCTGAATCATGCAGTTTATCAAAACTGTTGCACTAACGGATCTTACATGAAAAATTGATAGGTGGGACCATTATTTAGCCCATAGAATTCAAGGCAACAGTTGTTAGAATTTTTGTCTGTATGTTTGGTCTTGTAACACTTAAGAACTGATGAATATAATTGCATTCCACTTCCATCGTTGTATTACTAGATCTCTAATTTTAAATTTAAAATACCCATTATTTCCATATCTCAGCCGTTTTCGAAATTAAGTGTGGCAGAGTTTTCCAGTCCATATACACATTTTGAAATCATAAAAATGTTTTTCCACTATCACTAAAGATTTTCAAAGCACTCACCCTAATGTACATCTACATATTATGCATTCTCTACTCACCACTTAATACAGAATTTGGAACGCTAAACTGTCGGAGGCTTTCTTTAAACCTTAAAATCATAACGTAAAGGTGTTCGCATGATGCATTTAATGGCTTCTTAATAGAAATGTTAATTCTAATTATGTAATCGGATTATGTTAACATATGTACTTGCGTGGTTATAGTTATATATTATAATTATATGTATTTGAGTTATTTAATTACCTACAAGTGGTAGTCTATATGGAAGGAAATCATTTGCTTAATAAATTTGCTCCAACTGCACTTTAAATACAATTATAAGCCAAAAACATACCTACCAATAGAAGAGTTACAAGCAGGGACCGTAGTTGTTGTGCCATTTATCAAGAAAGTCAAAATATACCAATCTCTTTTGAGTTTTAAATTAAGTTTAAAAAGTTAACTCCATTTTTTTTTTAAACTTAACTCGTTAGTTTTTTTGCTTTTTAAAATTATTAAAAAAAAATATAAAAGAACAATTATTAAAATAATTTGTTTTTTGTTGTAAACTAATATTTGCCTTTATTCAAATTAAAGCTTCTAAATAACGATCAAATCCCATTATGACTGTTAATTATATTTAGTTTTAATAAGTTTAAATATATATATAATTAAATATCACTGTTTACATTTTTATAATAATAAATAAAAAAAAAACTTATCTCAGTAATGTGTAGTTAATTACATAAATTTCATAATTGTATGATTAATATGTGTATTTGCTTATTTCTAATTACTTTCGCTTATTAACTATATTTTAACTTTGTTTGGTTACCTTCAGATTTTTCTTGATTATGTTAAATCAATATTGAAAAAAGATTAGATTACTTCATAATTATTTTGGGTAATTTTTTGATTATTATCAGTTTTACTTAAAGCACAATTCTCCTACATTTTATGATTATTCTTTAAAAATAATTGGATTTTGTTATCTTGTGACTATATTTATATATATATAAATTTTTTGAAATTTTATTTTAGATTACTTTTAATTATTATTCTTACAAGTAATTCATTTTATTATTTAATTATTTTCAGGTTTTAACTATTTGTAATTTTATTGAAAATATATTTTTTTGTGATTATTTCTGATACAAGATTTCAGATTTTTAATTTTTATTTTTACAATATAATTATTTGACTATTTTTGGATTATATTCAACTATTTTTTTAACAAGTAACTTATTTTATTATTTTGTTTGTTTAGTATTTGTGCTATTTAATTATTATTTTTACAAGTGATTTATTTTATTATTTTGTTCGTTCAGTGTTTATTTTTAGATTTAATTTAATTATTATTATAACTTGAACACAATTTTTTAGCATTTTGTGATTATTTAGAAAAGCCATTTCAGTACTTTCTAAGTATTTTAAGATTTCAGCGTTGTTATTATAATTTTGCAACATATTTATATGATTATTTTCAAAATATATATAATTATTATTTTTACAACATAATTATTTGCTTATTTTTAAATTATATTTTTATGATTATTTTTACAACATAATTGTTTGATTATTTTCAAATTCTATTTAATTATTATTTTTACAACATAATTATTTGCTTATTTTTAAAGTATATTTTTATGATTATTTTTACAACATAATTGTTTGATTATTTTCAAATTATATTTAATTATTATTTTTACAACATAATTATTTGCTTATTTTTAAAGTCTATGTAATCATTATTTTTACAGGGAATTTCGTTTTATTTTTTCTTTATTTTAAAGTTTTATTTTTATGAGCCAATTTTTCGATTAATTTTTGGTTTTATAATCATAGTTACTTGCATGATCAATTTTGTGGATTATTTTGTGATCATATTAAATTATTGGCAATTTTTATTTTTGTTAAAGCAACTATTTGATTATTGTTAAAATTTTTTTTATTTATTTAATTTAAGAGAACAATTACCTAAATATTTTGTGATTATTCTTTTCACTTCTAATTATTAGTTTTACAAAGAGCTTTTTTGATTATTTCTGCGCTTTTTATTACTATTGTATCATACTATAGTTATAATTATTATTTTTATTTTAATTACTATTACTATTATATCATATTATTATTATTATTTTTACTTCTATTTCCGGTCGCTGTGATAACCTTTTGAAATCACCACAATCACATGAGTTCTATGAATTTACGTACCCTGTATTCGTATTTAATTTATTCAACATAAGCAAGTATAATGTATAATATAAGTTATTGAGAATTGCAGAGTTTGTTTAATTTCTTGCAATTTAAATTTATAAGCAGATGTTACATTTTAAGACTTGAGAAGAACAGCGCTTCAGGTTTGAAACTACTTGAATATTGTACCAGAAGTAAACTCGATGAAAGTTCCTCCACGGAGGTTCGACATTTTAAAAATATTACCAAAGATGCCCCTTAATAAAGCTCGGAAAGTTTTTGAGTATAAGACGTGGTTTTTCGCTAGTGGCTTCTTACCTGCCTGCGTTCTAAATCTCTCTAAGGAGTTCTTCTCGCTGTACCACATACGACTCAATCTAGAAACTCTTTCATCCAAGTCCAAACTTAATTTATTCCGGCTATACATATTTTACTAAGTTCATACTTAAGTTTATTTTAATAATATAATTACATATTTAATATACCCAATGAACAATGCTATAAAATTCTTTTAAATTAAATACAAGCACTAGAAAGCCTTTAACTGTTAATACTAATATATAATTCCGCATTAAATTATTTAAACAGTTTTACATTACGAACTCGTTTTACGCCTTGTCGTTTAAAATTACGCTATGAAAAAGAGCAGTACCCACACATACACAAAACATAAGCATACCGTCTCTATCTACTCTAAACTCACTTTAATAACTTCGTGCTCACTTCACCAACGCACGCCTGCAGCACGACGTAATTTCTTTATACTGCCAACTGGTTGAAAGCCAAATGATAACTCTTTGCACAACAACAATGCTACCAGTGATATGCCCAACAGCTGTGCGGCAGTCAGGTGCTCGCAATGTGCCGAGTTGGTTGGCGGTAGATTGGAGAGTGTACGGAATTTTTCCACCTTTGTCCAATCACTGAGACCAGCGAGATTTTTGGTTGCTGCGCGCATCAAATATGTTGTATTGGCTTCCAAATTGTTGATGAGAAAAGTTGCACCTGAAAAGTGAGTGGAATAGAATAAAGTTATTGAGTAGAAAACACCTAAATTTACTGTTTAAATAAAAAAACGATATCCACAAATTTCCAAAAACCTAAAACTTGAGTACTCTTAACTCAAAGTTCCCTCTCCACCTCTTCTCAACTGACTTTAACATTTGCGGTAAAAAAAATCATCAGCGAAACCAAGAAAAGGCTTGACAAACACCACACGGATTCTGTTTCATTAGTTTTAGTGGTCAACAAGTGTTTTAGTGAGCTTCTTTGTGGCTGTACGTGCGCAAATGTCTTCGAACGCTCGTGTTACTCTAACGTAGTAGTCACGTAATCGTAATCGTCACAACTACCCTGGAAAAACCGTGCGAGTGATCCCCGATCAATACCTTTTGTCTACAGTGGGCTACAATTGATCCAAACTATTTCGTTATACGCATAGTTGGGATAAGTCGATTTTGATTTCTGTAGACTACTTTTAGGTGTCGAATCAAACTTTTTCGACCGTACCCGTAGGGGAGCAAATGGAATCTGTCCGACACTACCCGTTTAGGCATGAAAGGGACCATTTTGTCTCTTTATAGGACATGCTTAAACAAAAGGGATCACTTCAACCCATACAAAGAGATCAAAAGTGTCATCCCGGATTCATCCTGGACTATTTTGCAAGTTACATAAACAACATTCTAGGGAAAATTCATCGAGCTGCCTGTTGTGTGATCACAGGTCGAATAGATTATGCTCGACTGAGGCTCTCAACCCGATACGCAAAATCCCGCTGTTCGATCTCCTTGTTAAGGAAACGCCATCCCAGGGTACTGAGGGTGTTGGGACTCTAGCCACAGCTGTATTCTGTGCATTATAATCGACGCCTATTATGAAACTAAATTGGACTACTTATGTCTCAGAAAAGCCTTTGATACAAACTATAATATTCTCTTCCCTCAGGTGAAAGATTTCAAAGAAGGAGAATTGGCACAGAAATTCGGCACGGACGGCTTTCAAACGGTCTTTGGAGTAGGGGCGGAATTTTTTTGCAACACTCCCGACCATGCTCCTATCTCCACGTCTCCCGCATCCAGGAGGCATGCAGGGCATTATGTACTGTAAGCGGGTATTATAGGTAATAGAATAGCAATATACTGTGATGGCTTTGCATTTATAATATCAAGCCTATTTGGTGAGTGCAGAGAGTGCGCCATGCACCTAGGAAGTCGAAATATTGCTTCTCTAGTATGGGTGACGGGCATAATGATGCCTCAAAGGCGAAGGAGTTCCTTGCATACCTGGTAATTATAAAGGGCCTTGTCGCTCAGCTCTGCTCTAGTGAGGCTAACAACAGGTGGAAGTACTTGCAGATGTGCAGAGTGTCAACAAGTCTGTAGTATTCCTGAAAATAGTATTGACCTCACCGGGCAACTTCAATAAGAGACGGTGAAGCACCTGTCTTCGGATTGTGTAAAGCACTGCCGTAGCAGAATTGTAATTTTAAGGAAAAATTTGCTTCGGAAGCCTCTCCGAACTTCAGGGTATTACGTGAGAAAAAAGGCAGTGCGATTATCCTTGCACTTTTAGGTGAAACCGATCTTTTTTATGCCGACCATTACAACTGATTTGAGGACTGATGGACAAGACATGCTTGAATATCGGGAAACTGAATAGCTGCTGAGCTCGTTGACGTAAATGGTGACAAAATGCTTCAAATAAAATAAGACTAAAGGGAAAAATCATGGAATCAGTTGAAAGGTCTTTAGAAGCATCTTAACCACTATCAGTATAAAAGCGAGGTCTTACGGGACATCTATAAGCGCTTATGACCTGGCGCATGAAAAAGAAAATGCGGCGATGGACTCGTTGCTTTATACGTTGATAGCAACTGATAGGACGGCTCTGGGTACATTTGGCACAAGGGTTAAACGGACAGTTCAACGAAGTTAGACCCAGCAGTTGCGTTGACTGTCCCATCTTATGCAAATTAAAGAGATCTTCCGCCTCAGAAGGCATTATTATCAGCACATCGGCATAATAGCTGCAATACTCTGCACTAGCTCAGGTCTCAATATGGGTCTAAACTACCGATATGTAGCACAACCGGAAAGTTTCCTGCTGTCGTCAAGCTACTCTTTCAACAGATAATCGATGCTCTTTTCACTCGGCTTTCGTAACTTCTCAAAGGAAGAAAGCTATCTATATTCAGTATTATTTGCTCTAGAGGAGGATTGCGAGACTCATAGTATTTGGAAAAGGTAGCATTTGGTACTACATTAACCCACACGCGCCCACACCAGTCTGGGAACATTTCTTACTTTGACATCTTTCACTTTACTCTGAATGTCCACCTGCAAATAATTGCTTTTATGCACTTACCATCTTCAAATTGGAAGTCTTTACGTTTGGCATTCGTCCATTTGCCTGCATCCGATTTGAATTCATATTCTGTCATATACTCAATACGAAAGCCATTCACATCCATCAAATGCCTCACCGCTGATGTACGCACCGAACCCACATCCACATCAAAGGTATTCGAATTGAAGCCACGCAATTGTAGAACGCTTGGAGGGGGTGGCTTTTCGCCTTCATGTAATATTGTATTTCGATGTATTGAACCCAAATTGTTTTCGGCCACACAACGATACGTATCGTAGACGCTCATGCCAAGTGCTCGTATCGTCAAATTCGATGAATAATAATCTGTTTCGATTGTGTAATGCTTGTCGTTGCGTAAATGTTTCTTGTTACCATTTTTGTACCAAGTAAAATTGGCTGGTGGTTCAGCGATTGCCTCGCATGGTATGGTTGCACTTCCATTATGATAGGCATACTGTTGAGAAAGATGGAGTTTGTGTGTCCAAAATGGCTTATCTGCAGAAACGTCGTCCAACAAGAAGAAGGCATTCATTGTTAATGTAAGAGCGGAACATTGTTTGTTGGTGTGTGTGTATGGCTATGTGTATTTGGGTGTGGTTGTGTATATGAATGTTTGTTGAAACTGATGAAATTTTGATGGCTTGGAAATGGAAATGGAAATTGCTGTTTGGCATTTTGGAGTTGCAGAAAATGGCTGCGTGTGGTCAGTGCTCACGCGAAGGTATTAACATGGATGTGGAAGTGCTTTTGTTTTTTTTAGCAGTTTGGAGCAGTTACTGCGATAACTCACAAACTTTCATTCCATTTGAAAGCGTAGACAAATTAAGATTCGTCAGCTTAAAATGATGTTTCATTTAAAAAGAAAATTAAGAAATGACGTCTTAGAATTATCAAACTGGCAGAAAAAGAACGGGTGCCTGAAGATTTATAGGTTTTTGAACAAGAAAAGGAAAACCACAAGAGAGGAAGAAAGTGAGGTAAAATTAAATAGAGATGGAGAGGTAGATCGAAGTTAATATTGAGAGAAAGAAGAAAGAAAGGGGAACGGTTATTGAGGGGGAGGGTTATAGAGAGTGGGGTAGGAACAGGGATAAATAGGTGAAGAAATATGGAGATAGCAAAAGGGTGCGAGGGTTCAGATCGAAAACACAGTGTTAGAGGTAGAGAAAAAGAGAAGAAGAGTTATGGATAGGGGAAAGGCAGAACGATGGACAACGGTATAGAAACGGAGGGAAGAACAAGGGGAGAGAGAAAGAAGTTAGGCTTTGTATAGAAAGACAACACTTACAGCATACGTTAAACTGATCTGTGAAATTGAAAGTCTGAAGGATCGCAAAGCCAATGCTAGATCCGCTAAGGGTTAATTCTTATAAGTGCGCCCGGGGATTCTCAGAAAAACTGGATAGAGAAGCCGCTGTAGGAATTTTTTAATATGGGCTCTTATTATGTCCCGTGATTTTTTTCACCTGGGATTATGACGCACCCCTTGCAGTACCATAATCGACTACAGTCTCGTAATCCAAATTTGTATACATTTCATGAACATGAAATCGTATTATAACTTTGGTCCAATGTTTGTAAGTATGAGAAGAAGAAGAGATAGACCCACCAATAAGCATACCGAAATTATCATAGCGATGAGCTGAGTTGATTTAGCCATGTTCGTCTGTTCGTCCGTACGTCCGTCGTCCGTCCGTCTGTCTGTTTGAACGCAAACTAGTCCCTCAGTTTTAGAGATATCGGGATGAAATTTGGTAAGAGGCAGCCATTTTATAAAGCAATAATCATTTTTCGGAACCAGCATGATCGGACCATTAAAACACATAGTACATTTAGGGCCGGTTTCACCAACGCGACTAAGACTAAAACTAAGTCGTGACTTAAGTTAGCACAGATTCGAGACTAACTTAATTTTGGGTTTCACCAACTGAGCGACTTAAATAATTTTGAGCACAACAACCCGATCAGCTGTTTTATGCATAGTAGTATTTTTTCATACCAGACAACTCTACGTATCCCAATACCCCAGTGCGAAATGGACATGTATGGCCATACAAGAAGGAATGTATTGATCTTACACCCATTTCTCTTTAGTTGGAAGGTACTAAATTTAAAGCTTAATTGAAAACGATAGTTTCGTAATGGTTGCATGCTAGAAAACAAGCGTTCACATGCATCTACGCTTACCCTGTTAAAGTCAAGCATGGTGAAGTTTCCGACGGGGGCGTTGCACAAAACAAATTAGCAACATTACTGACATTTAGGTTTTGAACCACAGCAACACTGCTTAGTCGAGAATAAGTCAGGTGGCAAGTTGACTAAGTTGTGACTTAGCTAAGTTACGTGGTGAAACTGAAAAAGTGAAAATCGCTACTTAACTAAGTTAAGTCGAGTTGGTGAAACCGGGCCTTAGTACATATTTTAAATGTAATGTGTGTAGTGAAAATCACAAAGAGCGGACCAACATAACATATAGCTTCCATATAATCGATTTGCCCGATAAATGGGGTTTGGGCTGTGTATTTTTAAAATAACAGTTTTGCAGAGTTTGTACTAATTGTGAGTACGGAGTGGACACTTAAAACTGATGCGTATTCATGAAAGGTATAAAGTCTTCGGGACAGTCCTCTCCTTAATTGTTTGACTTGGGATTATGCCACTTGGGATAATGTCATGTCACTCAAAAAAGATAACCATAAAGAACTATGAGGTTTATGAGGGTGAATAGAAGGGACCTTTTCAAATTAGTTGCTGTACTCACTGGGCAGTGGACTATCAAACGCACACGAGCACTTGCTGTGGGATTGTCCTACACACTTTCGCAGCAGAACGAAATTTCTAATGAAGCCCCTCTTCAGGAGCCTCTTCGAGCTCAGCGATATTAAGCCTGGGGAACTCCAAAACTTTCTAACTCAACGGCATGGATCTAGTGGGACGGAAGTTCCACCGCGGTCCATGAAATCTTGCCAGTCTTTAATAGTTTTTTATTGGTTAATTCAAGAGATATGGTATCAAACGGCCTATTAGCGCTAAGTGGAGTCATATAGGACTCGCCACTCTAACCAACCAACCAACCAACCAACCAATCATGAGGTTTATGAAGGGTTGATGGACGGTTATATAAAACTTTCATTCAGAGATCAGTTCATGTCCAGCAAACCATGTCCAGCAAACCCCTTCCTGGTATGTCATGAGTTCATATCTCTCTCTATGGCGCGATATACAACAGGTATATCATCATAAACCTCCTAAGAGATTTTTGCGCCAAGCTTCTCTTCCAATTTTTGGTGTGCCGATTTAAATTTTCCCCACAAATTGGTGGGACCTACAGTTTTTTGCCGACTCCGAACGGCATCTACAAAGGAGACGAATTTTTGCTGAGAAGCCTGTCATGGTAGAAATACACTCGGAGAGTTTGCCAAACCACTGCCGAGGGGCGACCCCGTTTTGAAAAACTTTTTTTCAAATCACTTTTGATGTTACCTGTACCAGGGCTCGAACCATGGACCCTCGGTGTGGTAGGCCGGCAACACTACCTTCACACCACGGCGGCCGCCCAGCAAAGTCAGCTCATTACATATCTTATTGTAGCCCTCATGCCTTACATCATTTCTCATAATATGACGAGACGTCAAATAAAGCTAAAACTTTATACAGGGTGGCTGATGAATTTTGCTACATTAAGAAACTCAAATAATTTTTTCTTCAGTGTATGCAATTCAGTTTTCTTTTATTCATGTTAAAGCTCATTAAATTTTATTAAATATAGCTTAATTAGTTTTAAAAATAATGGAATTTAAATGCCCCCTCTGCTCGTCGATGCATGTGCGGAATCTTACCAAAAAGTTGTTCATTACTGCTTGGAGAGTTGAGACAGGAATAGCCGCAATTGTTCCTCAAATGGATTGCCTTAGTTCATTCAAATTTGTTGGTTTTGCTTTGAAGACTTCCTGTTTGCAATAACCCCACAAGAAAAAGTCAGGTGCAGTAAGGTCAGGCGACCTGGGTGGCCAACGGAATGTGGAGTTTCTGGATATCAGCTTATTGGGAAATTTTCGTCGCAATTCTGTCATAACAGGTTGGGCTATATGAGGAGCTGCACCATATTGCTGAAACCACACAGAGTTGAAAGAAATTCTCATTCGGCGTAATTCTGGATAGAAAAACTCTCTCAACATGCTCAAGTAACGGTCTCCAGTAACCGTAACGGTGTGACCGTTTTCTTCGAAGAAGTAGGGCCCGACAATGCAGCGTGATGAAACTGCACACCACACTGTGACACGAAGTGGATGCAATTCCATCTCATGGAGTATCTGTGGGTTGGAAGCACTCCATATTCGACAATTTTGTTTGTTTATGTTGCCGTTTAAATCGAAATGGGTCTCGTCAGACATGAAAAGACAGTTCAACATGTTTCCATCCTCTTCCACCATTTGAAGCATCTTCTTGCAAAATTCCAAGCGAATCGGCAAGTCTGCAGCGCTCAGTTTGTTGGCCATTTGAATTTTATATGGGAATAAGTCCAAATCTTTGTGCATAATTGACTGTAATGACTGTCTGCTTACACCCATTTGAGCAGATAAGCTTCTTGTCGAAACACGTGGATTGTTTTGTATGGCAGCAGCTACAGCAGCGATTGTTTCCTGCGTTCGAACTGAAACGTTTCGATGGTAAGGTCTTCTGTTGACTGTCCCATGCTCGGCAAAATTGTTTACAAGTCTTATTATGGTCCATCTGCTCGGAGGATTGCCGCCACACGTGCGCCTATACTCTCTTTGAACCGAAACTACGGACTCCAGTGTGTGATAGCAGCGGACAATCCAAATTCTTGTTTCAGTGTCCCAGTTATCCATTTTTGTTAAATGTAAAAGTCAATCTGCAAAATAAAAAAAAAATTAACCAGATTCATTAAATAGAAAAAAAGTTATTTAATTTTTTTTGGTAGCGGCTTTCATCAGCCACCCTGTATATGTACAAAAATTATTATTTTTTTTGGTTTGAATGTAAGCATTAATTTTGAATTGTTGAATTTTTAAAATTTTCGTAAATTGAGTTTTCTTTTAAAAAAATATCTCTACTTTCTACCATACGTAGACATGTACAGCTGTGTTCAATATAATAGTAGTGAAATTGAAATAGATATCGTTCGACGAAAAAAAAGAAGCTGTGTTTTTAATAATTTTCATTTAAAATATAGCGAATTTCATAACAGAAATCATATAAAAAGAAATTTCAAAGTTTACAAAACGTTCAGGAAAGTTAATTAAACTTTAAAAAATTGCCATCAAAATCTCTAAATTTTTTGGCAGAATTTTTAGAAAGTTCTTGAGTACGCAGTTTTGTAGAATAATAAATATTAGTATAACAATGCTAAAAAATTTCCGTGAATTTTCAGAATTGCTTTCTCAATTTATAGCTTGTTCAGTGATTTCTTCAATACAAAGCATGAAGAAAAATTAATTTGGAAGGGAAATAATACACAACATCTTTGACAAAAAAATTCTTAAAATTCATTTAAGTGCTAAAATGGAATCGGCTAAAAAACTGCGTGCTGAAAAACTTTCTAAAATTCTGCTCAAGAATATTGAAATTTTTATGTATATTTTTAAAGTTTAATTAACTTTCCTGAATTTTGTGTAAACCGTATATGTAATACTTCTATATAGCTAGAAAATACTCAGTACACTCGCCAACATCAGAATGCAGATATATAGGAAACGAACGTACCAAAATGACAGATTTCGTTTGGCAAAATCCATGAGCGTATATTATTTTCATTGAAAAATATTTTTGGATAAGATACAAAATTCTAATATTTTAGTATATTTGTATAAACTTAAAATAACGCAAGCCCAGCATCAGATTCTAGTTGACAGAGGCGTGACCATATCTAAGGAAAGAGAACAGATGCCAAAGTATTTTTAAGTTGGGGATGGGGCAAACTGACAAATATTTCCGACCATGGGCTGATATTTGAAAATAATTATTGTAAATAACCTTGCTAACCATTATTCCATGTTTCATCCACTCCTATATTAGTTTTTATTGCCACTGATTCTTGTGGCAGTTTGTGTAATATAAATTTCTATTGCCATTTTTCAACATTTTTTTTTTCCAATATCGCCCGTGGTATGGGGGAGTGTCTAAAGATTCTAGGTGCAATTGCAGGACTACGGATTTTCCAGGCGGGTTCGCCAATCTTCTAGCGTTTTTTTACCATGGAGAGATTCTATCGAAATTCCATCCGGCTTAGCAGCATCCGCTCGGAGTTAAAACATGTGGAACCCATATTTTATTTTTAGAAAAAAATCAGAAACATCAAAGACAACCAAGCCCATATTGGAGAAAATAAATGTACATCTTTAATTTTCTCCGAGGTATATTGCGCCAAATTAGTACTATTATCCTTAACATCTTCAAAGCGACGTAAAGTGGGTGCTAAATTTCGATAAAAAAAGATAGGGGTTTTCATAAAATTCTTGAATCTATTTATATAAGCTTGAACCGCTCCTGTACCACTTAGACTTTTCAGTATATTTCATAACTAACAAAAATACACGTATACATTCTCAAAAATTGAGTTTTGCTGTTTCCCTTTGATTTCGATTTCAAAACACACTGCTAGCAATATAGAAGTATTACATATATGGTGTAAGCTTAGAAATTTATTTCTATGTGGTTTTTGTTATAGACTTTGCTTTATTTTAAAAGAAAATTTTTAAAAACAAAGCTTCTTTTTATTTCGTCGAACGATATCCAATTTAATTTCCCTACTATTATATTGAATATAACTGTATGTAATAATACGAACGTCTCAAATGGAAAACTTTTATTTCCTTTACTCTAAGCTATTGAGTAGCTTTTAGTTATTATTCTAAATTGTAGTTACGCAAGCATCGAATGACAAAAACTCTATGAAAGCAAGAATTATAACGTTTCGTAGCAGCCAATGCGTCTATTATTTAGGTTTCTAGCTAATAATTTGAATATAAATGAAATTTATATATATTGTGGTATAGCAAAATATATTTACAGGAGTTCTTATTGTTTCGTAAGCCTCTTGAAACAAAATATTCCACCTCGATAATTTAATTAAAACTTTTGATGAATAAATATTTTTTATTAACTTTTGTTGATTTAACCCAATACGCATTTTGGTTGGCAGATTTTTCATATAAAAATATTTTTATTTCTTCAATTAGGGCTCTTACTAAAAGTCGACTTAGTCGAATATTCGGTTAATCGACTACTCGGTTGTAACCGTTTGCACGGTTATTATTCGGTTTGTTGAAACTCGAATACTATTAACCGAATTTTCAATGAATGTGGCGTCAAAAAAAAAAAAATAAATTAGCTTGCCATATTGATATATGAATATTATTAAAAATTTCAACAAGAGTCGTAGAAGACGTTTGATGTGGCAATTTTTAATTAGTTACAAAAATTAACTCCATTGGTTTTTAAACTGTGCCCAAAGAGTTAAAACCTCACGGCTTCGGAGGCTGAGCAACAAGAAAGATTTCAATTGCATAATTTGGAACTGGTTAAAAACTGCTTAATTTTGAATTAGTACGTTTTCTACACCACAGCTTTAGCTCTGAAGCAATTGCGTTTATCACTAGTCATTATGCTCCATTCCCAAGCTACACTCCCCACCATTTCAAGGGCTTTGTTTTGCTCTCTGCCAAAATATTTACAAGCTTTTGTTATCGTAGTTGTTGCCTTAAGGCGATTTATTTTTAAAGAGTAAAGAGTGTTTTCACTCATTTTCAAAGTTAGCTTGCAAATATTTTTCATTTTAATTGATGTTAAAGTGGTGCTTGAATAAGTTTACTCATTTTTATCAATTTCTTCTTTCCCGTCTTCTTTTGTCTTTCAACTTTCCTTCACACTTGAGTTTAACGTCTTGTATGTACACCGGACTTGAACGCCAAAGTTTTCGATTTCCAATTTCATGCACAAATGATTTTGGTATGCTTCAGGTTGCTTTAGAATTCTAACAGGTGGCGCAAAAGTAAGCTTCCGATGTTCAGCATATCGGTTGTGGCACGTGCAGTGTGTGCTGTTGCACCGTCTTGTTGGAACCACATGTTTTCCAATCCCAATTCATCAAGTTGCGGCAAAAAGAACTCGTTGATCATTGCTCTGTAGCGCTCACCATTCACAGTAACCGTTTGGCCCCGACCGATTATTGGTCAAATAAATAGTCAGCAATATTCCGAGTTCTGGAGCAGTGTAGCGTAGCATTGTTTATTAACGTGTATTTCGCATGTGTTTACTACACAAATGTCAAAACAGAACTGACTTTACGGGCCAATCGCAAAATTTATAGCATTTTCTGATAGGAGGATTACTTTTGCGCCACCCTGTAGTTGCAAGTATTCTATAAAAATTATAAATAATATAGTTTTAGATTTTCCATTTGCCAAGGTATAAACACACATACATGCCACATATGTAAATGAATATGTACGTAAGAGTTTATGAAACACGTACATCCTTTGGTAAGGGTTGGAACAGTATAATAGTTATTTCAATGGGCACATATCTAGGAAATTCGGGTCTAATATTTGGCTGGCGTGTGAGGTTTGGTAATGAAAATACCGCTACTATAAGGCGAAGAAGGAAGAGAGCATCCTATTTAGAGTATCAACAAAAGGATTGAGCTGCTGTAGTAAATTATGATGACCTGAATATTATTGTTGCAGGTACAATAATGGCGACATGGCGTACTTAATATATTGCAGAGCACTTGCCCTCATTAAAGAATGTTGAAGCGCATGCCCAATCTCTAACGTGGTGGCGCGTTGAAAGGGATTAGGTAATAGCTGAAAAACTGAGGGATTGATTTTTAGAACCTTCCCGTTGAGCTAGTTACTCGAAAGTTTAGTTGTAGTTCGGTCCCCGCGACGTTTGTGACACTTTATTTAAAAAAAAAATCGGTAGGTGGCGCACGGATTGTGCTCTTCAGAAAATTCGTTTGAAAAAGAAAATGTGTACGATCGACAAGCTAACTTTACGCTGACGTAGGGTCTCGAAAATTAGCACACAGTTCACACTACAATATGTAGAAATGGAATTTCCGGTGATGGCATGCTGAGCACACCTATTATACTCCACAACGGGTTAATTGATTTTGGTGTAAAATAGAAAACATGGCTGTCAATTAATCACAAATTTATTTGTATGTGTTTTCTATCATTTTTAAATTTAAGTTGTCACCCGTAGATGAATAGTAGCATATAACCTTTATGAAAATTGTTGCCACCCATAAACATATTTACTTCATTCGCTAAGGCTTGCCACCTGCTAAAAATTAAATTTTTACTCTAGTAACGACCTTAGTACAATTTGACGAGTGAGGTAACTATGCAGTAAATTCATTGTACAACTCTTGAAAATACTCCCTTGCTTGTTGCTGCCTTTCATAGTTTGGCCGAGTACCAGTTTTATCACCTAGAAGTTTACAGGTTGTTCTTTCAGCGTGCCGCATATTTGTAAACACTCGTTCTCTCTCTCTTTATGGCGCGATATACAACAGGTATATCATCATAAACCTCCTAAGAGATTTTTGCGCCAAGCTTCTCTTCCAATTTGTGGTGTGCCGATTTGAATTTTCCCTACAAATTGGTGGGACCTACAGTTTTTTGCCGACTCCGAACGGCATCTACAAAGGAGACGAATTTTTGCTGAGAAGCCTGTCATGGCAGAAATACACTCGGAGAGTTTGCCAAACCACTGCCGAGGGGCGACCCCCGTTTTGAAACACTCGTTCTATCTCTCTTTTTTATGCTTGGATTCACCTAAAGTATTTGTTTTACCAATATAGAATGGATGGATAGACATTTTAAAAATGTATCGCTTATTTTTTTTATTTTTTGAATTATACTCAACATTTTCAGATGGACCACTCGAATTGGCAGTGCATATCATTTTCGATTTTTCACATAGATAATAAAATCATAAAGCATATTTTTTTTTAAATTTGCGACTTTCCATTGGCTTCCAAATTTAAAGAAACCTTAAAAGAACATTTCTTCGGCACTACCCATTACATCAAATATTTGTATCTAAATCAAGTGATCCACATCTTAATGTTTGAGTTAATTTTTTTATCGCCAGTATCTCCTGTCTATATTTGTAGGTAAAGTAATCTGACAGCTTTAAATAGAATTGAGTGAATACAAAAGTTTTTCTCAAACTTGCTCTAGGACTAATAAATTTCTCAGATTCGATAGCATCTTAATCTCCTCGTCTTATACTTTTATGTTTTCAATCTTTTGAAAATCATAGACTCATATTCTACCTATCACTCACTTATAAAATTATTCATGGCATCATCACCTATCCAAGCCTTTTGGAAAGAGTTCGATTTAATATTCCAAAGAGGTATCTCCGAAATTAGTATCTTATTGGTATAATTAAAAAAAAAGTATTCACGCAATGCTACTCTTGCCACTCATTAGCTTAATTCGTTAAAAAATTAGTATCTTTGGATTTACATGTTCCGATTTGCTAACTTTGTTTTGAATTCTGCTTTTTAAAAGGCTAAGATATTTTTACGTGTTACCTAAGTTAGCTTTGTATTATAGTCTATAGGTGTTCTGTCTATAGACTTAAAAATAAAAAAGTAATTTAATATAATGAATAAAAATACAGTTCATTCTCGCTATCATCCGGCACAATAGAAGTTTTATAAACGATTCAAAATAAATTTTCTGCAGATTAAAAAAATACGCACGTAATTCATACATTTTCGTGTTTTCACTACTGTCAGCAGTTTAGCAGTGGCATTCTCTTTTTATACCTAGTAGTGCTACGCACACAAGGTATATTAACTTTAGTCGCGTAACGGTGGTAGGCAACGTCATAAACGGATCGAGATAGATATTGACTTATACATATCAAAATGTTCAGGAGGAAAAAAGAAATTGATTAAGCCATGTCCGTCCGTCTGTCCGTCCATCCGTCTGTTAGCACGATAACTTGAGTAAATTTTGAGATATCTTAGTAAAAATTCGGTATACAGGTTCCCTGGCACTCATCTCCGAGCGCTATTTAGAATGGGCCAAATCGGATAATAGCCACGCCCACTTTTTATACATAGAATATTTTCGGAAATACAAAAAAAAGTGATTATTCAGTACATAATACACTTGAAAGGATTACAATTGGTGTGCACAATAATGTTAAGGCAGAAAATAAGTTTTTAATGAAAATTTTGAAATTGGGCGTGGCACCGCCCACTTTTTCCTGAGTCAAATTTAGAAATAATATTAATCCTAAATCAAAAACCGTTCAAGATATCGAAACGAACTTTAGCACACATATTTATATTAATACAAGGTATGTTCCAGTTAAAAAATGGGCGAAATCGGTTAAGAAGCACGCCCACTTTTATACGAAAGATTTTGAAAAGGATCATAGATATATTTAATAGGCAATAGCTTTGCGTACAAAAGCTTTATATTATTTCTATTTCACTTTCAAAGCATGGGTAAAGGAATAAAGTCGAAAAATATAAATATTTGAAAATGGGAGTGACCCCGCCCCTTTTATAGTGGATTATTCCACAAAACTTTTTATGCCATAACTCCGACAAAAATTGATTTATCGAAACGATATGTGGCGATAATGATGAATGTATCGGCCACGCCCAGTTTTTTAACATAGTTCTGAAAAACTTGCTTGTAAAATGCAACACGAGATATTTTTATAACCATGGAAGCTATATCGATAAGATCTTGCACACATAATAAGCTCTTTAAGCAAAACTCAACTGCAAGAGAATTTTGTGGTTTTTGGGTAAGTAGGCGTGGCGCCGCCCACTTTTCAGCATAAAAATTCTGCTATTTTCAAACGGATTGCTTGTGGTTTGAACTAGATATTTCAGTCAAAAGCCAATAGCATGTAGTATACTCCTACTAAAAATCAAGCAAATTGGAGAGCACACAAGTAAAATATACGGGCAAGTTGTTAATACCACACTGAAATAGGGAAGTTATATACCTAGTTTGATTATCATACCATTAGTGAACATGAAATAATTGCAAGTATGAGAAGGAGAAGAGATGGGCCCATCAATAAGTAAACTGAAATAATAAGGACGATAAGCGGAGCAGATTTACCAATGTCCGACTCTCCGTCCGTCTGCCTGTCTGTCCGTCTATTTGAAAGCAAATTTTTCAATTATAAAATGTGGATGTATTGGTATTTTGCAAAACTGTGGTTAGCAGCTGTTGGTAGGGAAGCTATTTATATACAAATAAATTAATGGTGGTGGCCGTGGTGTGGTGGTTGTGTTGCCGGCCTACCCCACCGAAGGTCCAAGGTTGGAGTCCTGGGACAGGTTACATCCAAACTGGGTTGAAAAAGTTTTTCAAAATGGGGTCGCCCCTCGGCAGTGGTTTGGCAAACTCTCCGAGTGTCTTTCTGCCTTGCAAGGCTTCTAAGCAAAAATTTATCTCCTTTTTAGATGCAGTTCGAAGTCGGCAAAATCTGTAGGACCCGCCAATTTGTAGAAAAAAATGCAAAACGGCACACCACAAATTGGAAGGGAAGCTCGGCGCAAAAATCTCTTAGGAGGTTTATGATTATATAGCTGTTATATATCGCGCAATAATATTTTTTTAAAATTAATTTACCCCTCATAACAGAAGTGTTTTTATTGAAAACAATCAGCTGCCTTTATAATACGAAATGAAAGGTATTAAAATAGACTTGCGTAATTTCTTATGTTATATCATGTTCGGTTCCACCCGAACTTAGACTTGCTTACTTGTTACATTTAGTATTATTCTTCCAACATTTTAAATACTAATCAAGTGATGCCATTAAACTTCTCAGCACGTTTTATTTGCCTCTAAAGCAATACTTAAAATCATAAATTTCCAGGGCCGGAAAGTGCACAGAAGGAGCAGAAATAGGTACACCAAACGGCACCGAAGCAATAGAAAACAAATCAGTGAAAATCATACAACAAATACCATAAACGCAACTAAAGCTACATTTTAAAATTAGATGAACGAATGCGAAGTATGAAGCATGCCTCAAAAATGTATTAAAATGACGTTTTCAGCATTCATTACGTGACTGGAAGATGTGAGCAGATTTTTTAAGACATCACAGAAAAGAATCAAAAATGTAATTGTTTTCCGAGCGTATAATCGCTGTCCAAGTGATGGTAAGGCGTTCATCAAAAGTGAAAAACCATGCTCGTCACTAACAACAACGCCTTCAGCGCGTTTGAACAAAACCACAATAACTTGCAGCAGGCGTGGGAATTTCGCTTTGTTTAAGTAGAACAACGGCTTATAACATACCTGTTTTTGTGCTTACGTTTAATGTGTACGTGAGCTACGAAAACACAATCAAGAGGCCTGAGGGAGTTGAAAACATTTGCCTTGCACAAACAGATAACCGAATAAACAGAGATTGATGATAACGTTGATGCATTTGAACAATCGAAACAAAAAATCGAAAAAAACTTAAGTCCTAAAAAATGTTTCTAGCGTCGGTAAAAGATAATGAAACTAGATGTTACTGGAAGGATTCAATGTAATTTCCAATGCAACTTTGAATTCAACTAAAGTATTTGTTTTGACGAAATAGAATGGATGGATACACTAAACATTTTAAAAATGTATTATGTATTAGGGTGGGACGAAACGTTTTTTTTTATAAATCTTATTTTTTAATATTTCTTTTTTTCTTTTCTTAATTTTTTTGGGTGTCCCGAAGTGCATATCATTTATGATTTCTTATTACTTAAATTACGAAAATAGTACAAAATTGTTTTTTTTTTTCCATTTGTGACTTTCCTTTGTCCTCAAAATTTATGTAATTATGTACTAATGTAAAAAAAATTTTCCTTTGGCACTGAAATGGGCAGTATATTTATTTAAAAATCAAGTAATCCACATTTTGATATTGAATGAATTTTTTTTGAAATTAAATTGAAATATTCTTTTTTATAAAAAACAAAAAACCTAACCAAGGCAATAAAAAATTTCATTGTGCCAAAGGCTTTATCATAATCATGAATCTATAGTTGGAGCTTGACAGCCTACAAGATTTAGTCTGTAGAGTAAGAAATCACGCCAGTCATCTCTTCTTAGCATTAGCAGACCCCAATTTAGAACACCAATGGATTTCAAGTTATCGTCTTTCTTGATTAAGGAAGATTATTCGAAAATTATGGTCTTCGGTAGGATAAAATCAAAGCCATCCATTAAACTGTATCTAGATGTCGTGGGCATCAGTAGCTACACGGCAAAAAATGTAAGCTTAAATCTTAAACATTTTTGTAATAAATTCGAAGCCTTGTAATTACCTGCCACAATTTTCAATTTATTGCGGTTTAGATTGAAAACTTAACTGAAAAAAACTTCCAAAATTTTTCAAATTCCTTTCATTCATTTCTGAAGGTTTTTTAAAGTCAATGAATTTTTTGCATTACAATTTTGTATCGGCCATAGCTCAGTGGGTAGAGCAGACGACTCCGATGAGGGGAGCATCGCCTCAACTTTTATAATTGAAAACCCCATAACTGATACTAGATTCTTTGCTAAATTCGTACAAGGTTTCATCTTAATCCGTCCAGACGTTCTTGCCTTATTTATGGACAAAGACAAACCGCTGGACATCATCACATACGAACATGCAATTGCATTTTTAAAAAGCTTTAGAAAGCTTTTTTTTATTTTTTATGAATTTAGGATTAAATGCTTCTCTCAGTGATATTTGAAAAAATTACCTTTACCTTTAATTCGCTTCTTCGGAAATAAATAAATACACAAAAATCCGACATGTTTGGTCAATGAGCCTAGAGCTAGATCCACCCATTGACGGAAATATCTAAAAACAACACTTTGCACAGAAGTCAGAGAAAATAGCGAAATAAATCCATGTGACAAAAAGGATGTGGATACCAGCATCAGCAAAACAGAAAAATCAGATTAAGATGGCACAACATTTGGAGTTCAAATGAAAATTACTTCCTTTCCATGAAATGCTTGCTGTCACAAGTTAGAGAAACAAAAAATACATTCAATGTGCATTTGTGTGTAAATGTTTGTTTGTGTATGGAGCGTACTTCTTTGTGTAATTTTGTATTTTTTGCAATATAAGTAAAAAGTAAACATCCTACTCACGTTCGATTTTCATCAAAATGGTACGCTCCTGCATGTCCGATGCAATCGGATTCACTTGATAGGCGCGACACGTATACTCGCCGGTGTCGTTTTGTGTCACATTTCGTACGAGTAATCCGTCACCCATAATTTCGAATTTCGTTGAGTTTCCTGTGTAAATGTGAAGAAAGAATACAATGCAATTGGAAATTTTTGTTTCTATTGTTTTTGTTGGTTCGTACAATAGATTGCAGCTCATGCGGGTATTTGGGACTGGTACACATTTGAGATGAAAGTTTTGTAAAATGTCTTTGCTTGATTACATTTTTAGTTGCAATCAGAAGAAAGTGCACAGTGAGAATGGAATTTTTATTTACCAGTATAGTATACATAAATATTTATTTAATTGATAGGATGTGTAAACTAAGTTAAGACTTACGATCTAATCTAATATAATCTAATCTAATGTAGTTTAATCTAAATTAATCTTATCTAATCGAATTTGTAGGGAAAATTCAAATCGGCACACCACAAATTGGAAGAGAAGCTTGGCGCAAAAATCTCTTAGGAGGTTTATATCGCGCCATAGAGATAAAGAGAATCGAATAGTAGCCCAAGTCAACCTCCATCATGCAGTGGCGGCTTCGGCCGTCATTTCTAGGGGGTTTGCCTCGGAATATCTGGGCATAGTGCTTGTCCAAGAGCCGTAGAACACCGTGGGTCAGGTGAGATGACTGACAGAAATAAATAATAAGGTAATGTGGGACCTTTCTCAGGAGAGACTAAGAGCATGTGTAGTGCTAAAAGACAATATTAAATACTTTTGCATTACAGAGTTTTCAAACCAGGTTTTCCTGGCGGCTCAAGTAACGGTGGAGGTGGACGGTATACCCACCAACATCGTGCTCGCTTCAGCCTACTTCCCGGGGGACAGGAACACGGTCCCTCCAGACAGTGTGCACGAATTGGTGGCTCCACTAATAATAGGATGTGACGCAAACTCCCACAATACAGAGTGGGGCAGTTCGGACACAAACGCTAGGGGTGAGTGCCTTTTAGAGTATATAGCTAGCAATGACCTAGAAGCATATAATGTCGGCAACAAACCGACGTTTGCCACAAGAGTCAGGGAGGAGGTCCTGGACATCACTCTAGGCAACAAACGGGCTGAAAATCTGGTATCGAAATGGTTGATGTCATCGGAGCCATCCCTTTCGGACCACAGGATCATCCGGTTTGAGCTAGGAGCTACGCCCACCGAATCAGATCCAAGAAGAAATCCCAGGAAAACCGACTGGGGCAAGTATAACAATTTCATTGAGACCAACATAGGTAGCCTCCAAACAGAAAATAGGATCACAAGTTGCACAGAGTTAGAGCATAGGGTAGAGTTATTCAATAACATCATTACAGATGCGTTCCATACAAGCTTCAGAACCACACAGGTCAGGAGCGGCAAAAAGACCGCAACCTGGTGGTCTCGTTATCTTCTAATGATGAGTAAGACCGTCCGCAGATTTTTTAATAGGTCAAGACGGACGAGTAGCTGGGACGAGTATACAACATACCTAACCCTATATAAAAAGAGATAAGAAACGCCAAGAGAGACAGTTTTAGAAATTGCTGTGAAGGAATTTCCTCAACACCCGCAGCAGCAAGGTTGCACAAAACACTAGCCAAAGAGAAGGGAGAGAGATCAACCTATCACCAAAGCTTCCTGATGGCACTTATACCAGTATCGAGGAAGAGAGAGCAGGAGCCCTGCTTTCAGCACACTTCTCTGGTGCATCCCAGTCATACTTGACCCTCCTCTTCGAGAATCGAGGCCAAGCCAGTCTGACTGGCATACGGCAAATAAACTCTTCTCGGAGGGAGCTGTTAAATGGGCAGCACACACACATGACAAGTACAAATCACCAGGGGCAGATGGCATTTGTCCAGCGCTGGTACCGCAGGGTAACCAACTTATCCCACACGTAGCTAGAATCATAAGAGACAGCATGGCTCTGGCATATATACCTACAGTGTGGAAGAGAGCAATAAGTCTAACTTCCTTTGTGTTAAAAGCAATGGAAAAAATAATAGACCACAGCATCAGAGGAAACATCCTGAGCCGCAGGCCTCTTTATCACAGTCAGCACGCATATAGAGCAGGCAGATCAGATCTACGAATACAGCCCTCTATCAACTGACGACTGAGATCCAGAGTGCGTTCGCCTGCGAGGAGACAGTGCTCTGCGCCTTTCTTGATATTGAAAGTGCTTTCGACAACACGTCTCACGACAGCGTTACTCGAGCACTGCAGAACAGAGCAGTTCAAGCGCCCGTCCTAAGATGGATAGACGCCTTACTCCGCACAAGACCCGCTAAAACATGGACAGGCAGCAACATAATACGGCCAACACTACTAAGGGGTGCCCACAAGGGGGCGTTTTTCACCCTTTTTGTGGAGCCTAGTGGTAGACGAGCTTCTGCAAATCCTTACCGACAACGGAATCCGATGCCAAGGCAATGCGGATGACATTGTCATAATTGCACGGGGCAAATTCGAGAACACCTTTTGTGACATCTTACGAAGAGCACTAAACCTGACAAAGAGATGGTGTACTAGTGTTGGGCTAAACCTAAACCCTACAAAAACAGCCATAATTCCCTTTACCAGGAAAAGAACCCTACCGGGACTCAGAACAATAGCTCTACATGGCATGCCAATAGACTTTGTAGCTGAAGCAAAGTACTTGGGCGTCACTTTTGATAGCAAGCTTCTATGGAGGCAACAGTTATAGAGAATGTCAAGTAGGGCTACAAAATCAATCATGGTGTGCAGGCGCATAGCGGTCAAAACCTGGTTGTGCAGCCCGCATATCCTTAGCTGGATGTACACTATGATAGTAAAACCCACTATTACCTATGGCCCGGTAGCATGGGCATCAAGAACGGCGCACTCGACAGTGAAACAAGCACTCACCAAGATCCAGCTCCTGGCATGTGTATGCATCACAGCGGCAATGCGAACATGTACCACCGCTATTCTTGACCTATCCCCACTAAACGTCGCGATAGAGCAGGCGGCCAAGATGCGATGCACAGGAGGGTTCGGGCAAAGGAAAAGTATTGTCAACCAACAACATAGCGAAACTGAGAGAAACCATCCCGATATCTCAGTTAATAAGGGACGAAATTATCAGGCAGATCATCTTCGAAAAGAGATTTAAAGTAGAATTGGGAGACAAGTTAACCTGGGGAAAATCCAGAGTAGGCAGCATACACCGCTCCCACACAATCGTGTGGTACACGGATGGCTCAAAAGCCGCAGAAGGAATTAGGGCCGGAATTTTTGGCACAAAAGCGAAGATTTGCGCGCCTCTAGGGACATACCCGAACATCTTTCAAGCGGAAGGATACGCTATATACCTCTGTGCAGAACTAAATCTACAGTTTGGATATAACAATTAGCGCAT
This sequence comes from Merzomyia westermanni, assembly GCA_949987695.1. Classification (NCBI taxonomy): domain Eukaryota; kingdom Metazoa; phylum Arthropoda; class Insecta; order Diptera; family Tephritidae; genus Merzomyia; species Merzomyia westermanni. The sequence continues at coordinate 13,023,473 of OX465289.1, forward strand.
CGCTATACTTAGTGATAGCCAAGCCGCACTCAAAGCAATCTCATCATGTGAGATGAAATCAGCGCTTATCCGCGTACTGCTAGCATGGGTTCTAGGTCACCCAGGAGTTTAAGCAAACGAGCAGGCTGATAGCCTAGCGAAACATGCAGCAGGCACTAGGCCCATTGGGCCTGAACCAATACTGCCAGTAGGTCCTCAACCACTCAGATAATGGCTGAAGAAAGAAGAAGAAAAGGAATGAGAGGGATACTGGCGGAATGGGCCGGGCTTACGGCAATCGAAATTGTTCTTGAGGGGATACAACACCTCTCGCTATAGAGCAATCATAGGCCTCTCTAAATCAAATTTAAGAATCCTCACTGCTATTTTTACAGGTCATTGCAGACTCAACAACCACCTACACAAACTTGGTATAATGGCGGATGACAATTGCCGGGTTTGTCACACGACATCGGAGACTGCAGAGCATATCCTTATGGCATGCGACGCTATTGCCAGGAAAAGAGCACAAGTCCTGGGATCACCATGGCCAGAGCATTAACAAATACAAGCCCTCAAGCCAACTGAAATAATCGCCTTTTTGAGGGAGATTGGTTTGGATGAGGTGTTGTAAAAATATGAGGGCACAATAGACCATCCGGTCGCAGTGCTATCCTGAAACAATATATCTATCTAATCGAATCTAATTTAATGTAATCTAATTCAATATAATCTAACCTAATGTAATCTGATCTAACCTAATCTAATTTTATCTAATCTAAGTTTATCTAAGTTTATGTAATATTATCTAATCCCATCTAATCTTATCTAATCTTACCTAATCTAATTTAATCTAATCTAATATAATCTAATCTAACCCAATCTAATCTCATTTAATCCAATGTAATCTAATCTAATCTAATCTCATCTAATCTTTTGTGCTCTAGCCTAATATAATCAAATATAATCTAATCTAATCTAATCTAGTCTTATCTGATCTAATATAATCTCACCTAATTTAATCTAATTTAATATTATTTAATCTGAACTAATCTAATCTTATTTAATGCAATCTATTCTAAGGTAAGAATAACTAATCTAGTCGAAACAAATTTCTTTTCCCTATTTCGAGTTCCATCAATCTTTTGAAAGCATTTAGAACAAAAGATAGGCTGGATTTTCTTTCAAAATAGATATTTAGATATAGATTTCCATTAACTTAGATAAATATTCACACATTCACACAAACAATATCTAATTGGACTTACTTTCCGCAATAATTGGTTGTCCATTGTAATGCCAGGTGACATTTGGTTGAGGTTCTCCCTTCACTTCGCATTGTATAACTGCTTTCTCGCCTTCTTTCACCGTAAGTATTGTTGAGTTCTCAGTAAAAGTAATTTTCTCTATGTTAAGAATACAAAAAAAAAAAACATAGAATAAGATTTAAAAGAAAATGAAAGCAGAAAAGAACAAACAATGGAAACATTAATGAGTCACGTCATCAAGTCTTCCCGCTTGAGGCAACTGTAGAGAATAAAAACGTTTAACAAAGATAAAGTGTGACTGCACATTTCCATGGCTACTGGCTCTTCTAAATGACTACGAAGACATTGAGATACTTACGATAGACAATAAGTTCGAAAAACTTTTCCATTTTGGCACCACTTGCATCTTGGCACATCCATTTTCCCTTATCACCCAATGAAATGTGAGTAAAAACAATTTTCGTTTGTTCTGTTGTCGCGGAAGAGATGGCGCATAAAAGAGCAGCGAAGACCAATAGGTTGAGCAGATGCATCCGTCCATCCATTTAGGAAGCCAAAAATGGCGTTCGTCAACAAGCCATGAAAGAAAATTAACAATGATTTATGTTAACATCATTTAATGAGAGTTTAAGCAAAATGCAACTTCACGATTTAAAATGTATGAACGCGCGTGTGTTTACTACCCTGCAGTCAGCCCAACTAGTTGCAAAATACTCCTAAAATACCTCAGCAGTTCAAAGTTTTCAAAAAATGTAGCTACTTGATATGATGAAAGAAAATGATGTGAAAGATGTTTTTTACGATTTGGATAGTTTAATAAAATGCCAAGTATTTTCGAAGAAGTATTTTTCTGATTTTTTCCAAAAATTTACACTGTGCAACAAATAAAAAAAAAATAAAAAAAAACCTTTGATTTGATGCAGGCAGGCCAATTCGGCTATGATGAGACGCTGATGACTTCCGAACACGTCATCACAACCAGCGCTGGGATCAAAATACCTGTTCAGCAATACCTTGTATTTACTTGTAGAAGCGAAATTCCTTTATAATTTTTAGATTTTGAACCAAATCGACCCTACGACGCAGTGTGAGCCATCAGGTACAAAACTATAAAATATCAATAAAAACTTTTCTAGGTGATTTCCAAGCCCGGGCACTCCACTACTGTACAAGTCTTTTAATTTTAGGCTTTTACAAAATTAATACCTTTCAGACTAGTTCGATACCACTCAGAAATCTTTCTTTACATGCTGGTGTGGTTATATTATATTTGATGTTTGACTGCAAGGTGCATTCAAATACAGCGATGTTTGCGTGAATGAAAGAGCGGTCTTTGTTTACAAAAACTTACCTGACTCAGTTTGCTCAATGTGTATACGTCCTTTGTACTCTTTAATTATTTCACCTTTTGGCGATCGCCATTGCAATTGTGATTCCGGCGTTTTGCTGCGGCATTGCACAATCAATGAATCGTTGGTATATCGTACAAGCGACTGATCGGAGGGACTTAGTGAGAGTATATCATGATGACTGCCCAGCACGGAAGCTGTTAGTGATAAAAAAAAGGTAAGAAATAAAACATTTTATTGCAGTAAAAACCTTGAGCTTTGAATATAAGTGAATGAGTACACAGTTAGTAAGAAAATGTTGAAAATAAGAATATGGGATAATTTTCGCTTATTAAACCACAGCTGTGAATTAAATTTATGGGACAGAATTAAATAAATTGTTTTATTAGTAGGGCTCAGATTATATGCAAAACAAACCGCCTAAATGTATGCACTACAATATAAGTAAGAAAAGTCAGTGGCAAGTTTACTAGTAGGATATTTGCGGGTCTTAGCGCCCTATCTGGCGATAGCAATTTTCTGACATATTTCAATGAACCTATAACAAATATAAAATAGTACACCCCACTTACGAGGTGTGTTCAAAAAGTATCGCAAATTTTGAATTTTCGCTGGTTACGTATATTCGAATTTCGAATTTTTTGTGGCGTTATGTTGGTACTCATGTCTCTCACTTATGCCGACAAGCTCGGCCATTTTGAATGTTCAGTTAATTGTTGACAGCTGCTTTGCTTGCACGTGTTTTGGATCGTCTTCGATTTTTACCTATTTTTTTACCAAAATTGCTCAATTGTGACCAAAAACAGCATCGCATTAACATTGCTAATGAGATGTTAAACTATGTCCGCGACGACCCAAATTTGCTCCAGAGGGTCATAGCTGGTGACGAATCGTGGGTTTATGGTTATGACGTGGAAACCAAAGCTCAATCATCTCAATGGAAGCTGCCGCACGAACCAAGACCGAAAAAAGCGCGCCAAGTTCGGTCGAATGTGAAAGTTTTGCTGACAGTTTTCTTCGATTGCAGGGGCGTGGTGCATCATGAGTTCTTGCCACAGGGAAGAACGGTCAATAAGGAATATTACCTGCAAGTTATGCGCAATTTGCGCGAAGCAATCCGCCAGAAACTCCCGGATTTGTGGAAGAACAAAAATTGGCTTTTGCACCACGATAACGCCCCTGCTCACGCATCGTTGCTTGTGCGCGACTTTTTGGTCAAAAACAACACACTAATGATGCGGCAGCCACCATATTCTTCAGATCTGGCCCCCTGTGACTTTTTCTTGTTCCCTAAACTGAAGAGGCCCATGAAAGGACGACGTTACGCTTCTCTTGACGAGATAAAGACGGCATCGAAGGAGGAGCTGAACAAGATACAAAAAAATGATTTTTTGAAGTGCTTCGAAGATTGGAAAAACTCTTGACACAAGTGTATAATATCTCATGGGGATTACTTAGAAGGGGACAAAATAGATATTCATGAATAAATAAATAATTTTTGAAAAAACACAAAATTCGCGATACTTTTTGAACACACCTCGCACAAGCCAAAAATTTCTGTAAATGGTAAAAATCAAAAAACACAAAAATTATTTTATTTGCGAAATATTCGCATCAGAACAAATGACAGTAATATAAACATATGAAATACAGTGATGTTAGTAACTACGCTTATAACTCAAGAACGCCTGGATCGATTCGCAACAATTTGGAAAAATAAATAATAAAGAAAATAAATTTTCTCATACACTTTCTATGGAGCAATTTCGCGGCGCCATCTTGATGGGCAATAACATTTATGCTTACGTTACGTTGCGTAAATTTTGCTTAGCAATTTTTTGCAACAATTTTATGGTGGCAATTTTTATTGCCAAAAAAACAAAAACGCTGCTACAAGTTTTGAGCGTGCGTTGCTTTTACTCTCAATCGATTTCCTGCAAGTAATACAACGATGAGCAGCTGCAGAAAAGATCAATGCTTGCCTCATATCATCACATTCGAGTTGCATTATTAAACGATCTATTTACCGAAGTTTTCTCCAATCATTTACTAACTACCGGTAGTGCTCCTATCAAATTGATTGTTTTCGTTACAGCAAAATTTGTGCAATTTGGACTCAATGGGAGTGGAGTTCAATAACAAAGAGCAAATTTAGCGGTAATGAACAAGGATGTGAATGACTTAAACAGCACAATTCAAAATCAAATCGTTGGTACACAGCGCAGCTTCAAATTTATCGACTGTGTAAAAAACGAAGATAAGTGAACCAACTATTCAACTGTGTTTTTCAATTCACGGATGCGCCTGGCCCTGACAGCAAAACGAAAAATATAGTTTATCTCAATGGAGGAATAGCGAACATCTCAACACAAAACATCAGTTCCAATGCTCGATTTATCATAGCTTTTGTTTATTATGAAATGACTGCCGATTGTCATACTTTTAAAATTTCCAAGTTCTCTAGTGTAACAATTTGCAGTCAGCTTCAACAATGTTCAATGTTACGAAAACGCTTTTGATTGTGTTATTCAGGCCATCATTCAAATTAATACAAATAAAGTGAAGTATCATTTTTATTGTTAGACATCCAATATGTCTCGTTAGCCAATTACACTACCCGAGAATTTTTCAACAATGTCCATATCCTTGGCATTTGATATATGATTCATATGCAGCATTTTTTGCTGTTTCCAAATATGTAATCAGATATTTTAAAAGTATAACAGTTTTAAAAAAAAAAAAAAAAAAAAAAAAAGGGAGGCAGAAAAACGTGAAATAAAGGAGCTTGAGATCCTGCCCAACGGGAATAATGCCCGAAAATTCTATCAAAAAATTCGGCGAATGACAGAAGGTTTCAAACCTGGGGCAAACTCCTGTAAGAATGAGAACGGCGACCTGGTGACCGATGTTCAGAGAACACTCAGAATATGGAGGGATCACTTCTCTGCCCTTTTCAATGGAGAAACTGAGCAAGAAACCAGAGAAGATGCCGAACCCGAGCCCACAATCGAAGATGATGGAATTGACGTTCCACAACCCGACTATAATGAGGTGCGAATAGCAATATCCCGATTGAAAAACAATAAAGCAGCTGGCGCTGATGGTTTGCCTGCTGAGCTATTCAAACACGGAGGCGAGGAGCTGGTAAGGCGCATGCATCAGCTTCTATGCAGAATTTGGTCGGATGAATGCATGCCTGAAGATTGGAATCTAAGTGTTCTCTGCCCAATCCACAAGAAGGGCGATGCTGCAAACTGCGCCAACTATCGCGGAATCAGCCTTTTGAATATCGCATATAAGGTCCTATCAAGCGTATTGTGCGAGAGGCTGAAGCCTGATGTGAACAGACTGATTGGACCTTATCAGTGTGGCTTCAGACCTGGTAAATCTACCATCGACCAGATTTTTACAATACGCCAAATCTTGGAAAAACCCCGTGAGAAAAGGATCGACACGCATCATCTCTTTGTTGATTTTAAAGCCGCTTTCGATAGCACGAAAAGGAGCTGCCTATATGCCGCTATGTCTGAATTTGGTTTCCCCGCAAAACTTATACGGCTATGCAAAATGACCTTGAGCAACACCGCCAGCTCGGTCAGAATTGGGAAGTATCTCTCCGAACCGTTCGAAATTAAACGAGGTTTCAGACAGGGTGACCCCCCTTTCGTGCGATTTCTTTAATTTAATGCTGGAGAAAATAATACAAACTGCAGAACTTAACCGCGCTGGAACAATATTTTATAAAAGCGTGCAACTGTTGGCATATGCTGACGATATTGATATCATTGGCCTTAACAACCGCGCCGTAACTTCTGCTTACTCCAAATTAGAAAAAGAAGCGGAGAAAATGGGATTGGTGGTGAACGAGGGCAAAACGAAGTACCTTCTGTCATCATGCAAAGAGTCAGCGCATTCGCGCCTTGGCAACCAAGCCACTATTGGCAGCAATAATTTCGAAATAGTAAAGGACTTCGTTTACCTGGGAACCAGCATTAATACCAACAATAATGTTAGCCTAGAAATCCGACGAAGAATCACTCTTGCAAACAAATGCTACTTTGGACTGAGTAGGCAATTGAAAAGTAAAGTCCTCTCTCGACGAACGAAAATAACACTCTACACGTCACTCATCGCACCCGTCCTGATATATGGTGCTGAAGCGTGGACACTAACGACATCTGATGAGGCGGCTTTGGGAGTATTCGAGAGAAAGGTTATTCGAAAGATTTGTGAACCTCTACGCGTTGGCGACGGCGAGTACCGAAGAAGATTTAATGATGAGCTGTATGAACTTTACGCAGACGCCGACATAGTTCAGCGAATTAAAACACAGCAGCTTCGCTGGCTAGGCCACGTAGTGCGAATGAGCGAAGATGCTCCAGCCCAGAAGGTATTCTTATCGGCACCTGCCGGTGGAAGCAGAGGAAGAGGGAGACCACCACTCCGATGGAAGGACCAAGTGGAGACCGATTTGCGATCCCGCGGTGTTTCCAATTGGCGCCAGTTGGCGCAACGAAGAAACGACTGCCGAGCTATGTTGGACGGTCAAAATCGCCCAGGCGGTTAGATGACCATTTTAAGAAGAAGAACAGTTTTAGAGATATTTTGAAATTTTAATTTTTTCGCTAAGAAAAACAATTAGGATTACTAATATGTAAATAGCTCCGCCTTATTTCATTTTATTTTGAGATAATCAAATACCACTTCCACCAAAGCAAAAATAATTTAAATCGACGTTAAAGTGTAGGAGTTATGACAAAAAAATTTTTGTATGCAAAATTTTCAGTTTTTTTCGACATTCATCTTCTTTTTAGTAAACTGTTCTACATTTAAACTATGGGATTACAAATTTGGGATCAGCAGAAAATTCTACATAGGAATCATGTATCAAATGTCGAGTATATTTCTTTTTTGTCAGGTAGTGTTATCACACTGGGAGTTGATTTTCATGTTAAGAGGAAGTCTGTAGCATTAACATAATCCGAGATATAATGATTTGAGCGAGTACATGTTTTAATTAGTTTACATCGTTAACTTTCCGAAAAAGCACAAACTTTGGCGGATCATATCTCCGAGAAAAACGATAAAAAAAAATAAAAAATAAAATTTTTCTACTTTACTCAATTAAAAACTTTTAATAATTAATTAAAAATGATTAAAATTAAAAAGTGAAAAATTATTATTCTCGGCCTTGAGCTCGTTTCATGAATACTTGAAAAATTAAAAAAAAAAAAATACGCGTGAAACCATTCTATGGTGGCAAAGTCTGTTTGAAGCAAATCGGAGGTGTAATGTCATATTCTTCACAAAATTTGGTGTCAATACAGCTGCCGCTAATGCCACATTTACCTCAGGAGCCAATGCAAAATATGGTTTAAACCTTTCTCTCAATTGATGTTCTAATTGTACTGCTGTTGTGCTAACATTGCTGAAAACTTCGGGTTTTCTTTATAATTTTAGCAGTTTATTACTCAAAGAAAATAACGCAGGAATAAGACAACCATGTTTCACATTGGCTTCACCTTGGAGAAAGTCCAAAATTTGGGCAATAGGCTCCATTAGCAGCTTGTACGACTCCAAATATTGAAAATCACTTGATGTAAAAGGAGACAAATTCAACTCATCGGAAAGCTTATTCAATTTCTCTTTGTACTGTAGTAACTTCACGATTGCATTATATAGTGAGTTCCACCTAGTTACTAATGGTACAACAAGAGGTGAACCTAAAATGCTCTGCATGATTTCGGAGGCTTTTGGCCATTTGCATTTTTTCCAAAGGTGATTGCACTTTTTGATCATCTGTAAGAAATGAATTTTAGTTGCATTTAAAAAATTTCCATTGTTGGTTGGTTTTTCAAAATCCTGGTATAGTCAGTGCTGGCCAATAAATTTAACGTGTGACTGGCACACCTTTCGTGTTTCGGCAAATATTTAGTATTTTCGAAAATCGGCATTTCGTCTTCACTATTTTCCTCCTCCTCATCACTATCATGTTTTGGTAAACCATAATCACGAAACGCCTTGACAAAGTTTGACCCGTTGTCCGTGATGATCGTAATCACCTTCTTCGGGATAAAATTTGGGTCAACAACATCATCATCTGCCGATAAGTCTTAGGCCCGGTTTTTCAGTACAAGTTTAACTCAATTTGTCAGTTAAACTAAGTTTAACTTGTTACGCAGTTTTTCAGTCAACTTTAAACGAAGTTTAAACGTAGTTTAAGCGGTCAATTCGGCAGGGTTAAACTCTAGTTAACCTGTCAGCTGTTTTGCATATTTGATGGTTTTGGTTGTGAAACAATAAGCTGAACGCAATTAAGAAAGGACGATATTTTTATATTTAATTAAATACTGGATATATCATCTGACGAAAGTGATTATAGTGATGCAGAAATTGGCGAAATGCTAACTATTACAATACTGAGGAGAAGCAATGGCGTTGAATATGTATACAAATATTATCTGTTGCCGTATCTAGATAAAGAAAAAACCAATGTTGCCGTATAAAAAGCAAATATTAAAAGCGGCCTTAAACTCACACTGAAAAACCGCTCTGCAGTTTAACTGGATTTTAAATTTATGCCGAGTTTAAGCAAACTTAGTTTAAACTGAGCTTAACCAAGGACTGAAAACCCGGGCCTTAGTCTTCAAACAGATCTTGAACCATTCCGACATTTTGCTCCATTTCGACAACTACGGTATTTATAGTTTGAAAATGTTATATGTATTTACAAATAGTTTTCACCACTTCACTTACAACACTTTATAGATTGAAAAAGAAACAGAACAAAACACAATTTGCAGTTTCACCAAACAAGTTGACACTTTACAATTATGACCAATATTTATAACTGAATATTTAACAAAAAAAAAAACGAGAGAGGCAAGCCAAATACTAACAAATATAAAATTTAATATTTTTTGATAGATTTTTGATTAGATCAAATAAATAAATAAATGATAATCATTATTCCCTAGCTATGGTATATATACGAGCTACTCACGCACGCAAAATTCATTTCGGTTAGAACTACAAATATCGTGTTACGTTCGTGCGGTAAAAAACCCCAGTGCGATTATATTAGGTTGAGCTGTCAGTTGAAAAAGAGAGAATCATAAAAGAATATTTTTGTGATTAGCTTTAAGTTAAACTTTTAGGCTGAAACGAATAAAAATAAATAATGACTAGTGGTTTGGCTGATGTTGCATAAGACCGCATTTTTTCTTAAATTTGTTTGCCAACCAAACACCCTTTGTACGAATTAATCCCCTCGTGAAATTGTAAAAGTGCCACTAAACAAACATACAAAAGTAACATATTTTTAGGCGCATTGTTTGTAACATTGTTTATTGTTTATTTATTTGCCCAAACTCATATAATATTTACAGATTTACTTAAGCTTATAGTTTAGTGTTATCCTAACATACCTTAGTATTTATCTAGGAGTTTAAAATTTTACATACTATTTTGTGTATATTACATTAACTTACTTTTGTACAATAATAGCATAGCTTTATGCAAATTTAAAATTGATGTTTTCCAAAAAAGGGCTAAAAAAGAAATATCATTTGGTATGGCGCATTGTTTTGCATATTAATTCGATCTCTATTAATAAGAAATTGTAAAAATAATCTGAAACATTTCATAGAGTTATACGCTGATGTTCTAACTTTAAAAAATAAAGCAGTATATAAAGAACAACAAACTGTGTGCTGTATTTTAACATAAACCTACAGTAATACATTTGTGTCAAAATATAGGGTTGAAGACTTTTGTCAGTGCAGCATTTTCTTATTTCTTCCAAATCATTTTTTAAAAATAAAACAGTCTAGCTGCTAACGGATAGATCATCTGCCTAGCCTCAATCACAATTTTATGTTGAATAGCGCCTAAAAGCATACTATGCCATTGTTTTAAATATTTTTTGTACTTTTTACACACTTTTCTTGTTTTTTTTTAAGTACTTATGTAGCATTTTTGGTTTCAGTAAGCTTATCATTGTTATAGTTTTAGTATATTCAAATGATTTATTTATATTTTACATATTTTGTATTCCATCTCTACACATAGGTACATCATATTAGTCCACATATATGTGCCATCTACCCATCAACATATGTATAAGGCTGTAGACTGCTATTGTCATAGTATTTTTTTTAGTTTAACGCATAACATATACAATTTCTACTGTAGTTCTTCCAAAAAACTGATAAATATTTGCATATGTGTCAGTGCACGATACATAAATACTTTTAGTTATTCTAAAAAATATATTGGTTGTATGCATTGCTCCTCACTCGTAGTAGAATTCAATGCCTGCAAGCACCTGTACACAAATTTTCACTTATAAAAAGTATGAAATACATTTTTATACGTGGACATGAGGGCATATATGTACTTGTAAATATATATTAGGGTGTGTTGTAAAAAATAAGTGAATAATAGTTCCAACCACAAAATTTTCTTGTTTGCTTGAAAATCGTAAGAAAGAAACGAAATTTGTTAAATGTGATAAATTTTATGTTCTCATTTATTCGACTTTTTCCTTAAATTACAAAAATAATATAAAAAGTATTTGTTCAACTTCTGAATTTGTATGAGTGGACACCATATAGTTTCTAGGATACCTTCGAATTATTTTTCTTTTACCCAGTTTGACCCGATTTGTGTAACTATTTATAAAGAAAATTAGTTTTATACCACAAAATGTTGGGTAAAAAAATTTTTAAAATTTAGTTAAAACTTTCTTTTATTGAAAAATAAAATTTCTACTACCATGCTAAGCAAAAATATCGTTCAACCCACCTTTATGTATATACATTCATAACTACGCATTGCTTGTATACGTTCACTTGCACCAAAGTCTACAGTGCTGTAGGGGTATGAACATCATATAATACAAAAAACATATGTGCGCTGAAAAAAAACCAGTAGGCATTTAATTTAATGCTGCAGCTCGTTCGTTAGTTTTACGATTTTTTTTAACGGTTGTCTTTAGATTTTCGTATCTTCAATAGAAGATATCTTTTGTGACCATCTTACAAAAGCCCCCGAAAATTTATTTTTGCGTACTAATAGGCTTCTAGAAAACTCGGTCAGGCTTCGCTGCGTCTCAGAACTTATAATAGACTGAGACCGATTTTAATGATTATATCTCCGAAACCAGTTGAGATATGGAACTTAATCACATTGGTAATCTCTGCACATCTTAGCACATTTCGTTTGGTGCCCTTATTGTACTAACACAATTAGGGTCACCCTCATCCACATATTGGTCGAAAACTCCGTAAACAATCGCGCTATCGAAATAAAGAATATCTTAAATTGTAAGTGCGATATATGGTATTGCAACGTGGCTCAGTGCTTTCAGTTCTATTCAGCAGTTTATGAGTGATGCGCGAACAAACATACAGACAGACAGACAAAAGTCCTAAAAACTGTTGCTTTACGCTCTATTAGATCAAAAATAATCCTTCCTACGAATATTTAGTAAATACCAGCAGACATCGACCTATTACAATTTTATTATTTTTTGTGAAGATCAACTTCTTTTAATTAAAAATAGTGTGATAATCGGTGAAGGGTCACTCTGCTGTTGACATAGAGCTGCAAAATGCATGAGCAGATATCAGCAAAAGTTATTCTCGTATATCATTTTTACTACGTTTAATTATGGAAACCGACTCTGGTCATATAAAAAAGAATCAAAGTTTAGAAAACTATTTATCATCACGTAGTGTTGAAGTTAGCATCATTTTAGAATTTATTAAGTTTTCAGTATTTATGCTTTCATATTCAAATATTAAGCATAAGTCAAAAGTACATCTTATTTTATTACTTTGTTTGTAGGCATGTATTTACATTTCAAAATAACAATCTCTTCATATAATTAAATTATAGCATGTCGATATTTGTACAATACAGATTTTCCAAAAAAATTTATAGGAGGGATTATTGTTTACTTAGTAGAATCTAAGTCAACAGTACTTGGAATTTTTGTCTGTCTGTCTGTATGTATGTTTGTGCGTGCATCACTTAAAAGATATTAACTGTAATTCAATAAAACTTTCACCGTTGCATTGCGAGACGCCTAACTTAAAATTTTAGATATCCCTTATTTCGATTGCTTAACCAGTTTCAGAGATATTGACCAATATGTAGACCATGGCGACCAAAAATGTATTAGTACAATATCGGTTTCAAACGAAAGGTGATAAAGAGTGCTGCCATATGATTAAGTTCCATATCTTAACTGGTTTGGGAGTTGTAGCGATTAAAATCGGACTCATTCTGTTATAAGTTCTGAGAAGAAACCAATCGTTACCGGGTTTACTGGTATATAATACAATTTGTATTTACTGCCTACACCAGCCTACAAGGGATGTCACTAAGTTCTGTGTGATTCTGAGCCCCTGGTTATTGGCTCACACATATAGAACTATCGAAAGCTACTATTATTATCTTCATATATCCTGTCATATGGCACCTTTAGCAGAATATTGAAGAAACGTAGAAATATCGAACAAAAACAACTTAGGGCAACAGGAATGGTAACCAAACGTTCCTGCTATAATATACTTATATGAAGTTTAACCAGGAAACTGCTTCCAAAAAATACATATTTACAAAGCTAAGAGTAAATGTAAATATTTTTTGTATTTCCCCTGTCACAGCTGCAATGGCTCTGGGAACAAATTTCTTATTTGCTCATTCAATTTAGTCCAAATTCAAGTTAACTTGAAGCGATTTTGTGCAAAATATTTATATTTAAAATTGCACTCAAGCACTCACACACGCCAGATAAAAATTTTTAAGTTTAGGATGAATACATATTTATGAAGACAGCTGTGTGCTATGAAGTAAAAATTTGTGGAAAATCTGAAATTTGAAATTCCACTTTGCATGTACCATTGCATATACAAACATCTTGCCTGTTTGGTTGTTTGGCAACTAAGTACTCATATATTATCATCAAGCTTTACATATAAATACATACAAGATACTCATTAGACTAGGCAAAAAAGAGATTTTCTTTGTTAAAAACTTGAGATGCATACAGCTTTATAGGAAATTAAAATCCTTCACAGAAATGTTCTCAATAAAAATAGCAATAAGCCCTACATTTAAAAGCCAAACTACTCAGCAACCATACCAGTTCATTGACTATCCATTTTGTGGACGTATTCATACCAGTTCATTGCTGACTAGCTAAAAACCAGTGGCATACCTTGGAATTAGCGAGACCAACAGGTCACAGGTACACTGGCTGCAGGTATACAGCAGATTTGAGAGCGAACGTGTTAAATAGTGATTTTTCAACCCAAAAAAAATCCCAAATGTGGGCTTTCCCAAGAAAATCAGACTTTTGGTATACCAACACAAACGGACCAAATGGGACTTGTAAACCATAAAAAATCAATTATCTTTCACGATAACGTCTGTTAAGGATAGAAAAAACGCCTGAACTCGTCCAACGTTCAAAAGCTAATGATTTTATTTTCTCATTAAAATACAAGACAAAGTGTGACAATGAAACCAGCGGTAAATATATGCATATGTACATTTATGTGTTCGTTCGGATGGCGTGATTCTATGTACCGCTTGACCACAATATGTCCATAACCAGAAATGAGTATACCTGCATGATGGATATATGTAAGTATATGCAGAAGTAGATATGTACTTTGGTGTGTACAGATGACCAGCTAGTGAGCGGCGCTCCATCATAGGCTATTGTTGTTGATGTACGTTGGTGAGTACAATTGGTGTGCGTGAAATCTTAAGGTGTACTCCCACTCACCACATCCTGAACAACGTCTTTGATGCCCATCACACTTCGTCGGAAAGGCTAGAATTGGAACTAGAACTCCGTAAATTTATCGATTCAGCTTCCAAACTCTTAATCTCAACAGGGCAGAGCAGTACTCTAAGCTTAGTTTCAAGTATTTTACTCACTGAGTGTAGACAGTAGATTTGATTAAAGGCATATGTCACAATACAGTATGTCTCAAACTGCTCCCTTTTTTGACGTTTTACAATCAGTGTTGTTTCTGATTCAAATTTCCATTCATTGTTGCATCTTATTTTAAAGAATTTTCCGCCTTTTTATTTGTATTTTAATGTGATAATAAGTGAGGGCCTGCATTTATCAAGTTTGTTAGATCAAAAGAGCGCCTGAGTGCTATGCGGCATGCTGGCCCAGCGAGGCGCCTGCCTACATCAAGTGTGCTGTGTTTACCAGTCTCTCGTTTAAAATGGTTTGCAAGCTAAGATGAACTCTTTAAAATCTTCACTAAAATTTTTTATGGGTTTTCCGAAATCGGCAAATGCTTTGTTTATCCAGCGATAAACTCAATGAGTACGATACCTTTTAAAACTTTTAATTGTTTGGATGATATTTCTCCCGAGTCAAACCGAGAGCGCCTCCTCCACCGTTAGCGGAGGCATCTACTTCCAAGAGAACTTTCTCGAAGTTAGTTTCGAAGAAAAACTTTAAGCCTTTATCACTTGATTGAGGTCTGGCGCAATTGAAATTGAGAAAAATTTATTTTTGTTTTTGTTTTGAAACCGAAGTTTTATTCTCTTAAGAAACACATGTCAAATAGAAAAATAGAAAAAAACTAAGTGGATTCGGTAACGCTATAAAGATCTGGCCGTTTTTTATTCACCATTTCGGAGCTAAATAAAATTTATTTTGCTTGCCTAAAAGAATTTTGGAATTAAAAGCAAAACCAAAAATAAGAAAGCTGAAAAAATTACAGGGTTTCACAATATTTGTTATCTTACACGTGACAAGTTTATTTTATTCAGATGTCGCTAAGAGCTTATGAAAAACAGTCAGCTTTAAGATCTGAATCTTTAGAATACTTTCTTCCTATTCTAAAATATTATTAAAAAAAAAAATTTTTTTGGCCCAGTCTAATATTTATGCTTATGAGCTTATGCGCTTGAGAAAATGGTTTAATTTTTTGAATACTTTTTTTTTCACTTTTATCACACATTATCTTATCTTTATTTTTCAGGGCATGTATGTGTGTATGTAGCTTGAGGCGTACAACCTGTCACTCATGTTTTGATAGTCTCAGTATTACTTCGCAAGCATTACCTAAAAGGATTTGGTGTATTTAGCATTTTGTGGTACTACAAAATCTGCTAATACATAAATTGTCTATTTTGCATTTTTAGTTCGTTTTTCTTCCTTGGTATGATAAAATATTAGCTTTTGCAATTGTGTAGCCAATTATTCGTTTTTCCTTCTATCTTGTGCGCCTCCTTTTATTGCACATCTGGGAAAACTAACAAGCGAGCTTTAAATAGCTTACCATTAACCTCGATATTGAAAACATAGCACATAAGCCAGTAATCAAGAACAGCGCTTTATATAATCTAAAATATCCGCAAGCTGTCCTACGACAAGTGATATTTAAAAAATTTCAAAAGTGATTATATCAAATGGTTGAATTTTTACATGCATTTCTAAGAATCTTTTCTTCCAACTAGCACCAAAGAAATAGTGATGGTGACCTTCAAATCAATAATTCACTTTACTTGAAAAATTGGCAGTAGCTCAGAAGTACTTTCTAACACATAACTTTGAAATTATTTAGATTTTAGGTAGATTTACCAGTAGTGATAAAGTCGTGGTTACTAGTAAGCCAATCTAAAAGTGGAAAGTGTCAAATCAGGTTAGCGTTGACTAACACGTGTTACTTAAATGCAACTTCAAAGCGGCAGCTACTTTAAAGTAGCTGTGAAAACTACTAAAGCTACTTAAAAGCAGCTTTTTACTTTGTCCCTTTGAAGCTGTGGAACTTGTAAGAGTTATAATAAAATCTCTGTTAGCTTCTGAGCTAAACGTCAAGGAAGAAAGAAACAGCTATTTAAATCGGTGTTGCCAACTGCCTAATGTTTCTCTCACTAAGAAGATTACTTAGTTCCACTAATCATTGCATCATGCAGACTACTTATTTATTTAAATTTATTATCGTTTAAAACCACCTTTATTTCATAAAAATTATTATTCTTGGTTTTTAGCTCATTCATAGGCATGGATACTTAAAAAAAAAAATGCATTAAAATTATTATTCTTGGTTTTTAGCTCATTCATAGGCATGGATACTTACAAAAAAAAAAACTAATAATGAATTTCATAAAAATTATTATTCTTGGTTTTGAGCCCATTTAAAGTCATGGATACTTAAAAAAAAAACTAATAATTAATTTCATAAAAATTATTATTCTTAGTTTTGAGCTCATTCATAGTCATAGATACTTAAAAAAAAAAGTAAATAAATTTCATTAAATTTATTATTCTTGCTTTTGAGCTCATAGCCAATGATACTTTTAAAATGTACCCGGCCTAGGGCAGTTACTTCAGTGTAACACTGTAATAGCAACAAAATAACTAAATTTCAATCCGGAGGTTAATGGCCAACAATCAAAAGTCCAATACTGACTGATACTCAACAAATATTTTTTCCTTATGCTTACGTTTATATAAAATAAATCAATTTTTGGCACGATACACCTCCAAGTGAGTACGAGCTTTTCTACCAATTTCGGATGTGCTACTTCTACCTTTTGCTACAAATTGGCGGTACCCTTTTTCAAACCACTTTTGATGTTACTTTAGAATCTAGTTTACTGTAAGACTTTTTTTACTAAAACTTAAGTTTTTCCTTAGACGAAAAAGAGATCATTATGACGACGTCCGAAACAATTTGTATTTATTTGTGGAACTATTGTCTGGAACAGTTTGTGTTAATTCCATGGTTACTTTAAAGACTAATTTTTCAGCTTTTTTAGTCAACAAGAGATTTATGGGCAGTATTGAAGAAGATTTAATGCGGAGCTGTAGGCAAATAATGACATAGTTCAATGAATTTACCCCCAGCGGCTTCGCTGGCCGGGCCCTCTTTTACAAATGACACCAGATGATGTTTGTTTTGTTGTAGCTATAATTTGCCTGCCTAGTTGCCACCTCCCTTACCTAAAATTGTCATCAAGCTCTTCTAACGGGAGCCCCAGAAACCTCGGTGCTTCCATAGGATTGGACCGTAGTGAAATTGCTATTAGAAGAGCGGGCTCAGTTGAGCAAATGAAGAGATGGTTGGTATCATGGGGAGACCCGCCGTATGCCAGGCAGACATTTGGCATGTCGGTGTTCAGACAACAGATGCTATTTCTTAGCAGTTATTATTACTAAAAACGGGAGATGGTGGCAGAAGATGAGGGATACCACTACTCCGATAAAAGGATCAGGTTTTGTGATCCCAAGCTAGCGGCGCCAAGAAATTACTGATGTTATACTGGTGTTCGAGTATAGTGCCAGAGTAACTAAGAATGATAACATTGGTCATTTTGAAACTTTTTTTTAAAGATTTTTAGGTGAAAAAATTATATTATTTTATGTAAACATTTTATTGATAAGTTTGTTTAATTTAAGAAATATTTTTACGCATGCCGCTATAATAGTTTTAGATATTTTTTTTATTAAATAAAATTGCTATTCTACATACAGAACAAACGGCTTTCAGCGCGAGATTTGAATATAATCTGCAAAAAAAAACTTAGGTAATTTATGAAATAATATCAAAGATTGCTTAAAAAAATAGAGATTCCTTACAAAGGGATATCGAGTTTGTTCTATTTATTTTTTCCCCGAATAAGCACCAAGGGTTTGAAGTGATTTAAATTTCGATAATTTTGTTGCGAGCTGCTCTAAAAGGAATAAGTCAATTGGCTGGTACATTGCCACAATAAGATTTTTAAATACTCAAAAATTTTGGGAATTGGCTTTAAATGTTAGTTGAAAGGGAACAAATTTTGCAGAACGCTCAAAGCTTTAATTGTCAAAATCATATCTATACGGCCTCTCCGCACTTTCGTTATCATAGTTTTAATGATACAAACTCTCAGCGCTATTTAATAGCGAGAAGCAAAGTAGAACAAGATCCATTTCCGGTAGCAGTGAATGCAACCAACGCACCGTAACAAACACAAATATTTATAATAACGAAAAAACAGCAACAATAACAAACCGTGCGCCATTTCATTGCATGGTAGTTGTAGCGGTAGTGTTGCACATCAAACCATAACTACAAACCAACAAACATAACCTCATATCTACACATTTCCGTTAAAGCGGCAAAGTTTCCTGACAGCATCCCTTTTTTAGTTTTCCGCGCCTCCCGATTTTCCCTATCACTTATGTGTTTTTAAAATTACTACTTGTGGTATATTTGCAGTGCGCTAGTGTTGTATTTGCTTGTGTGGGCCAATGTTACATTATTTACCTGGGCAATAAAATTTGATGTAACAACCATGACCACAACATGTGCAGTTAATGACCGAAAAACGTAAACCACAACTCGACAAAAGCAACAACGCACGAACGTAGGCGAGCACTTATTTGTAGTAGTGACGATCGGTATGGGTTTTACAGCACAGCGGGATTCACACAAAGTCAAACACACGAAGATAGCATGCCCTGAAGCAAAATGTTGAGTGTTTTAGCCTTTTAAAGTTTTCAGTGGTATTACAACAGATTTAAAAAAACTGCGGTCAAGCATATATTAAACACCACGCAGCTATTACATCTTCGATATCCGTCGCTTTTCAAAAGAAGATAAACATAAAGAAAAATATTAATTATAATAACAGTGACAGGAACCGTGCTATCAGCCGGAATATTGACAGTGATCAGACCCGTGACAAAACACGAAGCAGAGACTGGAACCTGGAAGTGACCAGAAAATCGACCATGAGCGAAAAGTTTTCGTGAACACAACTATAACAGTGACTAGAGTCGTGACAATGACCGGGAATTTCGGTCGTGACCGATACTATAACATTATTCAAAACCTTTACATTGACGGCGACTTTGATAGAGATGCAATCCCAGTAGTTTTTAACTTCGTTAGTGATATTGACTATAACAGTGACTAAAAATCTGAGAGTGACCAAAACACTAACAATGACCAGAACCCCAACAGTGACACGGGACAATGAAAGTGACTGGAATAGCGAGAGTGAACAAAACGCTGCCTTGAGAATTGTTAGAGATCTGAACTATATCAATGACCAGAACTATGGTTATAAGCGCTTCCACGACCGCGGCTTTAACTTTCATAGTGAACTTAACATTCACAGCGACCAGACCAGACTTGGATAGTGACCTTAACCATAACAGTGACTACAACTCTGACTGTGCCAAAAACAGTGATCAGAACCCTAACAGTGACACAGCACATAGAAAGTAACTGAAACCGCGAGAATGAACAAACGCTGACTTAAAAGTTGATAGAGATAGGAACCATATCAGCGACTAGAACCACGTCTATAACCAACACCCAACAATCCTGGCAGTAACCGAAACTATGACGGTAACTTTAACTTTCATAGTGAATATAACAATGAAAGTGACCAGAACCATGACAATACCTTAACCGAGAACGAAGCTAGTGATCGGAGCCGTAACTAAGAACAAAACTATAGCAGTGACCGCGGCAGTAATAAGTGAGTAAGACGTGACCTGCGAATCCACAAATGTGTGAAGACGTTCGTCAATGCAAACTTAACCAACTATAGCTATTTCTCAGCGAACGCCCTGCAAACTTGTTTGTTTTTTCTAGACAAATTAACGAGAAAAAGTGCACATTAGCCGATTAAAAGCCACTCTTAATTAACTTCAACTCAGTCATTTTTCCTGGTAAGGTTTAACTTTTGCACTCACTAGGGGTGAGAGCAAACGCGAGATACGGAGATTTTCCTTTTTTTTCAGTATCAGCTTCGGAAATGGATCTATAAGAAAAGCTACGGCGGTTGCTTCTAAAATTTTCCTATTCTATTCTAATTAAAGATTTTAATAATTAATTAAATTATTAAAAAAAGAAGCAATAATAATTCTCATAAAAATTATTATGCTTGGCAATGAGCTTGTTTATATTCATGGATGGGACTCTATTTATTGAAGTTTTGTATCACAAGCATTGAAAAGCGAAATCTTATATATTTTTGGTTACTTTGATGAGTTATATTCTTTGCTAAGCAAAAGAGGATCGAATAGAAGTTTATGGGATCGTATAAAAGCCCATCGTATATATACAAGGTGGCGAAAAAGTAAACTTCCGATGTTCAGCATATCGGTTGTGGCACGTGCAGTGTGTGCTGTTGCACCGTCTTGTTGGAACCACATGTTTTCCAATCCCAATTCATCAAGTTGCGGCAAAAAGAACTCGTTGATCATTGCTCTGTAGCGCTCACCATTCACAGTAACCGTTTGGCCCCGACCGATTATTGGTCAAATAAATAGTCAGCAATATTCCGAGTTTTGGAGCAGTGTAGCGTAACATTGTTTATTAACGTGTATTTCGCATGTGGTTACTACACAAATGTCAAAACAGAACTGACTTTTGGGGCCAATCGCAAAATTTATAGCATTTTCTGATAGGAGGATTACTTTTGCGCAGTAACCGTTTTTCACCAACCGATTATTCGTCAAATAAATAGTCAGAAATATTCCGCGTTCTGGAGCAATGTAGCGTAACATTGTTTATTAACGTGTATTTCGCATGTGTTTACTACACAAATGTCAAAACAGAACTGACTTTAGGGGCCAATCGCAAAATTTATAGCATTTTCTGATAGGAGGATTACTTTTGCGCCACCTTGTATAATAAACATAATAAACACACAAATATCATATAGAATACAAACATTTTGGAACTAGCGCGCTTATTCCGTTATTACATTTTGCGATCCCGATAATCCAGGAAGCCATAAAAGCCCGAAAATGTGCATCGCTAGTAGTCTCTCTTAGCTATTTTATTGGTACGCCATTGCGTACACGTAACTATTATGTGGTCATGCCTTGGCAAGCGCGCTATGAAGGCTATAAACACTGTTATTTAACTGACTTTCAGAGCTGCAAATTTTAAGTGAAGTACCAACAACAACAACAGTCGCAAATATGTGATCAGCAAAACGCCAACTATCAATAAAAGCACAGGTCCACTAGTTCACTGTGAAAATATTTAAAGTGTACTGTCGAGCGCAGTGGGCTATAAACTAATAAGTGTAGGTGAATTTATATGCGTATTTTAAAACAAATTTCCAGCAAAATATTACTCGTTGTGTGAGGGAACCCCTGATGGGGATGCTGGTGGCAGACCGGAATTGCTTTATAATATTGGCATAGCGGCAGCACAATGCAATGGTTATTATGTCTAGCATGATTCACAGGCTTGTACGAACACTTGCACATGCAACTGCACACATACATACACAAACAATTTAACACATACACAATAAACATTTGACTTGCTAAACAATTTGAAAATAGTTGTAAAACTAAAGTGTTAACTTCGATAGTGCACGTGGGGTGAGGTTATTATTTCAATGGAGAACAAAACCACTCTCCAGCAAACTGGTACCATGGATATTAAATGTTTTCTATCCAACCAAGTCTAGGAGTGCATTTTGTATGACCCTGCCTCTTTCATAAAAGTTACCTATCGAGAATTTGTAGAGTGTACTACGAATGTAGTTTATACATTATATCGGATAAGTGGTTTATTGGACTATGAATTATTTTCGAATGAAATACCGAGCTATCCAATGTGAAATTTTTAGTCGCATACATTTTGCTCTCATAACCCGAAACTGCCATGGATTCATTTTATTTATTTATTTATTTAGTCAAATTAACTAAAAGCTCTTACTAACTATGTGAAACTTATGAGGCAGTGAACGAAATTATTAAAATGATCATAGAGTAATTTTATTAGTATTCTTATATTTGGTAGGTACAGGTCGACATTTGGAACACTACTTAGCACAGCAAGGGTCCTCACAAGTGGAGCATATTTAGCATAATTTGATGTAACGAGCTCGCTGTAAACCTTGATAGTATAGCCGCTTCAAGAGATAAGGACAATAAAGGAAGCTATTTAACACATTAAAAGCTATACTATGAAGTATACAGCTTTATTCGTATGAGGGCATAAGATCACTAAAATTCAAATATTGTGAAAGCTTTCTGCACTCTTTCAAGACAGCATGAAACATAAGAAGCTTTCAGAGTATGTGGTTCCGAAAACGAAGTGCTATTTCTGTTGAAAACAATTCAATTCAATTTTTGCCTTTAGGTTCTGTACATTTATTAAAGTATTCATAACTCTGAATGAACTCAAGACCGAGAAAAATTATTATTGTTTTTTTTTTAATAATTGGAAACATGGCGGTAGTCTTTAAAATTTTCCTTGTCTATTCAATTAAAAGCTTACATTAATTTCCCTAAAATTCAATTAAATTTTTGCCTTTAGGTTCTGTAAATTTATTAAAGTATTCATAACTATAAATGAGCTCAAGACCGAGAAAAATTAGTATTGGTTTTTGTTTTAATAATTGAAAACATGGCGGTAGTCTTTAAAATTTTCCTTGTCTATTCAATTAAAAGCTTACATTAATTTCCCTAAAATGTATTGTTCTTGACTTTAAGCTCATTTATTGTTATGAATATTTTGAAATAACAGAATTAACATTGATGTATATTATATCGATCGCTTTCGAAAGATTCTCTCATCATGGATTTTCTCCAGGATTTGGCGTAAGCTGAAGATCTAATCGGTGAAGCCTTACCTGGTCTAAAGCAGTTCTGAGGTCCTATCAACTTCTCTCTCATTGCTACAGGAGTGGTCTTTTTTGTGGAGTGGGCAGAGCACACTGAATTTAAAAACGGGAGTTATACACTGGCGGCCGCCGTGGTGTGAAGGTAGTGTTGCCGGCCTACCACACCGAAGGTCCATGGTTCGAGCCCTGGTACAGGTAACATCAAAAGTGATTTGAAAAAAGTTTTTCAAAACGGGGTCGCCCCTCGGCAGTGGTTTGGCAAACTCTCCGAGTGTATTTCTGCCATGACAGGCTTCTCAGCAAAAATTCGTCTCCTTTGTAGATGCCGTTCGGAGTCGGCAAAAAACTGTAGGTCCCACCAATTTGTAGGGAAAATTCAAATCGGCACACCACAAATTGGAAGAGAAGCTTTGGCGCAAAAATCTCTTAGGAGGTTTATGATGATATACCTGTTGTATATCGCGCCATAGAGAGAGTATATTGGAACGATTTTTCAGATTTGGTTTTGAGACAAACCGGTTTCGGCGTTGTGCCATCATCAGTGTCGATTTTCGTTCTGAATTAAGAATTAACATTAGTTGTAAAGCTTAGTTTCACATCAAAGTAGACATCGAAGCCCTTAAAGTCAGTACAGAATAAGCTTTCTCGTGTATGTGGAATGGGATAACTTTTTAATATTGAGAATAACATAGTTTTAGGTGCACCATGAAAATAGTATATAGAGGTCAGCTTGAAGAGCAAGAGGGTCCTACTAATTTCGAATTACAGAGCAAACCTTGAGGTCATCTGCATAGAGAAGAAATTTAGAAGTTTGAAAGCAGTTATACAATGGGGAGAGAAGATATTAGCAGTAGTGACCCTATATAACCTGTTATGCATGTACTGCTTTAACTGTTCAAGGAAAGTGTAGTGAAAACCGAAGCACTTCAATTTTGAAATCAAAAGCTTGTGTGAGATTTCGTCGAACGCTTTTGAGAAATCAGTACAAATCGTGTCGACTTGACAACCCTCTGCGAAGGCAGCAACGCAATCTTGCCAAGTTTGCCGAGTAAATCTGCATTCAACAAAACCGTGGTGAATGGTTTATATCACAGTAGTTATAGAGAATTTAGATTTTACTTTCAAATCGTTTTTTTCTTTTTTGTCAATCATCGATAAAATAATCTGATGACAAGGACATATTGAAAATATGTGTTAATGATGCAGTACAATAAATTAACCTACTTTTTTTAAATGGTTGCAGCAAGGGCATCTATGTCCAATTAGCAGATTATCAGATTTCAAGCTGACCACGACTTTTTCTTTGGTCGCAAGAAGCGATCCGAATCCAAGACAGGATTCAACGACAAAGTCAACAGACTGAATCAAGAGCAAAGTTAGAGCAGAAAAGCCCCACAGAAAGGTTTGCATCCTCTTTAGAATTGTGTATTAGCATTTTTTCTTTGTAAAAAACTGATGAGGGGATATTATAATTGCGTTTCCTTGATCTAACATAACCTCAGAAGGCGAGCGGGTTGCTTTTTTATTGTAAAGTATTTTATCAAAGGAGTTTAACTTGGCTTTTGATTTTACGTGGAACTAATTTGTTTAGTTTTTAGGCGCTTTAGCTCTTTATTATACCACTCTATCTGTGAACCCTTATAGGAGCGTAGGAATATTTTCAAATCACGCAACTCTCGTATAATCTGTGAACCCTTATAGGAGCGTAGGAATATTTTCAGATCACGCAACTCTCGTATAGATTTTTTTTTTTTGGATGGGTGATTGCTTTTATTTAGTCAATTGCAAATATTTTACAAGCGCGCACTTGAATAAAATTTTAAATTTCCGCAAACATTGAACTCGAAGTTTCTCTCAGCTAAATTCTTATTTAATTTTTATACGCAGCCTTACTAGTTTTTTTTTCCTAAGATAATTCAAATATATCTCTAATTTACTACCAATAGCGAAAAACCAAGGCTAGTCATAAGGTCGTTCTCACTTACCTTTGTTTGTTGGATAATACTGATATTATTGTGGCACGATAGAAAGCCACACAAAATTCGTAAAATAAAATAAAACAAAGTAAAATAAAATAAAATAAAATAAAATGAAATAAAATAAAATAAAATAAAATAAAATAAAATAAAATAAAATAAAATAAAATAAAATTAAATTAAATAAAATAAAATAAAATAAAATAAAACAAAATAAAATAAAATAAAATAAAATAAAATAAAATAAAACAAATAAAATAAAATGAAATGAAATGATATGAAAAGAAACGAAACGAAATCAAATGAAATGAATAGAAATGAAATGAAATGAAATGAAATGAAATGAAATGAAATGAAATAAAGGAAAATAAAGAAAATTAAATTAAATTAAATTAAATAATCTAAAATAAATTATGAGATGATGGAATAAAATAAAACAAAATTAAAGAAAATAAAAAAATTTTAAAAATAAAATAAAATAAAATAAAATAATAGAAAATTAAATAAATAGAAACTGTATTATTAAATGTTATAGAAGAAAACAAATAGCAGAGAAAAGAAGAGATTAAAATAAATAAAATAACATTTTGTGGTTGAATTTCAACCAATGGGAAATCTATAATCTTTTTTAAATCTCCCCGTTCTTTTTTCTTCAAGCAAACACATGTATGTAAAATAAATTACTTTAGTCGGCTCACTTTTAATTAAATGAATTCAGTGTGAAAGTAAAAACAAACGAATGGAGGTAAAATGACTATGTCGTTCCCCACAAACAAAAACTACCCGCATACTAAAACAAACCAACATATTTATTTATGCGGCTTCATGCAAACGTAAGAACAACACTCGCACACATTAATTTATCTACGCTGTTATGGAAAACAAAAAGGAAGTAAACTGCAATTTACATCGTTATATAAAGAGAAAATGTACGCCCGATTTAATGTAAGTGTTTTTGTGCATATGTGGAGGAGGAAAAAGGTATGCAAATGCATATATATATTAAAAGAAAAGCTTTGCGGACAGCAAGGAAGAATTATTTTACAAGCTGTATCATAGAAGAACTCGTTACCGAATGTTTATGCCTCACTTACACTTACTAATTATTGTACCGTCAAGCTCAAATTGGTTTAAAATTCGGTAACAGGTAACAAGATCAAAGGAAATAAAGTTAATTGTCTTTAAATCACATCGCAAAGTTAAATACCATTAGTTGAGAAATAATTTTAAAAAAAAATTGGAAATATAGTAACTGATGTTATTTCCTCATTAAAGTAGAAATAGCGTAAACACGGCATATAACATATCGACTAAAAATAGCACGATTTTGAATTCCAAATTTTTAATTTATAACATAATATAGATTTCAAATATTCAATATTTTTATGTTCGAAATTATTTAAAAAAGTGCCGGAAGCTTTTGATTTTTTTTTTCTTTTGAAAACATACCATGGAATAATTTAAATTCATATCATGCTACAAAATTATTGTATATTGATTATGTTATGCCTATTATAATTTTGCTACACAGTCTGTAAACTTATTGTTTGGTGATTAATGAATGAATAAATAAATAAATAAATAAATAAAAAGAAAACTTAGAATTGAAAATTAAGCCATTTTTTGTTAAAAATTTTCGAGTGCACCGCCTTTTGCAATAATTTGGTTTGCCACCTTATCTGAATATATATATTTTTTGGAATATCCGTTTTTATTTCAAAAGCGGCTGAACATATTTCTATGAAATTTTGTACATACGTAAAATTTATCCTAAAATTTAAGCCCTCTTATAGTCCTGCTACTGAGGAGTTTTTAAAGGAGTTTGTAGCATTACTCAGAATGCTTTTCACTGTCAACGCACTTCAAACAGGGAGTTCAACAGCATATACCAACTGACACCTATCAAATTGTCAACCCATTACTCAATGCGTCGCTTTGACAAACACACGTATCGATCAGCACGACTGATCGACACTATCGGTTGGTCAACGTGAACTACCAAATTATTTGCTGACATTGCACACAATGCAAATACTTTTAGTGTCTAAGTACATGGTGGCTAATGAAAGCCGCTACCAAAAAAAAATTAAATAACTTTTTTTCTATTTAATGAATCTGGTTAATTTTTTTTTTATTTTGCAGATTGACTTTTACATTTAACAAAAATGGATAACTGGGACACTGAAACAAGAATTTGGATTGTCCGCCGCTATCACGCACTGGAGTCCGTAGTTTCGGTTCAAAGAGAGTATAGGCGCACGTTTGGCGGCAATCCTCCGAGCAGATGGACCATAATAAGACTTGTAAACAATTTTGCCAAGCATGGGACAGTCAACAGAAGACCTTACCATCGAAACCCTTCAGTTCGAACGGAGGAAACAATCGCTGCTGTAGCTGCTGCCATACAAAACAATCCACGTGTTTCGACAAGAAGCTTATCTGCTCAAATGGGTGTAAGCAGACAGTCATTACAGTCAATTATGCACAAAGATTTGGACTTATTCCCATATAAAATTCAAATGGCCAACAAACTGAACGCTGCAGACTTGCCGATTCGCTTGGAATTTTGCCAGAAGATGCTTCAAATGGTGGAAGAGGATGGAAACATGTTGAACTGTCTTTTCATGTCTGACGAGGCCCATTTCGATTTAAACGGCAACATAAACAAACAAAATTGTCGAATATGGAGTGCTTCCAACCCACAGATACTCCATGAGACGGAATTGCATCCACTTCGTGTCACAGTGTGGTGTGCAGTTTCATCACGCTGAATTGTCGGGCCCTACTTCTTCGAAGAAAACGGTCACACCGTTACGGTTACTGGAGACCGTTACTTGAGCATGTTGAGAGAGTTTTTCTATCCAGAATTACGCCGAATGAGAATTTCTTTCAACTCTGTGTGGTTTCAGCAAGATGGTGCAGCTCCTCATATAGCCCAACCTGTTATGACAGAATTGCGACGAAAATTTCCCAATAAGCTGATATCCAGAAATTCCACATTCCGTTGGCCACCCAGGTCGCCTGACCTTACTGCACCTGACTTTTTCTTGTGGGGTTATTGCAAACAGGAAGTCTTCAAAGCAAAACCAACAAATTTGAATGAACTAAGGCAATCCATTCGATAAACAATTGCGGCTATTCCTGTCTCAACTCTCCAAGCAGTAATGAACAACTTTTTGGTAAGATGCCGCACATGCATCGACGAGCATGGGGGGCATTTAAATTCCATTATTTTTAAAACTCATTAAGCTATATTTAATAAAATTTAATGAGCTTTAACATGAATAAAAGAAAAATGAATTCCATACACTGAAAAAAAAATCATTTGAGTTTCTTAATGTAGCAAAATTCATCAGCCAACCTGTACATCTGCGGACCTCATTTCAGAACTTTACATGGCGATTCTGCCAGTCTCACAACATAGCGAAAACTTTGCAATTAAATTTGCGAAATCGCTTAGAGACTGAGCAGAAGGAATCTACAAACTCAGTTTGGGTCAAAAGATCCTGCCAGCATAAACCAGATCCTGCCAGTATAAACCAGTGGATTATTGGATCACTGCATGATGACATAAAATCCGTATTATTGGATTATTGGATCGCTTCAGGATCAGAGATATCAGCGAAAATAAATTTTGCTAAAAACGCAACAACAACACATTGTTAAATTATGTTTCAGCACCACGCAACACTTAACTACTGAAGATTAAAACACAAAAACTTTTGACTGGCAGCACACAGATTTAAATTAGTTGTAAGACTTGTTAAAATATGTATACCACTAACAAAAAACCCAGAATAATTTGAGCACGTTTTATGGCCGCTAAACAAGTAGCAATTAAATTTGCTTAGGGACAAGTATCCTTAATAAAAAAAAAAAAATAAGTAAATAGTTAAAATAATATGCAAGAAATTACAACAAAAGAAGAATTTGACAGAATTTTTAAGAAATGTTACGATACTATTAAAGACTTTATAGCTATTTCTGAACAAATTTTGAAGAATCGTAACGCAGAAAAGCAAGGTCCTACACCGATCACTATAGAAGAGTATCGGCGAAGGAATAAGCCTAGCAAAAAGGAAGAAATTCCAAAAATACCTGCCCCTACAATAATTCATAACAGAAAAAGGGGAGGCAAACAAGTCAAAAGACAAATAGAAATAGCCAAAACGTTTAGGCTCCTTAATTTAACAACAAACACGGTTGATAAAATAAAATAAAATAAAATAAAATAAAATAAAATAAAATAAAATAAAATAAAATAAAATAATATAAAATAAAATAAAATAAAATTGTAGCAGACCTGTATTACGTATATTCGTTACGTTACGTTATTGTACTCAATTGCACAACACTGTTACATACAACTCTGTGTTAGTACTGTAAGAATGCAACCATGCATTCATTTTATGTTTTTATGTATAACGCAACACTGACCAGCACTTGTGTGCGCTTGTATCATACTTTCGCTTAGCTTAATTTTTTCAATCAGCCACTGGCCATTGACGAGTGCGGTTCTCGTTCGATATTGCTTCGGACAGTTCCCACTAATAAAAAGCTAAGCTGATTATTGTTTTGTTGTACTTCGCCTACACACACACATATATTTTTTTTTTACTGTTAACCATTTAATTGTTCAATAAATGACGTATAATTTACGTGCAAAAAACAACACCTTATCATTTAAGAAGGATCAAACCTTTCCACTGGCGCCCAACTTAGTGGCTACGAACCACTCCAATCGTGACTCACCAACAACAGCAAGCATGGCTACTTTTTCACCAGAACAGTTTAACCAAATTTTAGCTGCAATTTCAAGCAACAAAAATAGCGGTTCTTTCACGCAATGTACATCACGTTTTCGAGGTCAACGCGATCCCGCAGCAGTCGAAGAGTTTATTACCGCCATAACGGTGTATGCCACTACTGCTCGAGGACTACGCTGCAACGTGGTGGATTGGTGTGAAGGAAACGGTGAATACTTTTGCCGCTGCAACAGAGCTGCTCCGCTCAACATTTTCGCCTCCAACTCCTGATTGGAAAATTTTTCTAAATATGTTTGAGCAAAAACAACAAGTGCGTGAACCCAGTGATAGCTTTATCTGCAAAAAGCGACTGTTTTTTTCACAGTTGACTCATCCCGTTAGTGAAACTGTGCAACTAAACATGGTATACGGCCTCTTATCGGTAAAAATAAGAGAGCGCGTCCATCGTGAAGCATTTTTATCATTCGATGAGTTAATTGCACGTTGTCGAGACGCAGAATTATTTTTAGCAGAAGCAAAGCAGGTCACGCCACTGGTTAAAGAAAAAGCCGAACACGCGGAAGTACCGAAACGGTGTTCATTTTGTAGACTACGAGGCCATAATGCAAAATGTTTGCTTCAAAAAGAAAAAATATCAACAGTCGCAACAGGCACAACAACAACAACAGGCTACAGCAAGTACTAGTACAGCTGCGCCGCAAGTCAAACGCGGTGCTTCGTTTTCATGCTACGGCTGTGGTGCACCTGGATTTTACCGTGCAAACTGTCCAAAATGTAGTGGGCATAGCAATGAGAGCCCACAATATCTTTCCTTCAACAGCGTATCCACTACCATTGTTGGAAGAGCAATTCCATCGGTCCAGATTGAGATGTTTGGAATGCAAGGTGACATTACGATCGGCAACCGCCAATGGAAGATACGAATGATATCGCTACCTAACGCAAAGAAAAATCGTACACTCATAGGGGCAGACTTTTTGGAGCAAGCTGGTATCGTGCTGAATTTGGCACAACGTTTTTGGTACTTCGAAGGTGAACCTAAAGTGAAGTACGATTTTGCGAAACCCAACTCGAGTAAGTTACCGTTAGCTATCGATATTGCTGGTGCGCACGTCGTAACAAGCTATTTGCAGTCACCGCGTACAAAAGCTACAAACGAGTTGTCGAACTTCATAAGCTACGTTGAGAAATATAGCACCACCGACGTTGCGCCTGACTCCCCAGAGATTTGTACAGAGAGTAACTATGGTCCAGCGGTAAAAAATAAACGCACGCACTCAAACGATTATTCACCACACTCCGTTCAAAATATATTCAGGAACTGTCTACCAGAAGGCGAAACTACACCAGAGAACTCTTCGCGTCTATTCGCACCTCCAATCAAAGTTAAAACGCAGATAACTGATTTCACCAAGTTTTGCGACGATAATTTTTTCCCAATCAACTCCTTGGACGTGGAATTGCCAACTGTCCATGAGTTGACCGCAATAGAGAAGGCCAGTCTGGATGCATTATTGTCAAAGCACTCCGAAATCTTCGAAATACCGACGTCTGCAACACCATTCGCAACGCATAGGATCGACACGGGTCAACATCCCCCAATTGCTTTGCCACCGTACCGTCTATCATCACAGCGGAAAGAGCAATTAAAAGTGGAACTGGACAAAATGATCAATACTGGCGTAATAGTTAATTGCGAATCACCATGGGCAGCCCCAGTCGTAATTGTTCCAAAGAAATCAGGCGGTATACGTGTGTGCATTGACTATAGGGAGTTAAACGCTATCACTAAACCAGACAGGTACCCGTTGCCTCGAATTGATGATCTGTTGCATGAAGCTAAAGTTACCAAATATATGTCAACGTTGGATCTACAATCAGGATATTGGCAAGTCGGTATGGAGAAGGAGGACCAAGACAAAACTGCTTTTGTTACGCCATTTGGGATGTACAAATTTACTCGAATGCCCTTCGGCCTACGCAATGCGCCAGCAACCTTCCAGCGCTTGATAGATCGCCTCAAAATATCGCTGAGTGAGATTGTCCTGGTCGCGTACTTGGATGATATTATTTTATGCTCCAAGAATTTTTGAACAACTCAAACGCTTTGGTCTCAAGATTAATAGAGAGAAATTTCGATTTGATTGTCAATATGTGAAGTATCTGGGACATATATTAACGCCAGATGGTATCAAGGTCGATCCTGACAAGATTACAGCAATAACACTCCGTAAGCCTCCGAGAAATTTTAAGGAAATTTTATCGTTTTTACAAACGCGCTCATGGTACAGACGCTTCGTACCTGGCTTCGCAGATGTCTCAAAACCGCTTTCGCAATTGACGAAGAAAAATGCTATGTGGGTTTGGTCTGATCAGCAACAGAAAGCGTTCGACGAATTAAAAAAGCTTTTGACAACGACGCCCATACTAAAGCAAGCAGACGAGAATCTACCTTTCAAACAGACGCTAGTGGATATGCACTAGGAGCAGTTCTAATCCAGGGGGAGGGGCCAGATGAGCATCCCATAGAGTACGCTAGTAGATTGCTGTCAAAAGCCGAGCAAAATTATTCCACTATAGAGCGGGAAGCCTTAGCCATTGTGTGGGCTGTACAGAAATTCCGCGGATACATTGAAGGCTCCGATGTGAAGCTTATCACGGACCACCGACCCTTAAAGTGGTTGATGACATTGAAATCTCCAACAGGAAGGCTCGCACGATGGGCATTGCTTATACAGCCCTACAATATCCAAATTGACTATAAGCCTGGGAGAACCAATGTTGTAGCTGATATGTTATCACGGCCACCATGTAATGCAGAGCATGATCCACCCGAATCCTGCGACATATGCTCCTTTGAAGTTGATCATCCACGACGAGGCGCGAAGCAGATTCGAGAAGGACAATTGAGCGATCCAGAGCTTAAAGAGATTATTGAATGTTTTGAAAATAAAACCGACGATGCGACTCATTGGTCCAAAAGAGGATACATCATGAATGATGGTGTATTATATTGCTACCATGATGAAGCTAGTGAGAAGGCACAATTGGTCATTCCTACATCCGAGCGTCCAAGAATATTGGACCACTATCATAATGAAGATACAGCGGGTCACTATGGAATCGATCGAACAATAAATAAGATAACGTCTCGCTACTACTGGCCTGGAACTCGCAAAGATATAGAGAACCACGTGAAGAATTGTACAGATTGCCAAAGATACAAAATATCCAATCTGAAGCCAATGGGCTTATATCAAACAACGTCAAGTAAACAACGCTTTGAAACCATAGCTATCGATTTGTTTGGGCCGTTGCCACCAGATCACAATGGAATGCAGTGGGTATACATTGTCGAGGATGTAGCAAGTCGTTGGGTGGAGCTATTTGCACTACAAGAAGCTTCTGCAGAAAATTGTGCAAGAACGCTGATAGACGAGGTGTTCCTGCGGTATGGAGTTCCAAGGCGAATCATCAGCGATAATGGGGTGCAATTCGTATCTGCGGTCATGCAAAAGGTCACCTTCTGCCTCGAAATAAGCCAAGTGTTTACACCTCTGTATCATCCTCAAGCAAATCCCGTTGAAAGGAAGAATCGCGATTAGAAGACGCAACTGGCTATACTGGTTGGCAATCAACACCGCACTTGGGCAGAGAAGCTTCCAGCTATTCGTTTTGCCATGAACACAACACGCTGCCAAAGTACTGGATATTCTGCCGCCTATCTAACATTTGGGCGCGAATTAAGAACAATCGACGATGTTCAACATGATCTTAGGGCTATCATTCAGTCCGAGAATTTTATCGCGGAAATCACTCCGTATCTCGCTACTCTCACCAAGGTATTCCAAAATGCTCGTGAATGTGAGCAAAAGCAGCAAGATTTAAATAAAGACGCAACTAATCCTCGAAGACGTGAGCAAGAAGGGTTAGAAGTTGGCTCCAAGGCTTTAGTCAACACTCATATTCTCAGTAATGCCGCTAGAGGTGTGACGTCAAAATTTGCACCACGACGAGATGTGCCTTATATAATTATAGCTAAAAAAGGCTCTTCTACCTACACTATCGCACATGAGGATAATCCACAACTTCCTCTGGGCACATACCACGCATCATCATTAACGCCGTATCAAAGTACAAACGATGTTCCTGGTAAGCCAGTAAATATGATACGTCGACGAGGACGTCCCCGAAAAGTTACTTAGTAGGATACATCATCGAGGCGATTTCAGCATCCTAGGGGGAGACTGTAGCAGACCTGTATTACGTATATTCGTTACGTTACGTTATTGTACTCAATTGCACAACACTGTTACATACAACTCTGTGTTAGTACTGTAAGAATGCAACCATGCATACATTTTATGTTTTTATGTATAACGCAACACTGACCAGCACTTGTGTGCGCTTGTATCATACTTTCGCTTAGCTTAATTTTTTCAATCAGCCACTGGCCACTGACGAGTGCGGTGCTCGTCCGATATTGCTTCGGACAGTTCCCACTAATATAAAGCTAAGCTGATTATTCTTTTGTTGTACTTCGCCTACACACACACATATATTTTTTTTTACTGTTAACCATTTAATTGTTCAATAAATGACGTATAATTTACGTACAAAAAACAACACCTTATCATTTAAGAAGGATCAAACCTTTTCAAAATAACATAAAATAAAATAAAACAAAATAAAATAAAACAAATAAAATGAAATGAAATGATATGAAAAGATACGAAACGAAATCAACTGAAAGAAAAAATTAATGTATTAAGAAATAGAAAGTTATGAAAAAAAAAATATATAAAATAAAGAAGAGCTTATACAATATTTCGCAACTAAGAAATGTCATTAAATAAATTAAATTGAGTAAATTGGAATGTGAAAAACTTTTAATAATTACTGAAATGTCAATAAATTGATTACTGAATACTAGTAAATATATATTTCCTATGGATAGTGCACTTTCACCTGATCTTGATTATGGAATAATCAATGATATTATTGATCGTTTAGAACGTGAAAACGAACAAATAGAATCACGTAGGTCAAGACCTCGTAACAAGGGAAGCGACAGGAATCATTTAAATTGGCTAAGGCAACATTGGTACAATATAGGAATGAATAGGGAACCTACTTTAAGTGATATTCTATACCCTACAACTACGGAAGAGGAAATCATGAGAATGATTAAAATAACATTCCCAAATAAAGAATAAGTAAACCTTGTAAATTTTTAAATAAATAAACACAAAATATATTAAAGAAGAAATTTTAGGTTGGAAAAATGGCATCATGGTGGAAAATTGCCCTAAACAGCATTTTAGTAGGTATAGCAGGATATGAAGTTGGTAAAGAAAGTTCAGCAGAGAAAAGTCAGGAAAATAAATTGGTCAAATATGAACCACATCCTATTATAGAAAACAAGGAAGAGCTTTCCGATAAATGGTTGACTGTTTTTGCATGCGTAATTACATGTCTAATCGTCGCAATTGCAGTCCTAATAAAAAACTATATAAAAAATAAATTGAGACGATTAAACAATGTACAACCACGCATATGAATTAACACGCTATACCAAGAAATGAACCAATGGAAAGAAATCCACGAAAAATTACATGAAGAAAAAGCAAAAGCTAGCAAGTCGTACAAATGTAAAGGGTGTGTTTTTTAGGGGTATAGAACTTCGAATTGAAATAAAACACAAGAAAATCGTTTTAAGGTCCATCAATTTGGCTTTATTGGAAGGATAATTTTATGCCATTAATGTTTAAATATGATTTCGGGCATGTGGCCGCCGCGGCTGGCTCGAATAAAGCCAATTCTACAGGTCCAATTTTCAACCACTTTTTCGAGCATATGGGGCCGTATGTCGGCAATAACGCCACGAATGTTGGCTTCCAATTCCCCTAACGTTTCTGGTTTGTTGGTGTAGACGAGCGACTTCACATATCCCCAAAGAAAATAATCCAATGGTGTCAAATCACACGACCTTGGTGGCCAATTGACAGGTCCATTCCGCGAAATTATGCGCTCATCGAATGTTTCCTTCAATAAATCGATTGTGACGTGCGCTGTGTGGCATGTAGCGCCGTCTTGTTGGAACCACAACTCATCCACATTCATGCCATCCAATTCGGGAACAAAATAGTCGGTTATCATGGCTCTATACCGGTCTCCATTAACGGTAGCTGCCTCTCCAGCATTATTGCGGAAGAAGTATGGCCCAATGACTCCACCAGCCCATAGAGAACACCAAACAGTCAGTTTTTGTGGATGTAATGGCGTTTCAAGGGTCTCATGTGGATTCTCTTCACTCCAAATGCGGCAATTTTGCTTGTTGACGTAGCCATTCAACCAAAAATGAGCCTCATCACTGAACAAAATTTTGCGATGAAAATCAGCATCGAAATCAATCTCATTTTCGGCCCATACACCAAAATCACGACGCATTGCATGGTCTCGCGGCTTTAATTCTTGCACAAGCTGGATCTTGTAAGGTCGCAAGCCAAGATCTTTGCGCAAAATCTTCCATAAAGTTGATGGACAAAGCTCCAATTGCTGTGCACGGTGGCGAATCGATTCATTCGGGTCCTCTTCAACACTTTGCTCTACAGCGGCAATTGTTTCTTCGGTGCGCACTGTTCGACGTCTCTGCGGATGCGTATTATCACATAGAGTAAACGTAGTGCGAAAACGATCCATGGTTAACCGAATTAATTGCTCTGATGGACGATTATGTCGACCATAAAATGGACGGAGCTCACGGTAAACTTCGCGAACTGAACCATTATTTTCGAAATAAATTTGCACGATTTGCAAGCGTTGTTCTTTTGTCAACCTGTTCATGATGAAATGGCAAACCAAACTGAACATAAATGACATTAGAGTTGCCAGATTTGACCACAAAATGCCAGTTTCATCTCTATTCGAAAAACAAACCTGTAAAAAAAACACCCTATATAAATAAAATTTGATAAACTTGTATCTTCATTAGCTAGACACAATATAGAAGTGACAATACCAACCACATTAGAGGAGAATATCCTAGTTGATTTTAACTTACTTTTGTCAGAACGTGTCCGAAGCCGGACTCCATCACCTTCTTTTAGTCAAGGGGAAGACACCCAAAAAGTAAACATCCCCATCATAAACGTCACAATGGTATAAACAGTAGTCGAATTCATTAAAACCGCCTCGTCAGTACTCCCAGAGTTTGATGGGAAGCCAGAAAACTTACACAGTTTCTTAGATGCCCTCCACATACTCGATCAAATCAAGGATGAGCACGAACTTTTAGCAATCACAATGATAAAGACCAAGCTAAAAGTAACGGCAAGAAACTTCATCAGTAATGAAAACACGATTGGACAAATAAAAACAAAACTCAAAAGCGCGATAAAAGGTGAATCGGTAGAGGTTTTAACCGCTAAACTTCTAAACGTTCAACAACGTAGCAAAACTGCTAACCAATACACAGCAGAAATAGAAAAAATAACAAAATCATTAGAAGGAGCGTATATCTCGGACGGACTCAATCCAGACCTAGCAACGAGATATTCTACACAGGCAGCCGTCAAGGCAATTTGTAAAAACAGCTCCAACAATAATGTTAAAATGATAATGCAAGCGGGAACGTTCACAACAATGAACGATGCGATCTCTAATTTCACCAACAGCTGCACCGAAATAACAGGCAGCTCGAATACAATTTTGAACGTACGACAACAAAGTCAGTACAGGAACAATTTCCGGGGAAGATACCGAAGTAACAACTATGGAAATTACCAAAATCGGATATTCAGACCACAACCGAGATACAACAATAACTCGAGGTCGTACAGTACAAATAATAATAACCGAAGAGGATCACAAGCCCAAAACGGCAATAGCGCCTACAACCAGACCCGTAATGTGCGCAGCTGCACCCAGACGGAAAACCAGGAAGCTCCACTTCAAAATTAATAGAAAGAAAAATATGTGTACTGAACCTAAATCTAAACAGCTATATATCCACAAGGACATCTCTAAATAATTCGATTTCATATTTTTTAATTGATACGGGAGCAGACATTTCCATTATAAAAATGCATCAAATTAGAAAAATTAACAAAATTAATAAAGAACAAATTATAGATTTAAAGGGCATTGGTCGGGGAATAACTAGCACATTAGGTACAATTAAAGCTGATTTAAAAGGTGATGACCTTCTAATTTACCATAAATTCCACGTCGTAGAAGACGACTTTCCAATCCCGTGTGATGGAATAATAGGACTAGATTTCATAAAGAAATACAATTGCATTTTAGATTATGGCAAAACAGAGGATAAATTAATACTAAGGTCATATGATTTCCCCCTAACAATAACAATGCACCTAACAAATTGTCTGTCTGTCAACACACTAACTATCCCTGCTAGATCTGAAGTCATTAGACAAGTTAAAGTAAACACCGATAACAAAAACATCTTCATACCACACCAACAATTATCTGAAGGCATTTTCATAGCAAACACTATCACAAATAAACATCAAACTTTTGTTAGAATTATCAACACAACACATAAAAACACAACTATCCAAAATTACAAGATTAATACCGAAAATTTAGACGATTACACACTAATTAAAGCAGAAACACACAGTAAAAAGTGCAACAATACAGAAAAATTAAAAAGATTAACCAAAAATTTTCCAAAATTTGTCAATTCTCAATTAACAACGCTATGCACAGAATTCATAGATATATTTGCACTAGAAACAGAACCAATTTCTTCTAATAACTTTTACAAACAAAAATTATACATGAAGGACACTCCTGTTTACATAAAAAATTATAGATTACCTCAAACACAAAAAGGAGAAATAAGCAAACAAGTAAATAAGTTAATCGAAGATGATATAATAGAACCTTCTATTTCAGAGTATAATAGCCCAATTTTACTAGTCCCTAAAAAATCACTCCCAGGCAAAACAGAAAAAAGATGAAGATTAGTGGTAGACTACAGACAAGTAAACAAAAAGCTAGCAGCAGACAAATTCCCACTTCCAAGAATTGACGATATTTTAGATCAACTTGGAAGAGCAAAATATTTTTCATGCCTAGACCTTATGTCAGGTTTTCATCAAATCGAATTACACGCAGACTCCAGGGATATAACCTCATTCACAGCCGAAAATGACACATATAGATTTAAAAGGCTACCCTACGGATTAAAAGTAGCACCGAATTCATTCCAAAGAATGATGACCCTAGCATTCGCAGGCCTCAAACCATCTCAAGCATTTCTCTACATGGATGATTTAGTTGTATTAGGTTGTTCTGAAAATCACATGCTAAAAAATTTAAGAGACGTATTCTCCACTTGCAGAAAATATAACCTAAAATTACATCCAGATAAATGCCTATTTTTCAGCCAAGAAGTAACCTACTTAGGACATAAATGTACAAACAAGGGAATATTACCCGATCCAGGCAAATTTGAAACCGTTCAAAATTATCCAACACCAAAAACAGCCGATGAAGTTAAAAGATTCGTAGCTTTCTGCAACTATTACAGAAGATTTGTATCGAATTTTGCAGAACATTCAAAAAAGTTAACTAGGCTATGCAAAAAGAATGTTGCCTTCAAATGGACAGAAGAATGTCAAAAAGCTTTTGTCTACTTAAAGGAAGCATTAATTAGTCCAAAACTCTTGCAATACCCAGATTTCGATAAAGAATTCTGCATAACAACAGACGCTAGTGGATACGCTTGTGGAGCAGTCCTTAGTCAAGAACATAATGGCAAACAGTTACCAATTGCTTACGCTTCAAGGTCCTTTACAAAAGGCGAAACCAACAAAGCCACAATAGAAAAAGAATTGGCCGCAATCCATTGGGCCATAACCTTCTTCAGACCATATGTCTATGGCAGAAAATTCCTAGTTAAAACCGACCATCGTCCTTTAACATACCTATTTTCAATGAAAAGTCCTTCATCTAAGCTGACACGAGTAAGACTCGATTTAGAAGAGTACGATTTTGACGTGGAGTACATAGCCGGAAAGGAAAATCATATAGCGGATGCATTATCCCGCATAACAATAACAAACTTAAAAGATATGTCAGTGGAAGCAAGTAAAATATTAAAAATAACAACAAGATCAGCAGCAAAAAATATCAGCAAAAGTAATGTTGAAAATAAAGAAAGTCACAAAGAGAACCCCAAAATTTACGAAGCGCTAAATAAATTTGAAGTAAAGAGACATGTCGAGCTCGTTTTCACTCCTCCGAAATGTTATTTCAAAAAAGGAAAGAAACTTTGTAGCAATTTAGATACAAGCAACCTAATTGTTGAGGATAAGATTGACTTAGGACAATTCTTTACCAGGCTTGAAAAAGAAGCCGGCAATTTAGGACTTGTACAAGTACAGTTGTCCTTAGGGGACAAATTGTTTAAAAAGAATTATACTGCAGTAGGCAAATTTATAGAAATGGGTAATAAAGTTCTCAAAAAGTTAACAATCGCTCTAACCCCAGAGGTTATATACGTGACAAATCCCGGGAAAATTAAGGAAATTCTGCATAAATATCATGACGATCCGATTAGTGGTGGCCACCCAGGAATAAATCGCATGACAGATAAAATCAAGCAGAAATATAGCTGGCTGAATATGAAAAATGACGTAAGAAAATACGTAAAGAACTGCATCCACTGTAAGAAAAATAAAATTACCAAGCATCTAAAAGAACCAATGACAATAACGGAGACACCTCCGAAGGCATTCGATATTGTACAAATCGATACAGTAGGCCCATTACCGAAGTCGATAAACGGAAACGAATATGCAGTTACCATTATATGCAATCTAACCAAATATTTGGTAGCTATCCCAGTTCCAAGCAAACACGCAATAACAGTCGCTAAAGCCGTGTTCGAACATTTCATATTGATTTACGGACAAATGAAAACAATCTTAACGGACATGGGCACAGAATATAAAAATAGCTTATTCAAAGAACTGTGTAAATTGTTGAAAATTGAACATAAAGCTTCAACACCGTACCATCATCAAACTCTGGGCACTGTAGAACGCAGTCACCGGACATTCAACGAGTACATACGTTCATACATATCCAGTGACAAAGACGATTGGGATGAATACCTCAAATATTTCGCGTATTGTTACAATACGACGCCATCCACCACACATAAATATTGCCCTTTTGAACTCATATTTGGAAAAAACCCACCAAATTACGAACTTTTAAAAGAAAATATAATCAGCCCATTATACAATCACGAAGATTACTACAAAGAGGTAAAATATAGACTCCAAATAGCCGAGCAAAGAGCTAGGAAATTAGTCCAAGAGGCTAAAGAAAAACAAAAAACGAATTATGATAAGAATAGCTATAGTGAGGAAATTAACATAGGAGATTTAGTATTAGTTAGAGAAGAGGCCTCCCATAAGCTAGAAAATAGATATAATGGACAATATAGAGTTAAAAATATTGATAAGAACAACAATTTTACTTTAATTCCACATAGCATAGGAAATAGCAATAAAAACAAAAAAGAAATCATAATTCATAAGAATAGACTTAAAACAGTATAACACCACTCACCACCAGCAACCAAGTTTACTCACTTTAATAAACAGGCACAAGCCAAAGAAAATAAAAACCACATATTATGTTCAAAATACAACTATACACTAAATAAATACATGTAAGCAACTGAAAATAAAAAGAAACAAAAAAAAAATATATATATATATAAATGCAATAATGACAAACGAGAAACAAATGTAAACAAGTGAAAAAAAAAATTCTTATGCAATAATGGCAATAAGAGCCGAAACACAATTAAAATTTTGTAAACGCAAACAAACCCTAAGTAGGTCAATAAGTCGCTTTAATAGTCGTATACAATTGCCTTCAAGCGTATACGACTATTCATAAGGCGGATGGTGTAGCATTACTCAGAATGCTTTTCACTGTCAATGCACTTCAAATATTGACCCACTTAAATTATGTTGAACCCACGGGAGTTCAACAGCATATACCAACTGACACCTATCAAATTGTCAACCCATTACTCAATGCGTCGCTTTGACCAACACACGTATCGATCAGCACGACTGATCGGTTGGTCAACGTGAACTACCAAATTATTTGCTGACATTGCACACAATGCAAATACTTTTAGTGTCTAAGTATTAGTGTAAGTTTGTATACGTAAGTTAAGCTAGAAATGTATAAAAGAGAAAGCTTTTGAATAAAGAACAATCAATTCACCGATATACATCTGCGTACCTCATTTGAAAACTTTACAAGTTGCCACTTATCTGAAATTAAAAAAAAATTATATAAAACGGTTTGAAACAGACGGTATTTCACTTCGGATCTGGACAAAAATATTTATAGGCAGGGCTTCCACCTAGGTGTTATGTATATTTATTTTTTCGACATCCGCTTTTATCTCGAAAAGTTATTAATTAAGAATGACCGACGAGTATTTAGCACAAACTAACCTCGAAAATTTTTTAGCTAAGCTCCGTTACCCATAAACTACAAGTAGAAAGTGAAAATCATGATTCAAATTAGATAATAAAAGGTATAAAGATTTAGGCACTTCTAAAAATAATAAATTTTTGAAAATATTTCAGTTCTAGATAGGCCATATCCTAACCCATGTCATAAAATTAAATTGTATCCAGGCGATGCCTGTTCACTACGAATATAAAATAAAAATATGTTCACGACGAAAGCCAAATCTAATTTATTCAACCTTATAAAACTCGTTCACTTTCATATTAACCACACCATATACGAGTATACATATTTTCTTGCTAGCCCACATTGCAGCTTCAATTTACAGCATTGAAGAGAAAGTGAAAGATGTTAGGAAAAGGCATTAATTTCTATTTTCCAGCTTAAAAGCTATTTTAAAGATTTTAGTCATTTGTTGTACGAGCTAGAAGAGCAACAACGTTCAATTTTCGGAAGTTGATACTAAGTTGTCAAAGTATGTGTAAACCAATGTTTAATAAATGTATTCGTAATTATGTTGACTTCGTTGTCAGGCCCTTGACAGCAAAGCACAACCTTAAAGGCACTACTAGAATTGGAGGGAAAGGGAGAAAAGGAAAGCTGCAGTGCGTAGCAGAAGGAAGCTGACATTTTAAATTCACGTATGGAAGTGCTTTTCCACGTAACAAAGTATTAAATGAAGTAGCGTAAGTGAAAACCAAAACCACAACAACAACAACACCAACAATATTGGAAATAAAATTTTCCATAATATTGTTGCAATGAAAGTATCAACTTGTGGCAAGTACTGCCAACAGCAATGCAATAGACGCACT
This sequence comes from Merzomyia westermanni, assembly GCA_949987695.1. Taxonomy (NCBI): domain Eukaryota; kingdom Metazoa; phylum Arthropoda; class Insecta; order Diptera; family Tephritidae; genus Merzomyia; species Merzomyia westermanni. The sequence continues at coordinate 13,066,794 of OX465289.1, forward strand.
TGCGAAGTAAAACTTTTAAAAGCATAGCTGATGCTTCTGGCATAGCCTAACTTGATCGCTGCGTATGAAGGTGTACTGTCGACATTCGCACACCTGTTAGCTATTGTTGTCTTCTGCAATGATGCTTTGTATGTAACATTTTGTACAAACACATGAAAATAACTGCTTGTGCATCTACAAATACATACTTATATCTATACCCAGCAGTAAAGACAAATAAAAGGAAGCAACCACAAAATAGAATAAAACAAAAAATAATATAAAATAAAATAATTTAAAATCAAATAAAATAAATAAAATAAAATAAAATAAAATAAAATAAAATAAAATAAAATAAAATAAAATAAAATAAAACAAAAAAATAAAAATAAAATAAATAAAATAAAATAGAATAGAATAAAATCAAATAAAATAAAATAAAATAAAATAAAATAAAATAAAACAAAACAAAATAAAATAAAGCAATAAAATAAAATAAAATAAAATAAAATAAAATAAAACAAAACAAAATAAAATAAAATAAAACAAAAAAAAATTAACTAAAATAAAATAAAATAACATAAAATAAAATAAAGTAAAATAAGATAAAATAAAATCAAATAAAATAAAATAAAATAAAACAAAATAAAATAAAATAAAATAAAATAAAATAAAATAAAATAAAATAAAATAAAATAAAACAAAATAAAATAAAGCAATAAAATAAAATAAAATAAAATAAAATAGAATAGAATAAAATCAAATAAAATAAAATAAAATAAAATAAAATAAAACAAAACAAAATAAAATAAAGCAATAAAATAAAATAAAATAAAATAAAATAAAACAAAACAAAATAAAATAAAATAAAACAAAAAAAAATTAACTAAAATAAAATAAAATAACATAAAATAAAATAAAGTAAAATAAGATAAAATAAAATCAAATAAAATAAAATAAAATAAAACAAAATAAAATAAAATAAAATAAAATAAAATAAAATAAAACAAAACAAAATAAAATAAAGCAATAAAATAAAATAAAATAAAATAAAATAAAACAAAACAAAATAAAATAAAATAAAACAAAAAAAAATTAACTAAAATAAAATAAAATAACATAAAATAAAATAAAGTAAAATAAGATAAAATAAAATCAAATAAAATAAAATAAAATAAAATAAAATAAAATAAAATAAAATAAAACAAAAAAATAAAAATAAAATAAATAAAATAAAATAGAATAGAATAAAATCAAATAAAATAAAATAAAATAAAATAAAATAAAACAAAACAAAATAAAATAAAGCAATAAAATAAAATAAAATAAAATAAAATAAAACAAAACAAAATAAAATAAAATAAAACAAAAAAAAATTAACTAAAATAAAATAAAATAACATAAAATAAAATAAAGTAAAATAAGATAAAATAAAATCAAATAAAATAAAATAAAATAAAACAAAACAAAATAAAATAAAGCAATAAAATAAAATAAAATAAAATAAAACAAAACAAAATAAAATAAAGCAATAAAATAAAATAAAATAAAATAAAATAAAACAAAACAAAATAAAATAAAATAAAACAAAAAAAAATTAACTAAAATAAAATAAAATAACATAAAATAAAATAAAGTAAAATAAGATAAAATAAAATCAAATAAAATAAAATAAAATAAAACAAAATAAAATAAAATAAAATAAAATAAAATAAAATAAAACAAAACAAAATAAAATAAAATAAAATAAAATAAAATAATACAAAACAAAATAAAATAAAATAAAACAAAAAAAAATTAACTAAAATAAAATAAAATAACATAAAATAAAATAAAGTAAAATAAGATAAAATAAAATCAAATAAAATAAAATAAAATAAAATAAAATAAGTATGTTGAACTTTAGCTGGCTCGAGGTCAATAATACTGCTTTTATTAAAACCACAGGTTTTTTTTTTATATATAATTTTTCCAATATATTTCGGTTATTCCGCGATAACCGTTCTCAAGGATCTATAAATGTACCATAAACAATTTTCTTTATAACAAAATATATAAACAATATTTGCATATACATACATTCCTTTACACGTCTTTATCACTTGACGCGGAGTTTCATACTGTCTATTTGTTCGTTAGTAAAATAAAATAAAATAAAATAAAATAAAATAAAACAAAAAAATAAAAATAAAATAAATAAAATAAAATAGAATAGAATAAAATCAAATAAAATAAAATAAAATAAAATAAAATAAAACAAAACAAAATAAAATAAAGCAATAAAATAAAATAAAATAAAATAAAATAAAACAAAACAAAATAAAATAAAATAAAACAAAAAAAAATTAACTAAAATAAAATAAAATAACATAAAATAAAATAAAGTAAAATAAGATAAAATAAAATCAAATAAAATAAAATAAAATAAAACAAAACAAAATAAAATAAAGCAATAAAATAAAAAAAAATAAAATAAAATAAAATAAAACAAAACAAAATAAAATAAAGCAATAAAATAAAATAAAATAAAATAAAATAAAACAAAACAAAATAAAATAAAATAAAACAAAAAAAAATTAACTAAAATAAAATAAAATAACATAAAATAAAATAAAGTAAAATAAGATAAAATAAAATCAAATAAAATCAAATATAGTAAAATAACATAAAATATAATAAAACAAAATAAAAGAAAAAAAATAAAATAAAATAAAATAAAATAAAATAAAATAAAATAAAATGAAATAAAATAAAATAAAATAAAACAAAATAAAATAAAATAATTAAAATAAAATAGAATAAAATAAAATAAAATGAAATAAAATAAAATAAAACAATCTTGTTGTTGGTTTTATGGTCTGTCCATTTTTACATATTTTTGTAAGTTTAACGAGCTCAAGACCAGTTGATAATAATTCTTAATTAATTATTATTATTTTTGATTAAAGGAAAAATTGAAAGCAACAAACATATACAGGCTGTAGTTATAGTACTATTTCGAAAACAGCCAAGATTTCTCGTCAGTACTATAACTATATGTATATGTTTGTTTCTTTCAATTTTTCCTTTAATCAAAAATAATAATAATTAACTAAGAATTATTATCAACTGGTCTTGAGCTCGTTAACTTACAAAAATATGTAAAAATGAACAGACCATAAAACCAACAACAAAATAAATTTATACCGGAGCACGCGGTTATGTACCATAACTATCTTCTAAAAAAAAAAAATAAAAAGAAGAATGTACAAAAACAAAGTCCAACATACATGATTTACATATAGACCGAATGCATAAAAGAAAATAAAATAAAATAAAGTAAAATAAAATAAAATAAAATAAAATAAAATAAAGTAAAATAAAATAAACAAAAATAAAACAAAATAAAACAAAATAAAATTAAATTAAATAAAAATAAATACAATGAAATTAAATAAAACAACATAAATAAAAATAGAATAAAATAAAATAGAATAAAATAAAATAGAATAAAATTAAAATAAAATTAAATAAAATAAAATAAAATAAAATAAAAAGAAATAAAATAACAAAAGGGTGAACTAGTATTTTGTTGTAAATTCTTAGTAATAAAAGGAATAAAAGGACTCAAATACTCGAGTATGCTGCTAAGTTTCTTATAGGCAAGTCGGCAACGTGTGATGTTCCCAAAACTATTCTGATCTAGTCATCCTTTGCATTCTATTTGTAAACTACCATTCTTAAGAATTTATTTGATTTTTCACTGCAGGGAATATTCTCCTTTACTTGCCCCGCTGAGCTGTCATGTGCAACACGTCTTTAATGTACACATATGCATATTGTCGAAGTAGGGGTTTGTTTATGAATATGAGAGTGAATGTGCGTAGAAACTCTTTGCAGAAAATTGTTTATACGGCTTGCAAACGTTAGTAAAAAACTTACCTCAACAACACATTATGAGCGTTCTTAAATGTTGAAAACGTATATACGAAGCTATGGAAAAACTTGTGGGAGTGTGCAGTTGTGGGAGTACGTGTGTGCATGATTGCTATGCCGATAGTTATGTATATATTAAATTTTATGAGAACTCATTTCTACTAATGTACAAGATAACAATAAGTAATGCTATTCATAGAATAAAGACTTTTCTAGTCTACGGGACGTGCGAACTTACTGGGATCTCGATAAAACTCTGATAATTTTGTGATGGCGGTCAAGTTAGAGATTAACCTCGATGAGGTAAGTCGGTAATGATGGCGAGTGAAACTCTTAAGACTAAGCGAGAATAGCTTACTGCGACTCTTTAACGAGCGCTGCCCCCGTCATGATATCAAAGTCGTGCTTGGCGACTTTAACGCCAGGGTGGGTAAGGAGGGTGTATTTGGCCCCACTGTCGGGAAGTTCAGTCTCCACGATCAGACTTCGCCAAATGGATTCAGGCTGATCGACTTCGCCGGTGCCCGAAACATGGTCATATCCAGCACTAGGTTTATGCACAAGAAGATCCATCAGGCTACATGGCTGTCCCCCGATCGAAAAACACGCAACCAGATCGACCACGTTGTGATAGACGGACGGCATGCTTCCAGCGTTTTAGATGTTCGCACAATACGAGAACCTAACATCGACTCTGATCACTACCTAGTAGCAGCCAAGATTGTTACCCGCCTCTGTACGACAAAACAGGTGCAACAAAAAACGCAGGGAAAGCTGGACGTCGAAAAGCTGCAATCGCAACAGACCGCCAATTATTTCGCAGATCGCCTCTCACACCTGCTCTCCGAGAGCACAATTCAACCTAGTGGAATGCATGAGCAGTGGGATCATATCTCAGGAGCACTCCGTACCACAGCCGAAGAAGTAATTGGATTCAGGCGAACGCGAAAAAACAACTGGTATGATGATGAAGAGTGCCGCGCTGCAACGAAAAGAAAGGACGAAGCCTACAAGGCAACGCTGAGATCGAATGCAACGAGGAGTGTGTGTGAACACTACCGCGAGTTGAAGAGGGAAGCGAGGCGGCTTTTCCGGGCGAAAAAAAGAGAGGCAGAAAAGCGTGAAATAAAGGAGCTTGAGATGCTGGCCAACCCGGGGCAAACTCCTGTAAGAATGAGAACGGCGACCTGGTGACCGATGTTCAGAGAACACTCAGAATATGGAGGGATCACTTCTCTGCCCTTTTAAATGGAGAAACTGAGCAAGAAACCAGAGAAGATGCCGAACCCGAGCCCACAATCGAAGATGATGGAATTGACGTTCCACAACCCGACTACAATGAGGTGCGAATAGCAATATCCCGATTGAAAAACAATAAAGCAGCTGGCGCTGATGGTTTGCCTGCTGAGCTATTCAAACACGGAGGCGAGGAGCTGGTAAGGCGCATTCATCAGCTTCTATGCAGAATTTGGTCGGATGAATGCATGCCTGAAGATTGGAATCTAAGTGTTCTCTGCCCAATCCACAAGAAGGGCGATCCTGCAAACTGCGCCAACTATCGCGGAATCAGCCTTTTGAATATCGCATATAAGGTCCTATCAAGCGTATTGTGCGAAAGACTGAAACCTGATGTGAACAGACTGATTGGACCTTATCAGTGTGGCTTCAGACCTGGTAAATCTACCATCGACCAGATTTTTACAATACGCCAAATCTTGGAAAAAACCCGTGAAAAAAGAATCGACACGCATCATCTCTTTGTTGATTTTAAAGCCGCTTTCGATAGCACGAAAAGGAGCTGCCTATATGCCGCTATGTCTGAATTTGGTTTCCCCGCAAAACTTATACGGCTATGCAAAATGACCTTGAGCAACACCGCCAGCTCGGTCAGAATTGGGAAGTACCTCTCCGAGCCGTTCGAAACTAAACGAGGTTTCAGACAGGGTGACCCCCTATCGTGCGATTTCTTTAATTTAATGCTGGAGAAAATAATACAAGCTGCAGAACTTAACCGCGCTGGAACAATATTTTATAAAAGCGTGCAACTGTTGGCATATGCTGACGATATTGATATCATTGGGCTTAACAACCGCGCCGTAACTTCTGCTTACTCCAAATTAGAAAAAGAAGCGGAGAAAATGGGATTGGTGGTGAACGAGGGCAAAACGAAGTACCTTCTGTCATCATGCAAAGAGTCAGCGCATTCGCGCCTTGGCAACCAAGCCACTGTTAGCAGCAATAATTTCGAAATAGTAAAGGACTTCGTTTACCTGGGAACCAGCATTAATACCAACAATAATGTTAGCCTAGAAATCCGACGAAGAATCACTCTTGCAAACAAATGCTACTTCGGACTGAGTAGGCAATTGAAAAGTAAAGTCCTCTCTCGACGAACGAAAATAACACTCTACAAGTCACTCATCGCACCCGTCCTGCTATATGGTGCAGAAGCGTGGACACTAACAACATCTGATGAGGCGGCTCTGGGAGTATTCGAGAGAAAGGTTCTTCGAAAGATTTGTGGACCTCTACGCGTTGGCGACGGCGAGTACCGAAGAAGATTTAATGATGAGCTGTATGAACTTTACGCAGACGCCGACATAGTTCAGCGAATTAAAACACAGCGGCTTCGCTGGCTAGGCCACGTAGTGCGAATGAGCGAAGATGCTCCAGCCCAGAAGGTATTCTTATCGGCACCTGCCGGTGGAAGCAGAGGAAGAGGGAGACCACCACTCCGATGGAAGGACCAAGTGGAGACCGATTTGCGATCCCGCGGTGTTTCCAATTGGCGCCAGTTGGCGCAACGAAGAAACGACTGGCGAGCTATGTTGGACGGTCAAAATCGCCCAGGCGGTTAGATGACCATTTAAAGAAAGAAAGACTCTTTAAGTTCTGCATACCAAGAGTAGTCTTTAAGGCAATAGGGTACCATAGTGCATTTAAGCATCCTCCATTAACTCAGTTTTCTTAAAAATTGCAATTTTGGACTTAGTTCCATTATCTTACCAAAAAGCTCAATGAGCATTAGAGAGGGTCGACCACAATTAAAAAAAAAAAATTGCAAAAGTCCGTTCCTAATTTTGAAGCTTCTGTTGAGAGGGTTTCGGAATAATGGTTTTTTATTTCTGACTTTCTTATTTGACATCTGATTTTTAAGGTTGATATATCAAAATTTTCGCCTTGATAAGCTATATATTTCCTTCTTATGTCCTTTTGCCATTTGAAATCGGTTTCATATAGTTTCGTTAGCTAGCAAAGTCCCGAAAATATCTTTTTTATTTCACCAAACGAAAGCTCTTTAAAATTTAAGACTTTGTTCTCTTTTAAATGATTGACTAAAAAAAAATCTTGCTACACCACCGAGGAGTTTTAGATCGAGCTGCATCTCCAATTGTTGGTATGATGGATTGAAGGTTAGCTGACTATATAGCAGAACGACACTTGGAGAGGCGTTTGAGAGACTTTTCTTAAGTATTTTTACTTTTCGATCCTTCCGTATGTTAAACAAGCTCACAAACCTTCAAGCGACGGCTGTCAGTTAAAGAAAAAAATAATTGTTTTATTTATTGTACAAATTTGTCTACTTTAGGTAGTCCACTAGCCTGCTGCTGCCAGCTGTTTTAGTTGTTATTCTAGAAGTTAGCGACGACAACTATCTTCCGCTAGCCAGCAATGCATTTTTAATTACTAAACAAACAAACTCGTTTGTTAGTGCCAGAATAGTTGAAAAAGTTAAAAACAACAACAATAAAATATTTAATAGAACTAAATTCACAAGAGAGCGCAACTCTCATTCTTCCTGCTCAAAAAACTAAGCAGAAATTTTTTTTCCGCTACTTTTTTGAAAGCAAAGGATTGAAATGCTATAAAAGAGTAGTTAAAAAACAACAAAGCAGATAGTTATATACATATTAATTCATATAAACTTTCCATTTGCGAGTGAGCTTTCCGTTGCGTCCAGCTGCTGCCATGTTGGGACTTCGCTACTAATTAATGTCAAAAAGTATACGCGCCTCAACTTATGCAACGTTTATTTACACGTTTCTCTTTTACCGTTATTTCACTGTTTGCTTTGTTTTGTCTTGAAAAGTGTGCGCGTGAACAAAGAAAATGAACGTTAAATTAAAAGAAATATTTTTCGTTGTCACATTTAAGGTTGTAGGTAACGTCAAGCTGTCAAGTAGCCGTCACTTACACTGTCACTTTTCCAGTAACGGATATATGCCAGCGGGTCCTGGTCGCTCTTTGCTTCCGCAATCAAATAAATGCACATTTTTCGCGTATAAATGAATAGCCATTATTAATTCTACTTATAAAAATAATTTAGTAGCTAGGGCAGCTTTGCATGGATTAATGGGTTGGAGAGTGTGTTTAACAATTAAATAAACAATTGAGAATTTGGCGTAGAAAAATGGAATTTTTAAATGAGTTATTAGTTGGAAGAAACAAAAAAACAAAAGGCTTAGATATTTATTTGTTGGATTGTAGGTGACCCATATTAGCTTTACAGTTTTAGAGCATTTACTTTAAAGGCTTACAATTTTATAAGTGTTTTTTAAGGTTTAAAAATTTAAGAAATCCAATTTCGTGGATATATTTCAAAAGCTCGCATTAACTGTAGGGATGAGAGTATAGAAAAATGTCTACTAAAATGTAACATGACGATTGCTGCAAAGTAACCTTCAGTCAAAAGCCAAATCACCTGCAAATATTGTAATTTATTGACTATGCATTTTGGGGCCGAATTCATACTAGTTCAACGCTCCCTAGTCTAAAACGAGTTGTAGAAAGACCAGTGCAAGAACAAATGTTTATTTTGATTAATAATAGTTATTATTTCCGCAGTGAACAAAGTCATATATAATCGTGGGCGAGAGGAGTGGTTCCATCTTTGAACAATCGCCTGCCAGTGGTATAAAAGTAGAGAATGACCGCATACCACTATTCTATAATATAAAGTTGTGGAAACACTGTCCTCCCTTGACCTGCCTTGCAATTAGTCAGACAATAACTATACTTATTTTTAGAGCTTTTGTGGTCAGTTTCGCAGGTACTCCGGCTGGTGGTATAAAAGAAACCGGTTCCAATTTCCTAGCTGAGACAACAAACTGGAAAACTGGTCATATCGTAACTTCTCCCTTATGCCTTACATTCTCCTTCTGACTCTCATCCTCACCCCCTTACCGCCTTTCCCTTTTTTTGTACCCCTCCCTCGTAGTCCCACTCCCTCTTCCGCTTAATCGCCTTTCACTTACCTGCCCTCCCACCTTCTCTTTCACATCCCTTACCCTCTCACTCTCAGGCTCTTTCTTAATCTATCTTCCACTTCTTCAAATATGGACAGGTTACAGAAGTCGAATTAGGTAAGCCATTTCACAAACTAGGAGAAAGATCAAAAAAATGTTAACAGAGGAATGACTATGCTTAAGCGACTGAAAACCCCTATAACGGAAACTCAGCCCCACTTTAAATCTCTAATTAACACTGACAACAAAGCTCATAGCAGAGTTCAACCAAGAAGTAATGAAGGCGACTTCACATTTACAGTCGACCATTGTTGTTGTTGTAACGATGTTCTTCTTTAAAATCTTCTGACAGAAGTCCCAGGAATCTCGCTGCTTTAATAGGGTTGGATCAGAGTGACTCTTGTTTCAATTGGGAGTTCGCGATCATCTTTGGCAACAGGTGGAGCTTGTGCCTGAATGACAGCATTCACTGAGCGAGAGATGACAAAGAACTTTACCGGCTGGCCAACTGCCATATACGTTGCCATTCCAACAACAGCCCGTGCTACACCGAAATGAGTTGGAGGTTGACCCAAAGAAGGGCAGTTATTTCAATGTAGCCCTGTCTGACTGTCCATCAATCTGAGAGCATTCTTCCCCCTATTTCAATGCAAACCTATGGTCAGCCAATTGTCGGCATTAATTCTACAAGGCAAAGTAGGTTCCCTTGGTCATAATGTGAAATGAGCAAGCAACGCATCCACGTCGTTGACCATACTGTCCTTCATCCTGAAATATTAGGTGCAGCGATTGATGGTACTCTCAGCTTCATGCAACACGCTACCACGACTGTCACTAGCTGGCTCTTTCACAGTCAGTTAAGTGAAACGCGTCTGGATAAAGTTACGGGTCTATCAAAGCACTTTCCCCGGAACTGCTATCGGATAGTTGATTTTCTGTTTTCCGATATATCGGATATCATATTATTACTCCTCAATATCATTTATATGGCGAGGCAAAAATGCTCAATGATAGAGACCGTTTTATCCCGAACTTCTGAACAACAACAAAACAAAATCCACAAAAAACCGTCACTAAGGCATGCCCAGTGATTCCCGTAATAAACTTTATCGCACCACCTACATATATTGGATGAAGAACAAAATCCTAACCCAGATTCGATCTCAATATTTAATTACCGTAAACCGGTAAACTCTCAGGACTGGTAAGCAGAGCGTTTGATTTAACTTCCGCCATTAGCTTTAGTAGGTAGCATAAACTCTTGGGCCCGGTAACACTTTTTCGCCTCAAAAGGGGTCTTTGGCATTTTAGGCAGCACGCGACAGGGATACGTAAGCTGCCAAAAAAACCAAAGCAAAAACTCTTCATATTATTTCCTAAGTGCATACATTTTGGATATTTTAAATTTTTATTTTTTTTAATATTTTTTACATATTTTTAGCATTTTAAAAAATCCTAAAACTCCGAGCTCTGATTATAAGCATCAAAGAAATTTATGGCCGAAAAGAAAAAAAAGTATTTAAAACCAGCTTTTTTTTTAAATGGACATTTTTTTAACCATATCTTAATTTAAAAATTATATCTTAAACACAGTCTGGAAAAGGCACGGGATTGCTAATGTAATCAGCTGTCTAAGTAGGGGTTTCCTATTACCCTCGCCTAGCGTAAATTAAATTAAACTGGGTTTTTTAACGAAGCTTTTAATTTAAAATACATTTTTAAAGCTTTATATAACATCTTCCATTCTATTAAATACTTAAATCCACAGCTCATGTAACTGGAATTCACTATCATTAGATCGAATATGTTTGCTCTCACCAATTCACAAGTAGCCTTAATTTTCTTCATTTGCATGCACTCCAACGTACAAGAAATTTAAATTCACTTTTAAAGTAAGCTTCGACACAAGATTAAGATAAATGGAGTTTACGACATTAAAAATAAACTTCTGCTTGCAACATATTTACATATAAGTGAACATACCAACATACATCAAGAAATGCATTTTTAGAGATAACAAAAGCATTTGAATAAAGCTAACTACTCACCTACATATATTACTTGAGGTGTATGTAAGCTTTACTAAATTATGTATGTAGTTCACTTTTCTAATATGCATCACTTCAGTGTTCCCTGAGCTGCGCGAAGTACCCTAAAAACCTCAATTTAAATACCCAACGGACGCATAATTCATCAAGACTTTGCTTTTATGCAGAAACACACACACACATATACATACATAGTGATGAGCTTATAACACACCGAGCTACAACAGCGGCTCAGTAGAGAATAGCAAGGTAATAAGAGGTGCAGAAGGATAATAACAGTATCGTAACTGAAAGGCACCACAAGCACATTGTATTCTTGGCTACTCCCACTCCCACACATGTTAACATGAGATGCATGTAAATCCCTAACAGCCATATAAAAGTAGAAGGCAAGTACCTTTAACAAGAATTTGAAATGCAACGCCAAGTGTAGTAAATCATAAAGAATGCATTAAGATGTCGTGAATGGTCAGGTAAATGTTGAAGTTAGCGTTGGTAGTGTTTGCGTATTTATGTGGTGGTGTGGGTGATATTTTGTTTTTGTGAAAGCATACGAAATGCGTGTGCTCTTTGCCTTTTAATGTTTTCGTATAATGAAACCCACTATTACTCGCACTATATGTTCAAGCGAAATTATGAGTTGAAAGGGGGTGTGTGCAGGGTTAACGGTTTAACAGGTGGTGTCGTGGTAAAGTTACGGTTAGATAAATGTGGTAGATAGTTCTTAGTTGGCATGCCATAAATAGTAGTTGCGTGCGATTGGGAGGAAGGAAATGCAAGTGAAGTATTCTTATACAGTGGGTAGTTTCACAGTCCCTAAAGTCAAATTGGTCATATTTTACAAACAAAATTTAACACATTTTTGGTGATATTTATTAAGCTGAAGACCGTTTGATAATACTCGTATTACTATTTTTTCACCTATGTCATCATATATATGTTTTTACGTATCCACTAATAACGCGAAATACTAAGCGCTTCTACGTACAGTGTAAGACAAAACCAAAGCACTGAAAATCCCCCTGCCGAACATAACTAAAAACAAGCAAGGAAGCCGAATACTTTATACCTTTCATGAATACGCATCACGGTTTCAAGTGTCAGATCCTTACTCACAATTAGTAAAAACTCTGCAAAACTGTTAATTTGAAGAAACATATCCCAAGCCCCATTTATCGGAACAATCGATTATTTGGGAGCTTTATGTTATGTTAGTTCGATCTGCCTGATTTTCACTACACACATAACATATATAATATGTACCAAACCTGCAAAACCTTACGTTCCTAGCTTTTAATTGTAAAATTTATAGCCCAAGAACCAAGTATCGAATCTATCGATTGTATGGGAGCTATGCGTTGTAATGCTCCGGTCTTGCTGATTCCGACATATTATTAATCTAATGCGAAATGGCGGCCCCATAATACATTTTATCAAGATATCTCAAAAACTGAGGGAGTAGTTTGCGTACAAACAGACAGACGGACATGGCTAAATCGATTCAGCTCAGCTCCCTGATCATTTCGGTATACTTATTGGTGGGTCTATATCTTCTTCTTCTCATACTTACAAACATCGGATCAAAGTTATACTACCATTTTATGTTCATGAAAGGTATAAAAATTCTACGTGCAGGCTTAGAATTTTGTGTTTTTTTTATTGATGAAGATCACATATTCCTTATTGGAAGTATGAAGCAAAGACGTGCTCTTTAAGACCGCTTACTTCATTTCGGATCTTTGAACCCCCTTTGATTTCACTTAAAAGGGAAATAAGAGTTGTCAAGCTCCCGCATAAATTGACATAGTACTTTACGACAAGGGATCTTATTTTCTCGCGAGTAAAATTTTTTTGAATTATTGGTACACTCTGAAGCTTGCTCTAAAGCACAAAGCTTATTCACCTTTATTATACTTTTTGATCGGTGAAATATGTCTGAAGCAATGTAATGGTTTGTAGTCGTTTCTCTGTAAATGGAGTGAGTCCAATTCATACGATTGAACTGGTATTGGATTGTACCATATACAAAGACACTCATCAAATCTTCGTGCTACTCATTACTGGGGAAGAAAATCCATTAAGGTGGATCTCTCAGTAAGACATTATGCCGAAACTTATAGCTATTAGTTCAAAGGATAGCTTAGGGCTAAAAATGCTTAAGTATTGCCGTGTCTCGTGCTATTTAACCGAACAGAAAATCTATAGAAAATGAGCCATCCTAAAAGTTCCGAGGAGAATAGCCTCAACAAGGACTCTCTATTCGGAAAAGTTGAGCAGGCATGGCAAGTTATTTCCTAAAATATTTTAATTAAATATTTAATTAAATTATTTGTGTAAATCTGGTGCTTTGTGCAAAGTTTTTTGTATAAATTAGTAAACTATTTTTATTTATTCAAATTTCTAACAATAAATATTATAGTACTTGTATTAAGCATTTTTTTGAGTAAAATGTTTTAAAGGGAAATTAGGTATTTAAGTTTTGTCGCACACTGTAATTGTTACCACTAAGAGTGTTTTTACAGGTTTTGCCACCTATCTTGATTTAAAAACAAAATTATATGATGATTAAATATATACGTTACTTATCATTATGTCTGTAATGGTGACTACCTAGAACAAACGGAATTATACGACAACCTCGTACATATAATCCTTAGCAATACTTGATCTGCCTGCTACTTAACCCCGACCTGTTAAATTATGATTACTAATCGTTATGATTACCGGTTTGATCAGTTATTTTCCTGAGAATCCATTTAATGATTGGTTTCCATTATTTTAAAATTTTAATGATTATTTTCCAATTAATAAAAAAAATAATCATGATTTTTTACGATTTTAAAAAAATTATTAAAACTATCTGGATAAAAAAAATTATATAATTATTACCAATACATAACTTATCAGGATATCTGTAATTGTGACTACCTAAAACAATCAAAATTATAGGATCCATGCTACTAAAACCAGACTTGTTAAATAATGATTACTCATCGTAATGATTACTGGTTTGAGTAATTATTTTCTGGATAATGTATTTGATGATTGGTTACCATTATTTTATATTTTTGATAATTATTTTTCAATTAATTAAAAAAAGTCATGATTTTTTACGATTATAAAAAAAAATCAAAAAAAAAACTGTTTTGATTACTTTTAATTGTTTTTTATATTTTTTTTTATAATTTTTTTCAAATACTTAAATTTTTTTTAAATTATTTTTCATTGTTTAAGAATTTTTTCGGCATTGTTGTAGAAGCACATAAATACACAAATCAACCATAAGGTAAAAATCAAAAATAATCAAAAATAATCACAAAATAATCAAAAGTAATCAAAACAATTTTTTTTTGTTATTTTAGATTATTTTTGATTTTTTTGATCATTTTTTATTTTTATTTTATTTGCTCTAATCCTAATCAATTAGTATTTGCCTTTTCTTGAAAAACATTTAAAATAATCATTACCAGTTAAAACCGTCTAATTAATATATTACTAGTTACTAATCAAATTTAACAGGTCTAACGAAAACTTTTGAACTAAAAATGATTGCTAAATCAAGTAAAGAAAGTACGACTTAAAAAGCAGAATGAGACTTCTTTATCAGACGGCTTCTTTCAAAAATTACCAGCTATTGAGATTCGAGCCAAAGTAAGCATGACATCTTATAGCATGTTCCCATCATTAGATAGTGATTTGCATTTTTTCATATATCTGTTTTAGCAGTAATTAATAAACCACTGAGCTTTAATCTGTTATTCTTGCAATTTTTTTTTATTTATATGTGTTGTTGGTTGTGTTAATTTTGTTGTTCTTGATTTTCCTTGCTACTGACGTTCTTGTTGTTTTAAGTGCTCTCGGGTTTTTCATGTTGACCCTTTTGATCTTTTTGGTCTAATCAATATTGTTGTTTTTTGATGTTCTCTATTGTACAATTTAATTGTCTATTTTGTTTTTTTTATTATTTGTTATTCTTTTTTATAATATTGAATTTGTTGAATTTTTGTTTTGTTTGCTTCTAGTGGTGTTTCTGTTGATTTTCTTAGTTTTCTCGATTATGTTAATACTGCTCCTCTTATTGATAATTTTGATGTTATTGCTCTTATTAATCTCCTTGAGTTTGTTGTTCTTGCAGTTTTTACTGTTCATAGTTGTTCGAGTATTGACTACTGTATTGATTTTGCTTTTAATATTATTTTTATAGTTCCTTGCGATTCTGATATTCTTGCTGATTTCAGTAATTTTCTTGATAACTTTTATTCTTTCATCCCTTCATTTCATAACTCTTGCTTAATTTTTTGGTTATTTTGATTTTGTTTTCTTTTATAAACTTGTTGATTTTCTTGATTTGTTTGATATTTTTGATCTTTTACTTCTAGTTGTTTAAATTGCAGCTCTTGTTATTCTTTTTTCTAAACAGTTTGTTACTATTACTATAGTATTTTTTAAAACATTTAGTTTAGTTTTGTCCTTTTTAATCTTTTTGTGCTTGTTTGTGTTTTTAGTAGTGATGTTGGTATTATTTTTATTATCATTTTATTAACGTTGTTCTGAAAGTTATTATTTGTCTTTGTCTCGTTTTCTACGTATTGTTTCTGTTGTTGTTTTGGTTATTTTTTCTCGTTTTCAATGCAGCTCGTGTTATGTTGGTGCAAGCGGTTTTGTTTTAGCAGTTGGGTTTTCGCTAATGGTCCGATTTTTGTTAGTCTACTTTTAGTTGCAGTTTTCGTTGAGATTTGTGCTTCTAATTTTGTAAAGTCACTAGACGTTTAAGAACAAATTGACTATAAAGCTACTGTACATAAGATCCCCTCTTCCTTATATGGGAGCATTCAGATAATAGATCTAAAGGTATGCAAGGTTTGCGCCTGGTTTTTCTTTTGTTCCAAATTCTGAAATCCCAAAATGGAGGAGAATATCAAAAAGCTCCAAATCGATTTTTTTAAAGCAAACATGAAACTGAAAACTTTCAACCAAAAAAAATTTAGTAAGCTCGGTTAAACCCGTTAAGGGTGAAATATGAACTATGGTTCTTGTCCTAAAAAACAGCAACCTATAAAAACAACAAATGAAAATACGCCTTTGAAACATCCCACTGTACAACATTTTTGCATATTTGTGTCTGTAAGTGCATTATTATCATATGACGTAAGACAGCAGAATGCATAAATCTACAAGCGAAGTGCTTGAAAACAAAAATAAAAGTCGTATTATGACCGTTCGACATAAATGACGTTGTAGTCAACCTAAGGTGGCTTACAACTTTTGCATATCAAAAGCATAAGTATAATACAAAGATCAGTAGAAGTATGTAAAAATATATGGATCTAAAGCTTTACCTGATGGAACCGACTTAAGTACGAAAGCACAAGAGATAAAAGCTTGAAATACTTATAATATACGAAGCGATTTTAGGATTTTTTGTAAAGGGGTAATAAACAGTATCACAAAAGCGCCTTGTGCCTAGATAACGCCGATAAAAATAAACAACAAAAAATAAATAATTAGATATTAGCTTGCAGTTGTAAACACTCAGATGATTAAGTGATAGACAAGGGTGGGTATTCTATCACTACTGGAATGATTTTCCGTTATTCTTTGTAATACTTGGTTTTCCTTTTTGTATTGGACGTTTTTTATTGGTCATTTCGATGCAACATAACATTTTTTCTGCTCGCTTAAAAGAATTTTAAACAAGAAATGTGTCAAAGAGAAAAAATTATAAGCCATCACAATTTGTGTTTCAAAAGAATTACAAAAAATAAAAAATTTAGATTGTTTTTTTTTTTCATCAGTCGCTAAGTACTTATGAATAAAAATCGGTTAATATAGAATAAACATATTTTACAAAGCTAAAAAACTCAAGAAAATTCTATAATAATTCAAAGCTTACACGACAATAAACCTCAATATTTTTTTTTATTCAATTTAAAAAGTTTATACTTGCATTTCCTAGTGGGTTGCAGTTTTTTATTGTTTTGAAATATGCTAACATAACCAGCGCAGCTAATATCAAACACAAGCGCACGGAGCCTTACAAAGCTAGTTACATCTCAAAGTGCAGCAAAAAGTTAAATGTTGAAAACTGCAAGCTGTGCGGGTTTCTATCATTTTTGGAAATCTGCTGAGAATTTGTTACTTCTTGAAGTTCTTTAATATTTTTCTTATTCTTGGCAATATTTTTAACACCAGAACTTTCTTTCTTGTTTTTTATTTTATTCCCCTTTCTTGTGTTCAGCACATTTAACTACACCATTGACGCCTTTGCCATGCTTGCACTAAACTTAGTACATTTGACAAAAACAAAAAACTTTGATTGTTGCACTAAATTTCCCAACATATTATGGCATATCAGAGCATATTTAAATTTTGCAATTTATGTTGGTGGTATATCTGTATAAAGATGTGTATAAAGTACTTGTGTCATAAGAAGCTGCCAACCATTACTGCCGCTGCATGCTTCACACATACACCGGAACTTTTTACTTTACCCCTGCAGCGCACTCGAAACTACCCTGCAAAAAATCTTAGGACTGATCTCTAAAGAGAGTGATCTGGGGTCACAACCTTTCGTCTACAGTCAAGCGTTGAAAGTAAACTAGTCCAGCTGTACCCGTAAGGGAACAAAGGGAATCTGTCCGACACTACGCTTTTGGGCATAAAAAGGATCAATTAGTCTCTTCAGAGGACATGATCAAACAAAAAAGATCACTTCATCCCATACAAAAAGATCAAGACATTGGTCGCATGCTCCTTTGCGAATCATCCTAGTCTCGATTCATCCTATACTAATTGCATTTTTAGCAGCGTAGTCAAACAAATTTCTGGTTTAAAATTAAAATGTAGATCTAAACCACCAAATAAGCACCAGTTCGGCGGTAAATCGAAATGCATTAGTTGAAAACCACCTTTTAAGTAAGCATCACTATTTTATTTTATACTATTTTATTTTATATTATTGTATTTTATTTTTTTATTTTTATTTTTTTTATTTTATGTTATTTTATCTTATTTTATTTTATTTTATTTTACTTTATTTTATTTTGTTTTATTTTATTTTATTTTATTTTATTTTATTTTATTTTATTTTATTTTATTTTATTTTATTTTACTTTTTAATTTTGTTTAATTTTATTTTATTTTATTTTATTTTACTTTTTAATTTTGTTTAATTTTATTTTTTATTATTTTTATTTTTTTTTATTATTTTATTTTATTTTAGTTTATGTTATTTCATTTGATTTTATTTTATTTAACTTTTATTTTATGTTATTATATTTTGAAGTGTTTAATTTTAATTGATGTAGTTTTATTAAACTCTTTTATTTAAAATAATAATTAGCGGGTTCTCAATTTCTAAAACGTGTGTGGTTGTGACGGTTAGAAGTAGCAGAGCAAGCGCCAGCTGCAATGCAAGGACCAGCTATCGCTGTTCACCTAGCATGGCAGCCATCTTGCTAAAAATGCATTGCTAAGTAAAGCTAACACTTGGAACGGCGAGCTTATCGCTCACCACGTTACCTTGTGCGCAATACTTTACAAGTCTGCTTACCTCCAATCGTCAAACACAAAAGAAAGCAGTTGCCTTCTGTGCCTTCTTATATATCATCTTAGTGTACAAAATGAACGATATGTAAGAAAAGGACAACAATACATATTTACATACTTTAGAAACTGTCATAATAAGGAGTGGCCAGATCAACGAAATAACATATAAGTATTGAAAATAATTACAATATGAACATTTAGGTAAGGTAAATACTAATCAACTATATTTAATAACATATAACGATAATGAACTGCTACAATTTCCTTTTTTATTGTATTTTATTTTATTTTATTTTATTTTATTTTATTTTATTTTACCTTTTATTTAATTTAATTTAATTATATTTGTTTTATTTTTAATTTTATTTTGTTTTATTTTATTTTGTTTTATTTTATTTTGTTTTATTTTATTTTATTTTATTTTATTTTTTTTTTTATTTTTTTTTATTTTATTTTATTTTATTTTATATTATTTTATTTTATTTTATTTTATTTTATTTTATTTTATTTTAGTTTATTTTATTTTATTTTATTTCATTTCATTTTATCTTGTTTTATTTTATTTTATTTTATTTTATCTTATTTTATTACACCTTTTATTTCATTTGTTTATATTTTTTTTATTTTTTTTTTATTTTATTTTATTTTACTTTTATTTTTTTTATTTTATTTTATTTTCTTCTATTTTATACGAACTAGTTGTTATTCCGAACGCTTTACAAGTATGGCTAGAGATTTTTCCTACAGGGTATAAACGCTTTAGGCTACTGAATGCCAAGCTATGAAACACTAGCTCATACTGACAGCGTTGATTTGACTTGTTGGCACTTCTAAATCGTTGCTTGGCATTTATGTTTTGCTCTGGCTGCTTCTTCGTCTTGGTTCTTTTTCTTAAAATATGCTCATGTTTATTGTGTGTTTTCGTTACTTTTCTCTGTTTTTTGGCTTCTTGTAAGCATCAACATGTACCCCATACATATCTACTCATTGCATCCTTAACACAGTAGAAAGTTTCTTGAAAATACTTATTGCACACTTTCCTTATTGTATCTCCTGTATCTGTTCTGAAATTTTTCTCTTTTTTTGGTATTTATATTGCAAGTTTGAGTTGTCATTGTTACCTTCGGTTGTGCTTGTTCTAGGTTTTTTGTCTGGTTTGGAGTTAGCTATCACTACTTCCGCTCTGGCGTGCATTTCATTGCACTGCACTACACATTTTAATGTAACCAAATGTTGTGTGTTGTTGACTCATCTAGCAAATTTGACAACATTTAATTTTAAGCAAAAAAGTGGTGTTTTGTTCTTGAAAAATATGCTCAAGCAATGCTGTTAATAAAAGAATATTTAAGCATGGAAATGTTTTTTTGTAAAGGGTGTTTTTTTTAGGGGTATAGAACTTCGAATTGAAATAAAACACAAGAAAATCGTTTTAAGGTCCATCAATTTGGCTTTATTGGAAGGATAATTTTATGCCATTAATGTTTAAATATGATTTCGGGCATGTGGCCGCCGTGGCTGGCTCGAATAAAGCCAATTCTACAGGTCCAATTTTCAACCACTTTTTCGAGCATATGGGGCCGTATGTCGGCAATAACGCCACGAATGTTGGCTTCCAATTCCCCTAACGTTTCTGGTTTGTTGGTGTAGACGAGCGACTTCACATATCCCCAAAGAAAATAATCCAATGGTGTCAAATCACACGACCTTGGTGGCCAATTGACAGGTCCATTCCGCGAAATTATGCGCTCATCGAATGTTTCCTTCAATAAATCGATTGTGACGTGCGCTGTGTGGCATGTAGCGTCGTCTTGTTGGAACCACAACTCATCCACATTCATGCCATCCAATTCGGGAACAAAATAGTCGGTTATCATGGCTCTATACCGGTCTCCATTAACGGTAGCTGCCTCTCCAGCATTATTGCGGAAGAAGTATGGCCCAATGACTCCACCAGCCCATAGAGCACACCAAACAGTCAGTTTTTGTGGATGTAATGGCGTTTCAAGGGTCTCATGTGGATTCTCTTCACTCCAAATGCGGCAATTTTGCTTGTTGACGTAGCCATTCAACCAAAAATGAGCCTCATCACTGAACAAAATTTTGCGATGAAAATCAGCATCGAAATCAATCTCATTTTCGGCCCATACACCAAAATCACGACGCATTGCATGGTCCCGCGGCTTTAATTCTTTCACAAGCTGGATCTTGTAAGGTCGCAAGCCAAGATCTTTGCGCAAAATCTTCCATAAAGTTGATGGACAAAGCTCCAATTGCTGTGCACGGTGGCGAATCGATTCATTCGGGTCCTCTTCAACACTTTGCTCTACAGCGGCAATTGTTTCTTCGGTGCGCACTGTTCGACGTCTCTGCGGATGCGTATTATCACATAGAGTAAACGTAGTGCGAAAACGATCCATGGTTAACCGAATTAATTGCTCTGATGGACGATTATGTCGACCATAAAATGGACGGAGCTTACGGTAAACTTCGCGAACTGAACCATTATTTTCGAAATAAATTTGCACGATTTGCAAGCGTTGTTCTTTTGTCAACCTGTTCATGATGAAATGGCAAACCAAACTGAACATAAATGACATTAGAGTTGCCAGATTTGACCACAAAATGCCAGTTTTATCTCTATTCGAAAAACAAACCTGTAAAAAAAACACCCTGTATATTCCTCTAGTGAAAATGTAACTCTCTGCTATTATAATTATTAGATTTTCTAAAGTATTTAGTTTTAAATTTTCTGCTCCTTTTCTCTGCACATTTAGGTCTAGGACTAATTTTTGGTAAAAATACTAAATAATATTTGTTGTTCAAAATGTAATGGTTATCAAGGCGTCATCATTGACTTTACAAAGAAAAATCCTTCTTGCGGAGAGCAAGAAAAAAATATCTGCTAAGGTCAACTTTGCAGCAAAGGTCTTACAGCTCAGTAGCAAATTGCCACCTAACCCTATTAAGCTTACGTTCTTCTATCTCCAATGGTATCTCGAAAACGATGTCATTTCAATCAAATTTTATACAAAAGTTATTTACTACTACCTAAGGAGGAGAAAGGTTCTTAAATCCTTTTTTAACTCAAGTATTTTTAAGTGAGTTTGACGCTAGTGTTGCCATCTATTCCTATTATATTCCTTCTTCCGTATCCTCTATTGCAGCGGAACCAACTTTACACATTTCTTTGAAAGTTATCGGCTGCCAGATAAGCTCCATTATTAAAGTGTTTTGAATTCATTTACAGTGTGGCTGATGAATTTTGCTACATTAAGAAACTCAAATAATTTTTTTTTCAGTGTATGGAATTCATTTTTCTTTTATTCATGTTAAAGCTCATTAAATTTTATTAAATATAGCTTAATTAGTTTTAAAAATAATGGAATTTAAATGCCCCCCCTGCTCGTCGATGCATGTGCGGCATCTTACCAAAAAGTTGTTCATTACTGCTTGGAGAGTTGAGACAGGAATAGCCGCAATTGTTTCTCGAATGGATTGCCTTAGTTCATTCAAATTTGTTGGTTTTGCTTTGAAGACTTCCTGTTTGCAATAACCCCACAAGAAAAAGTCAGGTGCAGTAAGGTCAGGCGACCTGGGTGGCCAACGGAATGTGGAGTTTCTGGATATCAGCTTATTGGGAAATTTTCGTCGCAATTCTGTCATAACAGGTTGGGCTATATGAGGAGCTGCACCATCTTGCTGAAACCACACAGAGTTAAAAGAAATTCTCATTCGGCGTAATTCTGGATAGAAAAACTCTCTCAACATGCTCAAGTAACGGTCTCCAGTAACCGTAACGGTGTGACCGTTTTCTTCGAAGAAGTAGGGCCCGACAATGCAGCGTGATGAAACTGCACACCACACTGTGACACGAAGTGGATGCAATTCCGTCTCATGGAGTATCTGTGGGTTGGAAGCACTCCATATTCGACAATTTTGTTTGTTTATGTTGCCGTTTAAATCGAAATGGGCCTCGTCAGACATGAAAAGACAGTTCAACATGTTTCCATTCTCTTCCACCATTTGAAGCATCTTCTGGCAAAATTCCAAGCGAATCGGCAAGTCAGTTTGTTGGCCATTTGAATTTTATATGGGAATAAGTCCAAATCTTTGTGCATAATTGACTGTAATGACTGTCTGCTTACACCCATTTGAGCAGATAAGCTTCTTGTCGAAACACGTGGATTGTTTTGTATGGCAGCAGCTACAGCAGCGATTGTTTCCTCCGTTCGAACTGAAGGGTTTCAATGGTAAGGTCTTCTGTTGACTGTCCCATGCTCGGCAAAATTGTTTACAAGTCTTATTATGGTCCATCTGCTCGGAGGATTGCCGCCAAACGTGCGCCTATACTCTCTTTGAACCGAAACTACGGACTCCAGTGCGTGATAGCGGCGGACAATCCAAATTCTTGTTTCAGTGTAAAAGTCAATCTGCAAAATAAAAAAAAAATTAACCAGATTCATTAAATAGAAAAAAAGTTATTTAATTTTTATTTGGTAGCGGCTTTCATTAGCCACCCGTAAAATAAATAAACGAGATATGCCAAAATTTGTATAAAATGAAAGGTATTTCATCGCATTTCAAAGAAAACATTTATAGGTAGTTTAGCAGCCAACTAAATTATAAGACAAAATCAAAAAATACCTAGTAAAGCTCTATCGGCCAGCTTAAGTGCTCGTTTTAAAGTACTTTCTCTGTTACATTTCACCTATTCCACAGCCATAGCTACAACTTCTTGTTGCATTAGAAAAGCAGAAACACACGTATATTTTCTTCTTACTTACATCTTATGGTTGCCGCGGTATTATTGCTTTGCCTTAAATTTCATGTAACTAACTTTCGTGTATCGAAGACAAGTTCTTACTTATAAAACGTAAAATACAAAAACGAGTTCAACTGACACGCTAGCTGACAACATTTTCTGCAGCTGTCAGGCAATGCAATTACCATACAGATGAGTCTGTGACATATTGCGGCTACGCGTCAGCAACAACAAACCATACAACGTGCATATGTATGAATGAATATATAGCAAAAATGAAAACAAAGCTTTTACAAAATATATTACGTAATATTAGCGACTTCCACTTTCCCCTACGTAACAATGAAGAAGACATCTTTCATTTTAGCCAATGCACGCAGCGTCAATTTGTAACAATTTGCACCATATCGCGTTACAGAACATGACTAAGGGGGCGCATAGTAAGTTTGTATGTAGTATGAGAGTGAGTCAGTGAAGGGCCAAATGTCATTAGCGTCGTTGGTGACATGCTGCAACCGCTAACGGCAACAGCATACGCGAAACAAAGTAAAATGTTTATGAATGCTTCGCTGGTTTGTTGGCGCTTGCTGGCTAATATATATGTTGTTGTATGTATACTTGTAACAGCATCGACAGCAGTAGTATTTCTCATTTTTTGCGCGCAGTGTATGACACACCCATCTTGCTCTTACTATTCCCGTTGGTTGGCCCTACGCAGTGTAGCGTCGATGTGGCCACGCTTTGTGAGTATATCATTAAAATGCAGTTTGCAGCGTATTTATCTTGTTAAATTGGTTTTTGACGGCACCTTTTGTTCCAGCAATTTTTTGCTTCCGCTAGCTGTGCATAACTTTTTTTTTTTTTGTGGCTATGGACTTTTCTATAATTGTGGGATCGCTTTAAGAGGCCGCTGTGCCACCCTCGACAGTAATTTTTTTGAAAGCGAAAAAGTGTGGTCGGAGCAGTGTTAAGACGTAATAGAGGAGAACGATATCTTAAACTCCGACCATGGAAGATACGATTTGCCGCCTGTTTATAACTAAGCGATATGAAAGTCTTTAAAATTTCTTGAAGGTAATACAGCAGTGCGGACTCAGACCTAGTAAATCCAGCATTGTCCACGTATACCAAACTTTATAGATTACCTATGAGATAAGATTCAACAAGCACCGCGTCATTTCATCCACTAAAACATTGAGGAAATGCGTGAATTTGTAAATCAGCTTTAGCAGCAAAAATAGCTTTAACCGAATAGTTCAATGAAGAATCACTTAACAAGTGCTACTTCGGACTGAAAAGTAAACTGAGAAGCAAAGTTTTATCTTTATAGACGAGACCCTATCCGCTCTAAAGTGTCTCAACATACATATCCTTATGTATTTCTCGATATCATGGACAAATTCGAAAGCAGATGAGATGGCCCTGGGATTATTCATGATAAAAGTTTTCCGGAAGATTGATGTCCCAGCCTTCAGCTAAACATTGAGAGTGAAGTATATTTAATGCCACGCCTCCTTCTTCAATGCTATATACTTCACTCTCAATGTTTAGCTGAAGGCTGGGCCATCAATGAATGGTATGAAAGTGCAGTGACAACTCAAAAAAGGAAATTTCAATTTGGTCAAAGTCAAAAGTATTTTACGGCTCTTAAAAATTTCGTTAATTTGCGTAAATTTTTTTTATATACTGTTAAGTATTTTCTTCCATATGAGCTATGACAGAGTCATCCGTTTGCTGTAAAGACAATACCAAACACAATACAGAACTTTTCTTCAATTTTCAGACATTTCTCCATAAGCTTGAAACTATCTATATTTTTATATAAAATTAAAACAAAATTTTAGCTGATGAAGTTTTCCTAATATTTTAAACAAAAAAACTCAATCCTTGTCACTGTGAGCCATTGTATATTTTATTAATAAAAAAGCAATCCATAAAATGCAAGTAGGTAAGACTGGAAAAGTGTTTTGCCTCAAGAAAGGTGGCTTTGTTATTCCCATAAATTTATTTTCAAAAAAAGACTAAGGAAGGGAGACTACACGACGTTTCTACATTATCACTCAAATCACTACCGCTAGTATTTTCACTTACGAACAAAAACGAAAATAATAATACTAGCTAGCTGAGTTAAATTTTTCAATAGATAGATAGAAATGAGCCGAACTTATTTTGTGTTGATTTAAAATCGTACGGGAGTGATAGAATCTTACGCCAAAATGTTGTTTTGTTTGAAGAAAACGGTGGCATCGAAAAACTATCTGAGATATGTCTCATCGTAAGTTCTCTGCGGCACGCTATGGCTCTATGGCTTTCTACCCAAAAAAAACGGTCATGCCGTCATCGTGGGAAGGTTAAGGCCTTCGACAAGGATGATCCCAGCAAGCCAATGCATATAACATGCTTCATTGGTTACAAAGCCAGTATGACGCATATTGTGCGTGAGGTGGACCGTCCTGGACCGAAGATTAACAAGAAAGAGGTCGTCGAAGCTACCACCATGCTGGAAACACCACCAATGTATGTTTTTCGTGCTGTAGGTTATATTGAAACTCCATATGGCCTTCGTGCGCCTGTTAATGTTTGGACACAGCATTTGTCAGTCGTAGTCATTTCTGCAAGGAGACATTTACCAAAGCTAGTTGAAAATGGGTATTGGTTTGGGCAAAAAGAGCATTGAAAATGACTTCCGACAAATGCTCCGCTGTTCCATGGTTATCCGTGTTATTGCTCATTCGCAAATCCTTTTAATTAAGCGGCTTCAAAAGAGGGCGCACCTCATGGAAATCCAATAGAGTGGTGGTTGATTGCGTTGGTGTTACCAAAAATTAAGGTTTTAAGGGTGTAACTGCCCGTTGGCATACCAAGAAATTACCACGTGAGATTCTCAAGGGCTTGCGGAAGGTTGCCTGTATTAGTCCTTGGTAATCCATTTCGTGTTTCGTTCACGGTTGCACGTGCTGGGCAAAAGGGTTAACATCATCGTACAGAAGATCTAACGACAACTGTATTAATGCCTGGAAGTACCAAAATTATTCTGGTATTAAATCAAAATTTCACATAAGGGACAAATCATCAAACTCTGCGCCACTCCAAGTTTTAGTACTTTACCATTAAAACTTCTAAAAATATAGTGATTTTGTAGACATCCTCTTACCAGTTTTGGATTCGCTACTGTGCAGATTTCCAGGGATGCTCAGCAGGAAAAAGTTTAATGCCTTGGAAGGAGCCTATTTTGTCTTATCACACTTTTTTTTTGAGGTTCTGGATATTAATCTCATATAACTAATCCTCGAGATTTATTGTGCTAACATAAACCTTCCATAGATAATACTATTGAAAAGTCCCAGTTGTAAGGAAGGTGCCACGCCTCCTTTTTCCATATCCTTCATTTTTGTTGATTGGTAATTGATTGCAGAGTTTGATTGTTCGAACATAAAAACATTTGTATATATGTCGTTACATTCACATATTATAATTGTATGGGAGATGCCACACCCCCTTTTGGTTTATTATCGATTTTTCGGAATACCTTAGACCCCAAGCTCATTTAATTGCTCATCAAATTTCAATTTTGTTGCATGAATATATCCAAAGGTATGCAGTATCAAAACATCAATCGGTTAGGTGATCCCACGCCTCCTTCATATATCAAAAAAAAAAATGTATCCCAACTTTTAAGTTGAACAATCTCTGATAACTCTTTCATTCATTGGACAAAATTTGGTATGTCTAATATAATTTTTTAAATTTTTGAATAGGTGGCAACCTTGTAAAATAAAAATCAGTAGCGAAATTTAGGGTGAAAGTCTTAGCGGCTGATTATGTAAGTCATCGTAATACTTTAATTAATTTATTTGCATTAGTCGTTTGGTTAAAGCTCTAAAAAGAAAAAAAAACACTTCACCCAATGGCCTTTTTAACATAGAGTACAACTTTCGTTACATTCATAAATAGTTAATAAAATTAGTTTTTTAGTCCTTATAAGCTCTTACCCTACCTTAAGTCAAAGCGCGTCTACGACCCTGACCACTTAAATGACTTTCCCTCAGCAGTCTTTGTTCGCTCAGCAATAACGCGGCAACTTTGCGCGAATTAAATGACATCCAATATAAGGAGACGCAAAGAGAATATTAATTAGAGATAAATGTTGACTCATTTAATAAAGAGAGCGAAAGAAGCTAATAATTATTTGTACCTACAACATTTTCTTAAACAACTTTATTACTTGGATATTTAAAAGCTTACTTAACTTCACTTAAACAAGATAAATCAACACAGCTCACAAACTAAAATTTCTTTCGCAATTTCGCTATTCCCAATATGTCAACAAATTTCGTTCAGCGCAATCGTGTATGACGCTTCACATTGCCCAGCTGCTCTGTTAACACGTTGCTCATACGCCCCAGTGCACTGTACTGCTTTCCCAACGATGTCTGCCTTTTTGTCAGTTGAGCGCATTTCGGTTTTGTATTTTATTGGAAATTGTCATTGTTGTTCTAGCCTTTCGATCATAGTTTCTCCGCATATGGCGCACGTTTTCCTACGTTAACATTGCTGCACCTGCAACTGTATTTGACTTTAAACGATTTCTTTCCGTTCAGCATTTTTTATATTCATACACATCTGTATATATGTACATCCGTTCGAACTTTCATTGAATTTTTCATATTTCCTTTGTAAAAAATATTGGCAAAGCTTAGACTTAGATTTGCAAAGTTTTGATGTGAAAAAAATAAAATGCAAAATTTTACGTTCCGATTTTGTTTCTGAGTAGCCGCACTGCATTGAGCAGATGTGCTCTTGGTGCACCAGCTCAACGTAAATCTACGGAACTATATTTTGATTTAAACAGTTTTTGTGTGTTTTTGTTTCGTGGAACAAAAAGGTAGGGTTAGAAGGGAAAAGTGATTTCGCTCGGAGTTCTGATTATTTGTTGTTGGTTTTTTTTTTTTTTTGTTTTATTTAGTTGTGTTTAGCTATTGTTGCTGTGATGCTGTGTTTGTTTTTGTTCTGTTGGCTTTTGTTTTTTATTTTTCACTAGAAAATCCGAGGACGCTTACCAGTAATAGACTTAGTCCGACTTTAATCATTATATCTCTGAAACCAGCTGAGATATGGAACTAAAGCACATTGCGTATCGCACCACTAATTAGCACCTTTAACTTGATACCCATATTGGACTAACACATTTTGCGGCACCCTGGTCCATATATTGGTCGATAACTCAGAAATCGGTGAATTTATCGAAATAAGAGATATCTTAAAGTTGCATTGAACTCTATTCAGAAATTTATGAGTGATATGCGCTAAAACATACAGATAGGCAAACAAAAATTCTAAAAACTATTGCTCTGTATTCTAGGGGCTCAATATGGCAGGAATAATGCCCGAAAATTCTGTCGAAAGATTCGGTGGCTAACGGAAGGTTATAAAACCGAGTGCAAATTCCTGCTGGGACAATAATGGCAACCTCGCAATCGACGTACAAAGCGTACTTAAGTTATGAAGGGAACACTTCTCCTCATTGCTAATTTCTACTGAGGTGGCGACCCCGATACGCCAACCCCCGACGATGGAAAAAACGTCGCAACTCCCGACTATGATGAAATGCGGGTGGCTATATTTCAGCCCAAAAACAACAATGCGCATAGAGAGGGCAATCTACCCGCCGAGCTGTTCAAACACAAAGGCGAAGAGATGTTGAAAAGCAGGCATCAATTTTTACGCAGAGCATGGTCGGAAGAATGCATAAATATCGATTGGAATCTAAGTTTTCTCTCCACAATCCACAAGAAAGGGGATCCTACAATCTACACCAATTATCACGTAGTCAGTATCCTTAATATAGGCGTGCCTTCAGAACTAGTAAATCTACCATCGACCAGTTCTTAACGATACGCCAAATCTTGGAGAAGACCCATGTTAAGAAGACCGACACACTCCATCTTATTGCCGATTTCAAAGCAGCTTTTGACAGTGCGAAAAGAGTTACCTATCCTGTCTGAATTCGACTTCCCTGTAAAGCTTATACGACTTTGACAAATTGAGAAGGATCTCGCCGAGCCATTTGAAACAAAATGAATCTTCAGACAAGGAGACTACCTCTCTTGCGATTTCTTCATGCTTAAGAAAATAATTCAAGCAGCAGATCTGAACCGGAATCGTACAAGCTACTACAAAAGCGTGAAATTGCTGGCATATGCCGAAGGTATTGATATCATTGGCCTCAAAAACCGACAACGCCTTGGCAGCCACATCGCTGTTAATAGGTAAAAATTTGAAACAGTAAGAGACTTCTTTTATTTGGGAACCATAACAACGAACATATTATCAGTCGCGAAATGCAAAGGTGAATCACCCTTGCCAACAAGTGCTACTTCGGACTGAGTAGACAACTGAGAAGTAAAGTCGTCTGTCGCCGGGTAAAGATCTCTCATCATACTTGTCCAAATTCGAATCGAAAGCATGAACCGTGTCGAGAAAAGATGAGATGGCCCTTGGACTATTCGAGAGAAAAGTTCTCTGAAAATTTTAAGGACCGACAGATCCGACCTTAGTTTAGCGAATAAAAACCCAAAAACTTCTCTGGCTGGGTTATGTTATGCGAATAGGCAAAGTAGCTCCATCCCAGAAGGTTTTCTTATCGACAGCCGAATTCGGCAACGAAGGAAAGGGGAGGCCTAGATCGAGCTAGAAAAGAACTGGTCGGGAATGTCCTGAACTCCCTTGGTGTTTCCAATTGGCGTCAGGGAGGACTGTCGTGCTTTGATACGATTAACATCACCTGCTACAACATCCACAGACTATAAATACAAGCTAACGGATAGACAAAGATAAGAAGGAAAATAAACACTGAGGATGGCGGAACGCCGAAACCGGTTTGTTACAAAACCAAATTGGACAAGAGATGACGGCAAATCTATCCAATATACATCAACTTTCCACCCTCTCGGAAAATCAACAAATAAATCAAGTAGACAATTGGTGCCGGTAATTGAAAGGGTTAGAATTGAAAACAAGAATTGCTTTAACCGAAGAATGGTTTAAAATTTAAACTCAAATTTTTAGCCGTGTACATGTTATAGCTGAGTTATACTTGCATAGCGTACACTGCATCGCATATGTATTGTCTCTGAAATTATCTGTTCAATTGATTTTGTGTATAATCGATTAGCTAACGCATTGAATTGCATAGACTTACATAGTTTAGATTTAGATTTTTATGTTTGCGACATGTTGTGTTGACATTGTTAGTGCAAAGAATAGGAAAAGTAGCCACACTCTCAGAGTAAAACTTGTTTGTGCTTGTCTTTTTTTTTATAGAAACTATTTTGGTTTGTTTAGCTAGAGAATAAATAATATGTAATGAGGTATAATCGGTTCCTTGTATCACGTGCTATGCACTTCTATGCAAGTATAACTGGATCATAAAAGTGGTTTATGTAGGTGTGAGGGCCGAGCATAGTTCCATTCGAAAGAAAATAATCGCCGGCTACTGCTCTGGGCGAAATGCTACCAGATCTAATATCTCTACCTAATATTTCTGTATGAATTACTAAAACATATCGAAGAGCTTCAGAAACTCTACCGAGAGTATTTTGTATAGTTTGCATTATTTCACTGCTGCTCTAAAATTTCTGCTACACCTTTTTTCCTTTCTCCAAGTCAAAGCTTTAAATCAATGAAGCAATACACGGTCGCGTCCCACATTCCCTACAGCGTTCGTACAACAGCGAGTGTGTTTGTGGCACTGAGCATTTTTCTATGCATTTTGTAACAAAATTCAAAACTTTTGCTATTACAAGTTTTTTACTGAATGGAACATTTTAAATTGACTTATATAATTCAGCTACAATTTTAATACCAAAAACTTTTGTTTGAATGTTTTTGCATGCAGCGAGAATCGGAGGGGACAGCGCTCGGTTGGAAGATGTTGTTTACACGCATAAAATTCAATGCTGCTAGATTGTGAAATATATATAGCTTTATACACTTATACGAGCTTAGAAGTTACAATATAAAAAAGTAAAAACTATAAAATGTGTTTTTTTTTTTGCTATTTACTTATTTGATTCATTTCATTCAATCATTTAATGTAATTGAAATTAGTAAAGTTTTGCTTTGCAATTCGCATGAATCAAATGTGAATTGAAAAGTGAAAAATAGTTGTAAAACTGTAAAACTTGTGGCAACATCCGTGTAAAATGCGCCGCTGCTAAGCAACCCTGCTCCACAATTTCCGCGCAGATAAATGAATACGTCGCTTGAGCTTTTTTGTGTGTTATTTGCCTCCTCCACGAATCTTTTTATTTGCCTGTTCATTTATTAGCGTGGAATATTTCTACAATTACTTAGTTTTAGTTTTCTAATTTGTTAGTTTTCGCTGAATTCTGCGCAGGATTCCTGCATGTTTGTGTTGTGCAAATTTTCAATTTATTTATTTGTGTCTGCATGCAAACGTTGGCTAACAAGATTTTGGCCTAATTAGTTGTGAAAATGAAGTCAACAATTTGAATAAACTCATTCAGCATTGTTGAGCGTAAGTTGATTATGCTCTAAATGAGAAAATTTAATAAACGAGATTTTGCAAGTTTTCACTTATTTTGGTGCAACTCAGGGTGAGGTTTTGTCGGTTTAAGGATATTTTATGAAATTAATATTTTTGTTATTTTATTTACAGACAGGTTTGACGTTGTCATGGCCGAAACTTTTACAATCTAATCTCTCATCTCTCCCAACTTTTCCTTTTCTCAGTAGAGAAAAAACTACTTTTTGATCTTCTGCTTCCCCTTAAATTTTTGTTTTCAATTTCTCTTATATTTAGTACCCAAAGTAACCTTATATCTTTGCGTCGTAATATAAGTCATTTTAGCATTTGAATTACAGAAATCAACCAAGGAGATTGGCTGCTTTACTCGCCCAAAAATTATCTTTTAAGTAAAAACTTCTTTTGAGATGGCCGTGCGTTGTAACTCGATCGTTACAGCAACAGCGATTTTGTATTCTGTTTCTGCCGACCGCAAGGACACACTTTAATACACTCATTATTATTTTTCAGGCATGCTAGGCTACTCTGTAGGGAAAATCTCTATTTCTGAATCGATGCTCTTAATAAATTCGGAAATGCTACTACACTTTTTCAGTTTATATTCAGAAAGTTGCAAAAGAAAATGAATCGAACTTTTCTGAATATGAATTGTAAATTTCTGAATATATACTGTAGTTTTCTGGATATTATTTGTAACTTCTCGAATATAAACTGAAAAAGGTGTAGTTTGTCCTCAGTCTCCTGTACATGCAATAAACTAGCGAATCTAAGTTGGCTTTTTATTAGACAGGAAAACTGAGTTTCTACACATTGATTCTAGTAAGAGTGACCTATCTTTAAATATGATAAGACCTTCAAGTTCTAGAATTTTTTTTTTTTAGGTGTGGGGATGAAAAATGCCTAATGTACCGTACCTGATACCGTCGCACAAGCCGTGTGTTTGTGGACTAAAAAATCTCTCCAAAATTTGGAACCGTCTCACACCCCGAGACCACTTTCGTATTGCTTCATAATGGCGTTCCATATTTCTCATTCCTTAAGGGCCTTCTGTTATACCTACGTCCAGGTCCCGCCTTTTTGTTTTGAATGTAGTTTCTACAAAGGTTGTTATTTGTTTTCACACTTCCGAGCCGCTCCACATTTTACCTAGGACGTTATCGGCAGTAATTTGGCCAACACTTCGTTCGAGCACTTGTCGCTCATGGGTTCATCTTGAGCATTTGAAGAATGTGTGGTGAACATCTTCTTGGTCTGCCTCTCCATACACGCACTTCGAATCTTCAACCCATGCCCAGAAAGCATTTGGGTAACGTAGTAGTTAATCTAGCCAAAGTTTCAGGTGATCCATACCTTAACGTCAGTTATATGTCTTGCTGTTCATCTGCCTCAGTGTTCACTTCCCCAGCGCTCTTGCCAAAGTCTAAACGTTTCCTCGCTGAGTTCTTGGTGAGCGACTCTTATGAGCTCTTCATCCGTGTGCTTTTTGGATTTCCATAGTCTTCTTCTTTGCAGCGCCAATACGTCGAGAGGGATCGCTCCGGTTGTTACCTGAACGGCTGGTCCTCATACAATTCGGTAAGCGGAGGCTACTCTCAAAGCTGATATTCGCTGTACAGGTGTTAGGAGTTTACAACGGTTCTTTATACATATTAAGTGTGGCTGCCAACCGCTCGGAGCTATATGGTAGAGTGGACAGGGTAGTGTCCATCAGTAGCTTCCGTTTGCTTTCTATAGGTCCTCCGAGGCTTGCCATCAGCCTATTTAGTAACGATGCCTGCTTACATGCCTGCTCTGTCGCATGCTGAGTTGCAATCTTACGCCTAAATAGTCAACTACTTTCTTTGATGTTATAGTTTCGGAGAGGGTTTTTTTTTAAGAGTATCCTCTCAGTTTTTAGGCGGCCGCCGTGGTGTGGTGGTAGTGTTGCTGGCCTACCACACCGAAGGTCCAAAGTTGGGTATAGGCAACATCAAAAGTGGTTTGAAAAAGTTTTTTCAAAACGGGGTCGCCCCTAGGCAGTGGTTTGGCAAACTCTCCGAGTGTATTTCTGCCATGGAAGGCTTATCAGTAAAAATTCATCGGCGTTGCAGATGCCGCTCGGAATCGGCAAAAAGCTGTAGACCCGCGAATTTGTAGGAAAAACTAGCAGCACACCACAAATTGATAGAAAAGGTCAGCCTTAATCTTCTTGGAGGTATATGTCGCACCAATTATATATTTATTTATCATCTCAGTTCTTTCTGACGCCAGTTGAAGGACACGCAAGACAAGCCATTCCTAGGCATTTACATCCACAGGCCTGCATATGTACATTAAAGATATCAAAAAAAAATTATAATGTCCCTTGTTGAGTATGTCGCTATGTCGCGGTGCCAACTTAATGTGCGCTAGAGCTGGGCATTTGCATTGGTAGTGGACCATTTTTTCTTACCATCCCTCTTCGTCACAGCTCCTACATCTGTTGTTGAACGGGCTGCCGATTACTTCGACTTATTAGCCCATCCGGCTTTAGAGGATCGTTGTGTAGTTACATGTGCTGCGTCCTCCCACTAAGTCTTCCGTAAAAAAACAACAGGTCCTCTCTATCCCTAGCACATACTCTGAGTCTCAGCCAGTCCTTTCTTGGTGAAACTTCAATTTTAATTTCCTGCAGAAATTCAACATAGGCGTGTGATACTCTGTCGTTGACGAAACCAAATAAATAAGTCCGCGGAGGATACCTCCGTGTCCATCACGAGTTTGGGTTTTAACCTCATATGGTTTTCCAGCTTAGCTTTCTGTCTATATCCACGCCCAAACATTTAACTCTCGTAGAAAGGCATAGAACAGTATCATTTAGTGTGGGCATTTGAAACTGCAGTGTCTCGGTTTTGTTGGTGCACAGAAAGAGTTAATTTTAACGCCGCACTTGCCTGCCCATGTAAGTAGCTTATAGAGCACCCCTCTAGCAAGTTCACCAGGGTTTGGGGGAATTAATCTGATACTGCAATAACAATGTCGTTTGCGTATACGACTACCTTTAATCCATCTGTGTTGAGTTCCAGTAAAATCTCAGACGACCATTCATAAAATTAGGGAGAGAAGACCGCCCTGGGGTGCTCACTCGGCGTATTGATGGCGCCGAACACTTGTTTTCTGTTTCTTTGGGATTTGATTTTTGCTATACCTAGTTTACTTTTAAGAGCTTACTCATAAGGCACTTATCATTACATGTATTTTATATTTTACATTTAGTTTATATAAGCATATATGAATGTATTTTGCACATAGTCTGTAAACGTCTTGTTTGTTGATTTTATTAAAATAAATAAATAAATAAATATTAATATTTTTTAAGTTTTTGAGTGCGTCCAACTACAGACAGTGCTCTGCTAAGGGCACAGTTGATCGTGCTAGCTTGTATATTGTTGTTATTATCTATGCCCAGAAAGGCTGCGAGGTTCTATTCTTGGAAATGGAGCGGTTCTTCTATGAAATCAAAGGGTTCGTGTAGGGCGGTTTCGGTTGACGGCCCCATCATATGCGCATGTTGAGCTAGAGAAAGCTTAGTTCCAGTTAATATGGTGTGTATTTGTAGATGTCTAAAAGCCTTTCCTACTTTTACTTCAAAGTTGCCTTATTTATATAAATCGCTGGTGATAGCGACTACCTCGTTCACTTACTTACTACAGTATCCAACTTCGTTTTTCTCACTGATATACTAGTCGGGGTGAACAAATAAATACTCGATAATATTCACAAAACCATGTTAATCCAAAAGGTGCATATCCATAAATGTAATTTGATTTTAAAAAATTTCACTTGTAAATGATTGAATGTATTTAAATGTTTCGATTTCATTTCTAAACAGCACAAAAGCCAAACTAATCAAAGGATACCCGTAAATGAAACTCAACCGCTAACTAACTTAATTAATTTGCTCTGCATTTGACGTGGTAAATAGCAGTGAAATTTCTAAATTTTTTGTTCCCACCAAACGGCATATGTGCTCTTGACGTTTCACTTGTTAACAACAAACTATGCTTATTATAATTACATATAAAGTTTGTTGTTTTTCAAAAGTTATTATTATATATGCGGCCGGACTAACAGAAGTTCCCTTATTTCACTAAGCAACAGGCTATCACATTAAAATTGCCACAAATTTATTACTAATCCATGCAAGTATGTGGAATAAAAAGAATAAGGCAATGGTAAGAAAGAAAAACGAATTGGCCTTGGTCGATTTTTGGAGATTTATAAGATTATTTATTAATTAATTTATGAGAGCATAATCAAAATTAGTTTTAATTATAATCTTAAATAATTTGATTCTACAGAAAACTGGGTAATCAGAAAATCAAATATTTAGCGCCGTTGTGTCTAAATTTTCCTTCCCTACTGTAATCAAAATTTTTAATAAATTACCAAATAAATTTAAAAAAAAAAAAAATTTGATAGAAAATAAAAACAATAATAATTTTCTTAAAAAGTTAGAAAACAAGAAACGTTAAAAAAGCTGTCTCCATATTTCCAGTAACGATTTTCGTCGATGTGTTATTATTACTATTATTACCCATTTGCTCATGCTAATATCGCGGTTAGCAATAAATTACTGTTTATTTTATATTATCACGAGTAAACCGCCTCTAATTAGTGGTTTAGGTGAATTATTGTTTTGTACAATATCTGGCGACAGCGTTTGATAAAGACTTTGTGGTGCCAACCAAACTGTTGTTTATGACAATTAATGAACTCGCAATGAAGAAATGGTTTAAGTCTTTTTCTGATAATATGAATATGAAAAAATTTAAATGTTAAGAAATCAAGTTTTAAAGTTTAGTGTTGAGGTTGTGAGCTGGATTAAAATGGCAAATTCTGCTTCACTACCACAAAAACTCGGACCCCGTCCAATTTTTCTAAGAAACAGGAATGACGAAGGTGATCAGGAAGGCTAGTAAAAAATTTGAGGTCACATTATTTAATATTCTCATGCGAATCGAGGCAATAGTTTCCTGTGAAATTTGATTGCTAGTTGTTAAACGAATTTTAGAGAGAGAGTTTCAGAAACCTGTGGCCAAACTTTAAAGCGAGTGACGACTTTTGAGGTGATTTCTCACGATAATTTTAGTTGCATACAAGTTTGAAAGGAAATTCCTATACGATTTGTAATTCGATTTCGTTATCCAATTAGGTTAGAATAGAAGTGAATGCTTATAAGTACTTGCTGTATAAATTTCAAGCCACGCAATTGCCAATCTTTAGGGTGTGAATTCTCTACCAACATCAATAAAATTGTATGCCATCATTAATATTACGGAGAATTCTCATGAAGATTTCAGTAGAATTATTACGCTATCAAATTCTATGGCGTGCTCGAAAAAGATATTCAAGGAAAATTTTCACAACGGAGCTATAGGAATTGGCATGCAAAATTTTTTAGGCTAATACGTTGACAAGCTAATCTCTACATATAATAAGATTGTGAAAGGTTGGTGTCTCTACATTGCAGATATTTTACAAAAATCGATAGGAGATACCATTATTAAGCCAATTCAACTGTTTTTAGAGTTTTTGTCTGTCTGTTTGTATGTTTGGTCGCGCATCACTCGAAAACTGCTTAATGGAATTGAAGGGTGCTTGTACAATTGCATTACCAGACGCTCGACTTAAGATTCAAGATGTCACTTGTTCCGATAGCTCGACCAGTTTAGGAGA
Source organism: Merzomyia westermanni (assembly GCA_949987695.1). Lineage (NCBI taxonomy): Eukaryota > Metazoa > Arthropoda > Insecta > Diptera > Tephritidae > Merzomyia > Merzomyia westermanni. The sequence goes on from OX465289.1 coordinate 13,104,537, forward strand.
TATCGACCGTTATGTGGACCAAGGTGACCCAAAATTTGTTAGGACAATATGGGTATCAAGCGATAGTTGACAATGAGTGCTGCAATTAGCGATGTAATTAAGTTCCATTTCTTATCTGGTATGGGATATAATAATGAAAATCGGACTTAGTCTATTATTAGTTCTGAGACACAGCGAAGCGGGCCGGGTTTACTAAATCAAACATATATTCGCAGAAAATTTACAACGCGAATTTTCATTGCTACAGAGATCTGCTCGCGAAATTCACTGGCGAGTTTAAAGTAAATTTCGAAATTGCAGGTAAAATTTGCTGCTAAATTTACTTTTAAGGCGAATTCGCACAGCATTCTTAGAGCGAACTTTCAATAAGGGAAAATTCTAAGGGATCAAGGGAAAATTCTAGGCGCTTTCGAAGGCAATTCTGGGGCAGAAATTAATATAATTATTTTTCTAGTAAACACTTGTTTTTCGCTTTTTTTTTTCTAGTAAACTATTCAAGCAAAAACAACTGAAATGCCAAGTGCAGCGAATGAAAGAAACTTAAAATTGATACCAATTAGAAAACATTCATTTCAGTGGCATATACAACTTCATTGCAAGTACGTTAGTGAAATTACTTTAATGCAACCAACCAAAGTGCAGACATACAAACAAACGACCAAGCACAAATACTCAAGGCCAATAATACTCGAACACAAGTAATAATATATGTTTTACACTATTAATTACGATGAGCAAAGTGAAAATTATAACGAATCCGAATGCATTGCACTCGACTAAGGGCTGAAAATGCTCTGCGCTCAACACTCGAAGATAAATGAAACAACAAATGCAATTTATTGTAATCTAGACGCACTTCGAACTCAATTAATTCAATCCTCGAAGCTGGAAAATGGAAAGAGGAGTTGTTAAGTGGTTAATATATATATATAAATACAAATCCACTATAGCGAATGGAATTTGTAGCAGCGTGGAAAGAGGTTATTACTAACAGCAAATTCTTCAAGAGAAAAATCTTCTAATTTTTGCGGTAACCCTGTATTTATATTTTATATCCAGTTTGCTTTTTATGCTCATCGATATTTATGCAAGTTATCGATTTTATTTAAAATTTTGTTTTTATTATTGATTCTAATAAGTTCAGCGAATTTATATTTTTTATGGATCATAAATAATTTCCGTCGATAATTTTGCAAGTTATCGGTTTTACTTAAAATTTTATTTCTATTTTTGGTTCTAATAAATTAATCGATATTACATAAATTTTTTTTTTAAAAAATGTTTTGTTTATTTTTGTCGATATTATATTTTTACCGATTTTAATTTAAATTTTCTTTCTATTATTGATTCTAATAAATTAATCGAATTTATATTTTTTATGGATCATAAATAATTTCCATCGATAATTTTGCAAGTTATCGGTTTTACTTTAAATTTTATTTCTATTTTTGGTTCTAATAAATTAATCGATATTACATAAATTTTTTTAAATTTTGTTTAAAAAATGTTTTTTTTTTGCCGATATTATATTTTTACCGATTTTAATTTAAATTTTCTTTCTATTATTGATTCTAATAAATTAATCGAATTTATATTTTTTATGGATCATAAATAATTTCCATCGATAATTTTGCAAGTTATCGGTTTTACTTTAAATTTTATTTCTATTTTTGGTTCTAATAAATTAATCGATATTACATAAATTTTTTTAAATTTTGTTTAAAAAATGTGTTTTTTTGCCGATATTATATTTTTACCGATTTTAATTTAAATTTTCTTTCTATTATTGATTCTAATAAATTAATCGAATTTATATTTTTATGGATCATAAATAAATAATATACAGGCCGTAAATCAAAAAATATTAATGGTATAAAAAAAGCAATAATAAAAAACCGAGAGCACACGGTAAGGCAGTTCTACTGATAAAACAGATCTGTCAAAAAATCCATCATGGCCACACTACTAACTGCCAGATGGCGGGGTTTGTTCATGCATAAAACCAGCGTATTGTTAGCTTAATGGTTAGCAATGTGTGCCAAAATTTCTCTGATGAGTGAAGTCTAGCAGCTTCCAAAATGGATCTATAAGAAAAGCTATGGCAGTTGTCTCTAAACATTTTTCCTACTCTATTCAATAAAAAAACTTTTAATAATTAATTAAAAATGATTATTAAAAAAATAAAAACAATAATAATTTTCATAAAAACTCCAAAAGTGAAAAATTATTATTCTTGGCCTTGAGCTCGTTTCATGAATACTTGATTAATTTTTATAAATTAATCGATGTTTGAACTTTCATAGATATTAAGTTCTTTCCATTGCTATGTTTTCAAGTTATCGATTTTATTTGAAATATTGTTTATAAGCATCTGGGCCATAAACACAAAAATTTTGTTTTTATTTTTTATCCTAAGTAATTAATCTATAAATCATAAATGCTTTCATTGACTTTTAAATATATTTTTAATATTTTCGAGGTTATCCTAATAGCTCGTATCAATTTTTATCGCTTTTTGAAACCTTTGCAGTTTTGCTTGAATTTATATCGATCCATTATGCTATTTATTTATACATATTAAACTTGTTTATACCAACTCATCGGTTTCTCTTTATTTTTGTCGATATTCTTCGATTTCTATAAGTTTTTATTGGTGAGTATAAATTTCTATCGATTTGGTGATTTTTAAAAAGCTTTAGTTCTGCTTTCATCAATTTATCGATGCTATCCATTTTATAGGTTTTTTAAAGATTCAAATTAATTTCTATTTACTACATAGTTTTTCGGTCTCTTTTGCCGGAATCTGAGAATAAGTATCTCGTCGGATATGGGCATGTTAAGACTACAAGTTGCTTACAGGAAAAAGAACACAGTTGGTGACTAGTTGGCTTGTTATTCCTATTAGTAGGGCTGCAGTTTAGAACTCCAGTTCGTTTGATTGCAAGAACAAGAAATTTCTTTATAGCCACTTAGATGCATACATATGTGTTCTTGTATAAATTTCTATTTGCGCTTCGTAACAATATTGCCTCACTGATTTCGCACTATCTCCGAAGCACATGCCACAAGTCGTTGCCATAGCAATTACGTATGATATAGAAGAAATTCTTGTATTTCTAACCATGCAATCGGAATACCCAATGTTCTAAAATAACAAACTAAGCAAAAACTACATTTTCAATCATTTGAAGGCACAGCATAATATAATTTGTACATCTTTTCAGAAGTGTGTTCTGGAAGTTAAGAAGAGACTTAAGATGTATTTTAAAATTCCATTAGCGGATTCTAAAATACTTTACGTGACTGGCATAAACAGTCGCTGAAAAGGAGCTGCGACCATTGTTGTGACTCTTAAATGTTAAACAGCTAATCACTTGCAGGTAATAGCAAGATATCTACCACATGCTTGCAACCAAAATGGGGAATTATTTGTTGGTAACCGCAACGTTCCAGGGACAATATAATTACGTAGCAACGATGTAGCAGCGTCGAAACTGAAACTTTCAGGGAACTTTATACACAAACCTACCTCTTTAAATTTATGCCTGTTTTATCTTGCAAGTTTGTTATTATATATTTGCTGCACTATGTATTTAGTGAAATAGAAATAATATTTTCAGGTGTTTTTTTAGAATTTTATTTTGCAAAAATTTTTAACTAGTTCTAAAATAACTTGAGCACTTATACCAATATTTTTATACCTTTTATAAACATGAAATGGTATTATAATTTTGGTCTGATGTTTGTAAGTATGAGAAGAAGAAGATACATACCCACCAATAAGTATACTGAGATGATCAGGGAGATGAGCTGAGTCGATTTAGCCATGTCCGTCTGTTCTTCTGTCCGTCAGTTTTGGAGATATCGTGATGAAATTTGGCCATTTTGCATGAGATTAATCATTCGTCGGAATCAGCAAGATCGAAGCAGTACAACCCATAGCTCCCATACAATCGATAATTTCGATAAATGGGTTTTGGGTTATAAGGTTTGCAATTAAAAAGCTAGGAACATACAATTTTGCAGGTTTAGTACTAATTATATGTGTAGTGAAAATCACCCAGATCGGACCAACATAACATACGAGGTGTGTTCAAAACGTATCGCGAATTTTGAATTTTCGCTGGTTATGTATATTCGAATTTCGAATTTTTTGTGGCGTTATGTTGGTACTCATGTCTCTCACTCATGCCGACAAGCTCGGCCATTTTGAATGTTCAGTTAATTGTTGACAGCTGCTTTGCTTGCACGTGTTTTGGATCGTCTTCGATTTTTACCTATTCAAAAAAATGGATCAAAGAACCTGTATCAAATTTTGTGCGAAAAACGAAATTAAGTGCGCGGATGCATTCCGAATGTTGACTGTGGCATACGGAGAAGCTACCTTGGACCGAAGCAACGTTTATCGGTGGTACAAAATGTTCTCAGAAGGCCGAGAAGATGTGCAAAGAAGAACAAAAATTGGCTTTTGCACCACGATAACGCCCCTGCTCACGCATCGTTGCTTGTGCGCGACTTTTTGGCCAAAAACAACACACTAATGATGCCGCAGCCACCGTATTCCCCAGATCTGGCCCCCTGTGACTTTTTCTTGTTCCCTAAAATGAAGAGGCCCATGAAAGGACGACGTTACGCTTCTCTTGACGAGATAAAGACGGCATCGAAGGAGGAGCTGAACAAGATACAAAAAAATGATTTTTTGAAGTGCTTCGAAGATTGGAAAAACCGTTGGCACAAGTGTATAATATCTCATGGGGATTACTTTGAAGGGGACAAAATAGATATTCAAGAATAAATAAATAATTTTTGAAAAAAACACAAAATTCGCGATACTTTTTGAACACACCTCGTATAGCTCCTATACAATCGATAGTTTCGATAAATGGGTTTTTGGCTTTAAATTTTGCAAATAAAAAGCTAGGAACGTAAATTGTGCAGGTTTGGGCAATATTATATATGTTATGTGTGTAGTGAAAATCAGCGAGATCGATTGTTCCGATAAATGGGGTTTGGCCTATGTATCTTTAAATTATCAGATTTGCAGAGTTTGTACTAATTGTAAGTAGAGATAGGACACTTAAAACCGTGATGCGTATTCATAAAGGATATATAATCGAAGACAGCCCTTTCCTTACTTGGTTTGGGTAATTCTTTAAAGCAAAGTGTTTATACCAGCTTCAAAAAATTATATATTTCCAACGTAAGTGTACTTTGGTTGTTGGTCCAGTGTGGCAAGTTATAAGTAGCATTTTGATTTACTACTACAGGGTGTTTTTTTTACAGGTTTGTTTTTCGAATAGAGATAAAACTGGCATTTTGTGGTCAAATCTGGCAACTCTAATGTCATTTATGTTCAGTTTGGTTTGCCATTTCATCATGAACAGGTTGACAAAAGAACAACGCTTGCAAATCGTGCAAATTTATTTCGAAAATAATGGTTCAGTTCGCGAAGTTTACCGTGAGCTCCGTCCATTTTATGGTCGACATAATCGTCCATCAGAGCAATTAATTCGGTTAACCATGGATCGTTTTCGCACTACGTTTACTCTATGTGATAATACGCATCCGCAGAGACGTCGAACAGTGCGCACCGAAGAAACAATTGCCGCTGTAGAGCAAAGTGTTAAAGAGGACCCGAATGAATCGATTCGCCACCGTGCACAGCAATTGGAGCTTTGTCCATCAACTTTATGGAAGATTTTGCGCAAAGATCTTGGCTTGCGACCTTACAAGATCCAGCTTGTGCAAGAATTAAAGCCGCGAGACCATGCAATGCGTCGTGATTTTGGTGTATGGGCCGAAAATGAGATTGATTTCGATGCTGATTTTCATCGCAAAATTTTGTTCAGTGATGAGGCTCATTTTTGGTTGAATGGCTACGTCAACAAGCAAAATTGCCGCATTTGGAGTGAAGAGAATCCACATGAGACCCTTGAAACGCCATTACATCCACAAAAACTGACTGTTTGGTGTGCTCTATGGGCTGGTGGAGTCATTGGGCCATACTTCTTCCGCAATAATGCTGGAGAGGCAGCTACCGTTAATGGAGACCGGTATAGAGCCATGATAACCGACTATTTTGTTCCCGAATTGGATGGCATGAATGTGGATGAGTTGTGGTTCCAACAAGACGGCGCTACATGCCACACAGCGCACGTCACAATCGATTTATTGAAGGAAACATTCGATGAGCGCATAATTTCGCGGAATGGACCTGTCAATTGGCCACCAAGGTCGTGTGATTTGACACCATTGGATTATTTTCTTTGGGGATATGTGAAGTCGCTCGTCTACACCAACAAACCAGAAACGTTAGGGGAATTGGAAGCCAACATTCGTGGCGTTATTGCCGACATACGGCCCCATATGCTCGAAAAAGTGGTTGAAAATTGGACCTGTAGAATTGGCTTTATTCGAGCCAGCCGCGGCGGCCACATGCCCGAAATCATATTTAAACATTAATGGCATAAAATTATCCTTCCACTAAAGCCAAATTGATGGACCTTAAAACGATTTTCTTGTGTTTTATTTCAATTCGAAGTTCTATACCCCTTAAAAAAACACCCTTTAGTAAACCCGGCCCTCCTTCGCTGCATCTCAAAACTAATAGTAGACTGATTCCGATTTTGTTCATTATACCTCCCATACCAGATAAGATATGGAACTTAATTACATCGCTTATTGTTGCACTCTATATTACCTTTCGTTTGATGCACATATTGTACTAAACACATTTTGGCTCACCTTGGTCCACATATCGGTCAATATTTCTGAAACTGATAGAACTATCGGAACGAATGATGTCTTTAATTTTTAGCTAAACGTCTCATGATGCAACGGTGAAATTTCTATAGAATCCATTACGCAGTTTTTGAGTGATGCGCGACCCAACATACAGACAGACAGACAGACAACAATTCTAAAAACTGTTTAGCCTTCTATTGGCTTAACAATGATCCCTCCTATTAGTTCTTTTTAAATATCTGTAATGCACCCCGACCTGTTACAATTTTATTATGTGTAGAGATTTAAATACCAAATTACAACTAATGATTTCGGAAAAGTTTTTAAGCGACAATTAAAAATCCCGACTTACTGAAGCCAAAAAAAATGAATAATTAAAAAACTTTTACCATCAATAATAATACATTTTTATTATTTATTTCAGACTTATGCTGGAACTCTGCGAAAAATACTTAAATGCACAAAACCATCAAAAGAAAAGAATTTACCAAGGGCCCACATAACCTGGATAACTTGCCAATACAATTTACTTAACACGCTAAATCCAATACAATAAATAAAACGCACATTTACTAAAGTGGCATGTTGTTGGCATCTATACGCCATAAGGACCCTGCTAACTGCAAACGACGCTTACATCATATCGCTACAAGGACAGTGCTTGTGTATTATTATTGCTTTCTTAAGAATGGATGCAACAGTTGCATATTTCTTGCGTTCTAGTTTATACCCGAGAGCAAATAAAATGGCAATCATATTAAAAATGCAATCGAAAGCGAATAAGTAAATGGCTAAGGAGGGATAAGGATATCTTGTTAGAACAAGCAGAGGTATAAATAAACTACGTGATAGGGCTTAAATGGCACCATATTTATATTTTATTGTAATGGGATTGTTAAATAAATGTTAAGAGGAGCAGTAATGTTAAGTGGGTCGCTACGTGAATGAAAAATAATTAATGCGCTACCTCTATAAGGTTGGTAAAACTAGTACAGCTGGGTATAAAATATCAGGGAACAGTTAAAAGAAATTCTTATAAGTAACAAGAGGGCCCGGTAGACTGCCCTGCCCAGATATATACCTTTATAGATCTAGAAATATTGTCTATCCTTTTCCTTTGCTAGCCTATTCCTATCCCACATTTCTCCTTCATATAAAAGATCTCTGCTTAGATCTTACATAGCTAGTAGAAAAAGGTGCGGAGTAATATTAATTTAGATTATATCAAAAGGTGTCAACCCTTCTCTTCCGTTATCGACCTTTTTTCTTAAGTTGGCAGAGATTATACCTCATATTACTTTGAACCAAATTTCAACATTCTACCATGAGTACTTGCAAAGATATGCAGTAAGAAAAAAACGGTTTGTGTGGTTCTCTTTCTCCCTCACGTTTTTTTTCTGATATGTTATAGATTAACCTCATATAAGTCTGTAACAGTTTTCAGTATTTTGACACGAATAATTCCAGAGATACGAGTACGAAAAATGTCATTTTTATGGGAGGTGGAACTCCCACTTCTCCCCTTTTTCCTTGAAGTGTTAGAGGTTTGCTTTCATTTAGTTCCTTACCAATTTCCAATATCCTACCATAAATACTTCCAAAGATATGCAGTACGGAAAATGTCATTTGTATGGGAGGTGCCACGCCTACTTCTTTCTTCCACCAATTTTTTACTGAGCTGTTAGAGATTGACCTCATTTAGCTCCTCATCAATTTTCAATATTCTACTATAAATACTTCCAGAGATATTAAGTACGGAAAATGTTATTTGTATTGGAGGTGACACGCCTACTTCTTTCTTCAACCCCTTTTTTCTTGAGGTGTTAGAGATTCGCCTCATTTAGCTCCTTATAAATTTTCAATATTCTACTATAAGCACTTACAGAGTTGCAGTACGGAAAATCTAATTTGTATGGGAGCCGCCACGCCCACATCATCCACTGATCCGGATTGTGAATCTAAACAATCCTCGAGCTCACTTGAGTATAAAAAAAAAAATCATCAATATCGATCCAGGAGTTAAGTGACAACGGATTGAAGCACAGACGATTTTTACATATTAAGACAAGAAAGGAAGTCTGGGTTCTAGTGGATCCGAACATTACATACCTGGTACTGATCTCTTATCCCACTTCAAGCTGGTCTATATTCCTTCTCATTTAATACAAAGCTATATATTTTCAATCACAATATTTCTGTTAGGAGTTTTGCGTGGTAAACTTAATTATTTTTAATTTTTTTCTGGAGTGCAAAGGATATGCGAAAAACTTATATGAAAATTAATGACCTCAACCTTGAAAAACTAGTAATAACGGTGCTAATTCAGAAATAAACCAGAGCTCCTATTAAAACTGAGCATGTCAAGAATATAAGAACCCTTTTTTTAGATAACGATTTTTTAAACGTTTCAAGGCTTTACGAGATAATGGCATGCACCTGGATGGTTGATGTGTTAGGTGCCTCTGACTGGCTGGTTGATGTCCTCCTAAAGACAAAGTTTGACAAGAAATGCGACTGACGACAAGGAATACTATCATTTCTATAAGTGCAGATTCGGCTTAGGGCTTGTGGTGGGAGAGGGACTTCGTCGCCAAGTATTTCGTTCACACCTGTGAATGAGCATCTCGCTGCAATCCGCATAAAAGCAAGATTCTTCAACATCGCGAGCGCTTGAAACGCATACCGATCGCCAGAATTGGTAAATAGACTTCTGCAAATGGTTTTAGGCTGATCGACTTCGCGGGTTCCTGAAGATGTAATTCGAAAACCTGCAATTCGAGACCAGCGAATTTGGAGAAATAATTGGTACGATGAAGAGTGCCGCGTTGCAACAGAAAGAAAGAACGCTGCCCACAGGGCCATGTTGAGAGCAAATGCAACGAGGAGTGTGTGATAGTGATAATGATAATGATAATGATAATGATAATGATAATGATAATGATAATGATAATGATAATGATAATGATAATGATAATGATAATGATAATGATAATGATAATGATAATGATAATGATAATGATAATGATAATGATAATGATAATGATAATGATAATGATAATGATAATGATAATGATAATGATAATGATAATGATAATGATAATGATAATGATAATGATAATGATAATGATAATGATAATGATAATGATAATGATAATGATAATGATAATGATAATGATAATGATAATGATAATGATAATGATAATGATAATGATAATGATAATGATAATGATAATGATAATGATAATGATAATGATAATGATAATGATAATGATAATGATAATGATAATGATAATGATAATGATAATGATAATGATAATGATAATGATAATGATAATGATAATGATAATGATAATGATAATGATAATGATAATGATAATGATAATGATAATGATAATGATAATGATAATGATAATGATAATGATAATGATAATGATAATGATAATGATAATGATATTGATAATGATAATGATAATGATAATGATAATGATAATGATAATGATAATGATAATGATAATGATAATGATAACGATAATGATGATGATGATAATGATAATGATAATGATAATGATAATGATATTGATAATGATAATGGTAATGATAATGATAATGATAATGATTTTGTCAACAACTTTAAACTATTTTACAGGGTGGCGCAAAAGTCAGGGTGGCGCAAAAGTCATCCTCCTATCAGAAAATGCTATAAATTTTGCGATTGGCCCGTAAGTCAGTTCTGTTTTGACATTTGTGTAGTAAACACATGCGAAATACACGTTAATAAACAATGTTACGCTACACTGCTCCAGAACGCGGAATATTGCTGACTATTTATTTGAACAATAATCGGTCGGGGCCAAACGGTTACTGTGAATGGTGAGCGCTACAGAGCAATGATCAACGAGTTCGTTTTGCCGCAACTTGATGAATTGGGATTGGAAAACATGTGGTTCCAACAAGACGGTGCAACAGCACACACTGCACGTGCCACAACCGATATGCTGAACATCGGAAGCTTACTTTTGCGCCACCTTGTATTTTGCTTGCATTCATGGGATTCATATCCCACAGTTTTTTTGAGGTTTCACTATATCGGTTAAGCTTGCACTCGTACCTACTTGCTTATGGACATATGTATAAGTATGTACATATGTATGCACTGATGTATATTTTTATCACATGGTGTGTTTATGTTTTCTCAACTACGGCGCTCACTTGCCCTTAAAGCTCTTTGAACCGGAAAAATTTCCGTAGCATTGGAAAAATATGTTGCTTGCTTATTGGAGTTGAAGTTACGAGTCTAACTGCAGATGTCAAATATGAAAACGTATAGGGGTGTATTGTTAAACTATTTTGTTTTTGGATCATATATTTTTTATAGTTATGCTTACTAAACACTGCATTTTGCAAAGAAATGTTGAAAAAAAAGACGGGAGATTCAAGTGAACCACAATATACAAACTGCGACGACTTTCAGAAAAAAAAAATTCCAAGCGAAATGTGTTTTTTTTGCTTACTGTGTAAATCTAAGCAAAAATTTAAAAGTAATATAGAAAATCTTTATTCTATCTCCGGTCGGAAAAATTTCCCATTCGAATCGATTTATTTTCCTAATTAACGATTCCAGATTCGCTTTTGATTCAATTTGACTCCAAATTCGGTTGCGGTTCCGGTTTCGATTGGGCTCCTAACTCCAGTTTTAGTTTCGCTAAGGGTAGGTTTCTGGGTTCGTATTATGGCCTCTTTATTTCTTTAATTTTTGGTTTCGGTCAAAGTTTAATTTCCATTTTTGTTAATTTCTTGTTTTACGGTTAATATTTCGATTTCAGCTCAAGTTTAAGCTCTGCTTTCTTTCAATGCTTTTGTTCCAGATCTGAATTTGGTTTCGGTTTAGGTTTCAGTTCCGTTTTATGTTCTGGTTTCGGTTAAAGCTCCGGTATCAGTTCGGATTTGGTTTAGAGTTGCAGTTCTGCCTTCCTTTAAGCCATTCGTTCTGGCTTTGGATCATGTTATGGTAGCAGTTCTGGCCTTGATTAAGAAATCCCTTATGGTTTCAAGTTCCAGTTTCTGTTTTGTAGTCCAGATTCGGTTCCAATTGTAGCAGAATGTCATTTAAAGCTTCGGTTCAGCACTGCAGTTATGGAATTCATAGAAAATATTGGGATTTATTTTAGTGGGCTCGCTTAATCGCTTAAACTGATAACAGAACGTGCATGCAGTGCTCTACCGATATACTTTTAGATTACGAATTCTTGGGCCCCGAAAAGGTTGTTCAGCTCTACTTGATAAGAATCGCTCATAGTTCTAATGCTTCATGTTTAGTAAAAGCAATACAGCTCGTTGAACTCATTTACTAGTAAGCAGACACTTAGAGTATTCACTCTTTTCTTTCCCTCTGCTATTGTTTTCACTACCTCTGGGGTCAGCAGTACGAACATCCGATTCCGGTACGTGCAATGCTATTATTTATAGAACTTTGTTCATTTTGTCGCTTCGATTTCTGTCCAAGCTGTTGCATACTAAGTATATGGAAGCATACAAATATACAAATTTACATTTGGGTGGGTTGAAAAAAATAAAAAAAGGGTCCTACATATAGATACAGATACACACTTGATTTCTATAAGCACTTGTACTGGGCCGTTTCGAAATACAGTAAATTGTTCAAACGTTTTCCAGAAAATTTACTGAAATTTTTAACAAAAAAATTGTTTTAAATTTGTTTTTATTTGCAAAAAATTAAAAAGTTTAATTGAAAAATATGATTCATTCTTATAAACTAAGTTTTAAAATACAGTGTAAATGTGTAAAAGTGACCGTGAAATGTTTGCTTTTCCTGTCACATTCAGTAAAAGTTTCTCTTATTAACTTCCATAAATAGTCCGCCATTGGTAACTTTTCTCAAACTCCATTATATCGTGGTGGAAACGTTCCCTTTTTTCTTCTGAATAAGCTCCCATATTATCTTTAAATTTACTCAGAGTTGGTTGAAATAAGTTGCAGCTCTCCGTTTTCCAAGAAACTCAAGAATTACTGCCTTAAAATTGTACTTATTTCCAATCATTGCTATGTTACTTAGGAAAAATATCGCAGCCCATAATTCTTTTTATTTGAGGACCTACAACAGTGTTGGGCGTTAATCAATTAAATTTTTAATCGATTTATTATTTGATTAAGAAAGTGACTGCAATTACATCAATTGCAATTAAAGTAATTGTAATTAAATAAATTGGTTTAAAATTAATTGCAATTAAAATTTTAATTGTTTGTTGCAATTTAATAAACTAAAATTAAATTAATTACAATTGAAAAAATTCTAATTAATTTTTTAATTATATAATGAAGCAATTAATAATAATTAACCATTTTTTACAACTACATTGGTAGTTCTTGATTGATTTTATCCAAATATTTAATACAATTTTTCGGGGGCACAGAATTTTCACGAAAGTGATATTTGAAAGAAATCAAGCAATTGTTTGTCATATTGACAAATTGTTAATTATAGAGAAACACAATTAATAAGTAATTAGTTGTTAATTGATTGCATTGCAATTGATTAATTTTTAATTGTACGTTTTTGCAATTACAATTAAAAATTGTTAATTGGAGAAGCTGCAATTAACAATTAATTAATTGTTAATTATTAATTGTTTTAATAAATATAATTTGCCCAACAATGGCCTACAAAAGCTTCAACTACAATTTTTGCCCCTGAGAGCTTCGCAAAATAAACTTTGGAACAATTTTAAAGCTTTAAACTCAATATTAAGGGCCTTCACAAATTATTTGATAATACAAAATTTAATATGCAATGGCGATAAATAAAATGGTTTAAGGAGCGACAACTGTTTCACTTTTGATATTGAATTTTGCTGCTTCGTACTCAATGCTTACAGTTAATATTTTTGGCCATAGTGAGCGGCCTCAATTCTACCTTCCGATAGGCAAAAATAACAGCAACGTTTGCTATATCTACCTTGCATTTCAAACAATAAACAAACCATTTTAAAGTCTCCAATAACTTTCCATTTATTATCCGCATATCTAATTACAGTTAATAGCATTTTAGTACTGGACGGAATGTGTCAGTGAAATGAATGGAAAATTGTTCCTATTATGGAGTAAAACTAATTCTAGACTTTTTGTTAAGCTATCAATAAAAAGGCGCCATTCATTTGCACTGCATGGAATATCAATTTCTCCAAATAAAGCTCTCATGTCATAACAAAAAAAAGAGTCCATCTTCTTCTCTGAGAAACAAAACTAGTAAGGAAGTCTAGATACGGGTTGAACAGAACATTAAATACCTAGTAGTGATCTATTATGACATACCAATTTACACAGGTCCATTTTAATACTTTTCAGTTCGTATTATAGAGCCAGCTGATTAATTAATTTCTTTGTATATAAATTGGTTCCCTAGCACATTTTCCCAAAATACCAATAGATGCACATTTTATGTTTTAAAAATTTCCCAAATATTGGAAATAGAGCAGCTGATTCAAAAATTAAGTTTTGTTTGTAAAATTTATTCGAAAAACGAAAATATCGATTGAAAATCAAGAAGGATATAATTTCCCTATTGCAGTCGGGTATTAAAAACTTGTCCGGATATTTTACTTGTGTGTTATCAGATTTCCGGGCTTTGCGCTCAAGTATCCTCTGGGTAACCACCGAACACCCGATTGGTTTGCTTGCTGGGGAGTTCAAACAGCAGCGCCTGATCACCATGTGGTGCGGCTGCAAGCAGGCGTCTGTCTTGGATCAAGCGGCTCGCTATACAAACGTGTAATAGAATTCAAACTCCCGTGAAACGGGTTGTGCGTTGGGTTTGGGACCCACCACATAAAACAAGGTTCCAATGAAATCCAACAACAAGGCCTCGGGTATGAGAACCTTTGGACGGTCAAAATCGCCCGGGCGGTTAGATAACCATTTAAAGAAGAAGTTATCAGATTTGCCTAAGTTTTGGCATGAGTATACTACATACTTTTGAGAAGTAGCTGACCAATTTTGATTAAAATAACTAGTTGAAACTACAAGCAATCGCCTTTGAAAATAGCAGAATTTGTATGCTGAAAAGTGGGCTGCGCCACGCCTACTTCCCCAAAATCCTCATTCCTTATATTAATATAAATATGTGTGCTAAATTTCCTTTCGATATCTTGAACGGTGTTTGATTTATGATTAATATTATTTCTAAATTTGACTTAATCAAAAGTGGGCGGTGCCGCTCCTATTTTCAAAAATTTCTTGAAAAATTTATTTTCTGCCTTAAAGCTAATGTACACACCAAATTTTATCCTTAAAAGTGTATTATGAACATAATAATCTTTTTTTTAATTTTCGAAAATATTCTATATGTAAAAAGTGGGCGTGGCTATCATCCGATTTCGCCCATTTTAAATAGCGCTCGGAGATGAGTGCCAAGGAGCCCGCATACCAATTTTCATTAAGATATCTAAAAATTTACTCAAGTTATCGTGTTCACAGACGGACGCACGGACGGACATGGCTTAATCAATTTTTTTTTTCTTCTAAGGTTAATATATGTTTGCGTAGCACTACCAGGTATAAAAATTCTTCATGATGCTTTCTTTGCTGAGATATTCGAACATCAGAATTAAGTAAACTCAACTGCACTATTTTTTATACATAATTGCATTTATAATCTGAATATATAAAGTAAAACCCATGTATATAGAAATTTTTTTTGGTCTACCGTGTTATTTATTTATTTTACATTCGGGCCACTTAAAAATTTAAGTCGTATTTTTTTTTGTTTAATTTTCGGTTTATATAAAATAAAAATTCTGGGCACTTGAAAAGAAAAAGTTGCTTAAGCCACCCTAACAAACATATACATACATCACTTCATATCTCTGTTATCATTGCTAGTTTGCCGCATGGCACTTGTCGCTTTTAACTTTTGTTTATACGACACACACATACACTCACACACGCACTGGCACATAAATATAACACCAACAGCATTTTCTACTTTATTCCTCTAATGACAACCAAGTGCCTTCGCCATGTTCTTATGTGCTGGCATTTTCACATTTTTCCAGTTTTCGTATTTACTCGTGCAGATGTCGTTTCCATGGGCATTTGTTTGTGTATGTTTGTGTGTGTGTTAGTTGGAATGCGTTTGAATACTTGCACAGCTTTCTTATTTGCTACTAACTGCACTTGCTGCATTGCCTGCACTGTGTTGTTGTTATTATTGTTATTGTTGTGCGCCTTTGCTGGATTTCGAGCAATTTATCTTTTGCTCCCTATATTTTAGATTTTCTCGCTTCCTTTTTCTTGTTCGTTTATTACGTGTTTTTGTTTTGGAAATTCTGTCGCATTGCCCTTTGCGTGTCGAATGTAATGCGCAAATTGCTTTCAAAATGCGTCTCTCACTTTGTGTGATTACGTTAACGCGCTCGGAATTGGCTTCAATTGACGTGAATTGGCTTAGCCATCGAGCAAGGAGCAGTAGCGCCAAACAATAGGAAGAAGGGAAAGTAGTTAAGGCGTGCAAACGACAAACCGGCTACAACCACACAAACAAAGAAACAAACGTCATTCAACTGGGTCAATATACACAGCTTGGTCGGTATGCTTGGAAAACAAGCGCAACCAGCAAGTCGTTGTGACCTTTTAGTTGGAAAAATATTTTCCTTTATTGTTCAAGTGTAAATTTTCTCTGTTAACCAACAATAGCAATCAAAGGGTTGCTGTCACTTTTAAATGAATTCCTCTTATCGCATTGTTTTAACACAAAATAACACAATGACGCTTTGTTGGCAAAAGCAATCGCAAAAATAGGGCTTGCAGTACTTGAAAGTGAAGCTGCTTAACTATTCCTTGAAGTATTCTTAAGTATTTTACTTCTAGATGAACTATAAGAAATGACCAATCAATCCAAAAAGCAACCTTTTTAATGTGACAGCTGACAGCTGACAAAACGATTCAACTGAGAGGCCATCCTGTACTGCTTTTCATGAGCTCACTATAGATAGGCAGTAGTATTACGTATTCCATATTTTACAAATCTTTTGGCTACGAATTACTAGTCGTAATTATTACCGGTTTGATTAATTACTTTCTTGAGAATCCAATTTTTCCCATTATTAAAAAAAATCAAAAATAATCAAAAACAAGGAAGGGAAAAAAATTAGAAAAAAAAGGAATCAAACCTACTTTTTTGATTATTTAAAATTTTTTTTTATTAAATTTTTTTTTTCTAAACGTAATCAATTAATAATTGCATTTTCTTGAAAAAAATTTAAATAATCATTAGCAACTAAAAAAGCTGTATAAATAGTTGTTAACTAATTACTAGTCAAACTTAACAGGTATGATACCATTATAAATGTAAATTTTCTTACCAAAATCGCTCATATATTGCGGATATGCATTTCCTATTACATGTTGTTGTCGTTGTGGTAACGGCAAAAACACTCCGCGAAGGTTTTGGGGAGTGTTGTCGAATTAACAGTCCTGACCGACTGTCGTGGTAGTGATTTATGACCAGTGAAACTTTCTAGGCCATGTCACCCCTCCTTCCGTAAGGAAGGATAAGATGGGTAATGAGAGGTGAGAGGCATCATATCCGTAGATCAACCATCGAGTTGCACGTCATTACCTTTGTGCATATTAGTCGCCTCTTACGACCGGTATGCCTACCTCGGGCATATTCTAAACCCCTAACCCGCAGGGGGAGTTTTATTACATCGTTTCATTTACCTGAAAAGAAAGAAAGAAAAAGAATTTTAAGTATTTGGAATCGTTTTATTTAAAACCTTAAAAAGTAAGGACTGCGCTGTCTTAGGCTATAACGAAGGTTTAATACCTTTACACCGACACACATTCAATTTATTTTTAAGATACAATTGGCTGAGTTTACAACAAAACAGCAACGCAATAAATAACACAGACCCTTCGAGAACACGAAAAGTGAACAACCAAGAAACTTCTTGGTGCGTGGGGTAGCACCCTGTTGGACTATATAAGGCAGTGACCAAGCAATGCAGTGACCAAGCAAGGCAAGTTAATCAGTTTATTTTCAAGCGTTGAAGAGTGAACTACTGTGAAGTTACCAAACTCTTAAATTTGTATTGCGTTTATTACTAGTAAATAAAACTATCGATTAGTTACAATATCTGTGCGTGTGTTTATTTGACTTTATAGTGATCGAACCCAGGATTAATAATCGAAGACTCATTGAATTCGTCACAATATAATCCGAATTCTTATCATAAAAGCTTTCTGGTTGGTCACCTTTTCATTCAACCATTTGAGCTAGACAAACTACATTTCAAAAATGTTTCCCTTGTTAGTACAATTAAAGCGGATCTCATTTTAGTTATTTGAGCAAAGTATCCATCTTCTGAGAAGTAGTGGAGTAAGCGAAGGCATTCATATCTTTTCGATTTGTTTTAAAATTCCTTCTAAGGCATTTTCAACTGAAATTTTGGAAGTTTTCCTAGATCACTAACAAAGCTATCAGCATCCAAACAAAAAGCTGTTAAAACAGGTATACAATTAACAACAACAATAATTTTTAAAAACAAAACTCCAGCAACATTTCAAACCCATCAAACCGCCTATTCTATGGCATTGTATCTGCTCGCATTTTACCCTCTTAAGCACTTGACGTTTGTGTTAATAAAATCTGCAACAAAGTGCAACAATAGTCATAATAACAAAAAGTTTTAACCATTTCAGCAGTTTTCGCACAATACTTGTCGGCACCTAATAATCCTTTGATGTTGCGGCGTTCACGTGACCGCCAATAGCCAAAGTACTTTCATACACACTAAAATACGAGCTGAGTACAAAAACAAATAAAAAAAAAAAAGTAACTATGAAATGAATTGCTAAAACTTTTAGTTGCGAGCAAAAATTTCGCACTATTTTATGCCACTCAACGATTTTCGGAGGATGAGGGGAGAAGAGTGAAAAAAGCTGCAGCGCTCTATAGTCAGCAGTCGCTGAAAAAATTTAAGTTTATTTAGTGAAAGTTCAACGTAGCGGGGCAATATTTTTAACACTTAAAAGTTTGCAGTGAAACAAGCTCGGCCAACCACAACAACATAAGCTATTTTAGTGGCCGCTGAGCGTCAGTTTGTAGGTTCAAAGAGAGTGTGGGTAAAATTGTTTGGGGCGCAGCGAAAGCATTATTGCCTCATTGCGATAGCCTCATTGGTAGCCAGCCACGAATTCGAAAAGTTGCGCGTCCGCTCATTGCCGCGGGCACTATTTATCTTTTCATAAGTAGCATATCAGCTAAGTTTTTGTTGGCGGTTAAGAATGTTGTTCGGATTAAGTATTCGTTTATTGTTCTTGCTGTTTGCTGAAGATAAATTTCAAAAGCGCACATGTTTTCGTTTTTTTGTAGATACAAGATAGATATATAAAAGCCAACCACGCTGTCCGCCAATGCCACAACAGCTGTCGCAAGCAAGGGACCAAGCAAAATAACTGGAAAGTAAGTCTGGGTGTAGATAATAGAAATAAGGGCGAATTTTCAGCGCAGAATAAACAGGAACAACAAAAGAAATGCAAAGGAAATATCTACCAACATAGATAGTTTTAACTTGTAAGATATTTGGTATACGTTTAGTGTGCTAACATCACACATTATATACCCAGTAGACAAATTTTGGGAAACTAATTTTGCAAAATTATGCACTGTTCATCAAAAAAAGTTTTATTTTTCTTATTTTTGAATATAATTTTTTTTAAAGAAAAAATGTATTCCAAATAAGAATTTTTTTGTGAGTGAAGAGATTTTTAAAATTGTGAACCTATTGCTATCTGAAAAAATTGTGTGAACAATTTTCTAAATTAGAAATTTGTTATGAAAACCCAATCTAATTTTACTGTCTGCTTAAGACGTAATCTTTTGTTGTAGTGTTGTTAAAAACAATTTCGAATTATTACGCTGTGCTCCTTTTTCAAAAATAAATTAAGCTTATCCACCTACTTGCTATTACAAACAATTTTCGAAATTTCAATTCGGGAAAAATAAATATTAACTGCTTTTGTGAAATAAGATTTTTACAGAGTTGTTTGAAATTAGCGAAAACGAAATAAAGCTAGCTTCACTATTTTGGAAAAGATAGGTTTCTGATATTTTAGAAATTTCGAAATTAAAAATTAGAAAAATAAATATAGCTTTATTGTCTTCTTAGAAGGGCATCTAAAAAACAATCCTTTCCTTAGAAATTTCGGTTTCATAAAATTTCCAAATTATTTTCAGATGTTCGCAATTATCGGAAATAGCTTTAGCTTATTTGGCTACTAAACCAAGCTTTTTAAACCACTCTCAATTCCCAAAGCTAAACATCGTTGATTATCAACTTATTTTGCTAAAATAATTCACCTTCAGAGTTTTTCGAAATTATCGACATCGAAAACGACATCGCTGTTATGATTCGTTGCGTTCTGTTGATTTTTCGACAGAGTAGAATGTTGCGGTGCATATATTGGAATAATTTTTCGTCATACCCTGTTAAACTTAGTTTTTTCCCAAAACGTTTTTGACGTTCTGCCTTCTTCAGTGTTTCGTTTTGGTTCTCGAAAGATGACTGATTAGATAAATAAATTTCGAAGTTATCGATATCGATAAAGATGTTGCTTACACATATAATTAGATTTCGTTTTGTTCAAGGGTAAGTTGATCTATATTTCCTGTTTTCGAAGTTTTGTATAGAGATTTTCGATATCGAAAAAAGTTTTGAATTTTTATCTAGTTTTGAAATTTTTTTTTCTGTAGTTGTGGAACTAAATCTAGTTAATTTGTTTACTGAAACTAGCTATTTAAAAAGATATTCGAAGTTTCGATATCGAAAAATTACTATCTACTGAGTTTGTCGAAATCCTACACTTTCAGAACTGTACACAATTATTTGTATTGAAAAAGAGGTCGCAGATAGTAATTGGTTTTGGTTGTATTCAACCAGAATAGCCGATTTTCATTGATTTTCGAAATTTCGATATCGAAATAAATTTGTATATTTATGTTTTTTTATTAATTTCAATAGACAAAACTTCTATCCGCTTTATTTTAGAAATACAGTAATTGTTTCTATGTTCGAAAGCTCCGATATCAAAAAAAGGGACTCATATATCCCATTAGTATTTTATTAGCACTGTCACCCAAAACTATCCAATTGCTGTATAACTATTTCGTAACTATAACTATGTTAAATGCAGTCTACTTTTATCTTCTTGCTTGTTTTAGATCACTCTACTGGTTACAAAATAAACAAACACTAGTTGAAATAAACATATACCTTTCTAGCGCCTAAGAGTAGGCAACACTTTTCTCGCCAACGTTTACTCTTAGCCACAAGTAATTGAGTGTTTCTGCATATTAGCAGCAACAAGTCAACATAACAAACAGAAGTCTTAGTACCCTCTGTGACACACTCAACCGCTCAGCTGCACCACCAACCTAACTCACTCCACCGTATCTGTTAGCCATGTGACGCTTTTGGGGGCATAAAAGTCAAAGTGGAAATTTTATGATACCACTGGGCACACACTTTTGCACATATTTATATGTATATAGTACATAGCTACTGGAACAACATGGAACATTTAATTCCGCTTGTAACTGAGTACTTACCATTTCTTTGCCCTCCTTTTTTGCGTGAGAACCTCCATAATTTTGTAACAAACTCTTCTGGTCTCGGTTAGTTTCGGTTGGCGCAAATGTGTTGGCGTGAAAGTTGGCGAACCGCACCTGGTTTTTGTGGCGTGAGTTTGCAAGTCAACTACGACAACGACGACAAGCTTAGACACAATGAGCAGCTTATTTAAATTATGAGTACCGTCACTACATATACGCGTAAACGACGCGGTGGGAAAATTAAATATAGTCAACGGTTGTGAAATTGCCTTTGAGAGTATTTTCGTAGCAGCGCTGCGTCTATTTTGTGGTTAGCAGGAAGTTTTTAGTGAGACATTTTTTTCGAAAAAGAGGTAAAAGATTATACCTGTTTATATGTATGTTTGAATGCTTTTACTACAAATAAGCACTTATGTATTCAATGTTACAAGTGCATTAACGTATAATTGTTATTGTGCTGCTTGTTGCATAGTTTGAGGGGCTTTCGCAAATATGCAGGGAATTCTTAATTGTTTTGGTTTGTTTCTGGTAAAACATTTTATTTACAAATTGCTAAATATAATTTGGAGCTAATTATCATAACAACCCGCAAATAATTATAGCTCTATAACAACAACAATTTGTGTATAGTACAAGCTGGTCTTTGTAAGGATTGACGCAGAGCACAGAAGAAAAGTTTTCCCATTAAAAGTGTTACAATTGAATTAATGAAAAAATTAATTAAATGGGTTTGCGACAAAATTTTGTTTTGATTCAGACTTGGAGATAGTAAAAGTTATAGAGGTATGTAGTTGTCCAACTAGCACAAGAAGTCGCTGAAACGGGGTTGCGACCGTTTTTCTGACTTTAAAGTGTTGAGGCACAAGTCACGGGCACGTGATGGTTGCTGGTAACCGCAACGTTGCAGCGTAATTTCTATAAGAAATCCGTCAATGCAGCTTTGACGTTGTGTTTACTTAGCAACTTGGGAAATTTACTGTCAACATTTTATAATTAAATTTTTTATAAATTAAAATTTTTTATAAAAAATTTTTTATCGTATCTGACGACATGCACCATGCATTAATATATTAAATTGGATGCAGAAATTATAGTAATTTTGTCCAAATTATTTATTTTATATAATTGCGGTGTAAGATTTTTTTTTTAAATGTGATATTTTACAATAAATAAATTTGAAATTGTGGTCACCAAAAGCACAACTTCAAAGTAATTAATACCTGACAATAGTGCCGCCTACTAAAAATATGTAACTTTACAGTGACATTTACTACAAAGAACCAAATGTCACTATAGAGTCACTTCAAAGTCGTGGCTAAGTTTGACTACCAGAAGTTTTAAATTTAAAGTTTCCTCTGCCGCCTCATGGTTCCACCTACAACTTGCTTATATTTGGAACAGTATTCAGTCGTGAATAGTTCTGGGAGCTACCGTTGTTGTGGTTTTATTGACAGAAACACTCACCGAAGGTTTTGGGAAGTGTTGTCGAAAGTGACACTCCTCTATGTACGCTCACGAAATTATGGTTTAGATGATCTCCCTTTTCAGAATAAAATATACTTTTTTTAATTTTTCAGTAGAACGCTTTGAAAGTTGAAATTGTAGTTTAAATGTGTGGAATTGAGATATGAGTTTTTGTCCATAAAATCCACGATTTTTGAGCAAAAGCCCTAAAAATTTGTGTAATACGAGATTTGTGTACGGAAAATATAATGCTGGCAATACCTCATTTTCGTCCTATCTTGAGTTTGGCTTTTATCGCTTATTGCCAGAGATTTATGCATCTACAAAAACAAGCTATTTTAAAAGGGGCTCGAAAAATTATTATTAACTAATTATGCTGATATCTTCCAGTTTTAAAGTTGTTTGAATTTATCAATATCGAAAAAGAGTTCTTGAGCTTGAATTAAACGCCAAACAAATTTAGTTTTATTTCATTTCGAAATAATTCGGGTTCTGAGATGTTCGAATTTTATGTGTTAAGATCGTGCTTAGATCGAAGACACACACACACGGCCTGTAGCGTTAAGCGGCTAGCAGCTTTACGTAACTGCAGTGAGAAAAGGCGTTATACATATGTATATGATCGGTCGGAATCGTTTAAAGCGGTTGGTTTCGGGTAACCCCTCTATGGTGGAGAGACCGCCAGTAGATTATGGTAAGTGAAGCAGAATTACTAAGAACGGCCAACGGTTGTAGAATGGTTTCCGGATAGCGCGAGAAACGGCTGAAAGGTAGCTCGAGAATAGGGCAGCAATAGCTGAGTGGGGGAATGATACGGCAAGCTCTGCACAGAGAACAAACTAGGGGAGAAGCAGCAACAGTTGGATGGCGTCATGGGATGCCTATCTAGTCAACTATTGCAGAGGCACAATAGTCGACTAGTTTACTTCGACGGCAGATGCTTCCTCGACTTGGTGTTGCTCCAAAAACGGTGGTCACTACGGTAGTTACCTCTTACGACATAAGTAAGCATTTCTAATCTTTGATTGTACGCCACCGCATCCAAAGGTGCAAGTTATATAGTTAGAAAATAATCTAAATAAAAGGGGGAGTTGTGGGGTGAGAAAAAGTGCACCCTACAGGCACATCGGTATCTCCACTCATCAATGCATGGGTCTGTACTGTAACCAGATCTAAGCAGAAAGCACGGAATGCATAACGCTATTTGACACCTCCACAACCTCTCGAACGGTCGGCTGTATCCAAATACTTCATGGGGAGTCCAGAGTTGCAAATGCCTCTCTTCTTATATCAATTCAATTGACTTGTGCTGTCAGAAAGCAGCTGTGAGAAGTGAGCGGCGATATTATTTTCGGTCTGCTCTCATTTCAGTTTTTCGAAGCCCACTCAGCTTTTGTTTTGGGATGGCAGTATTTCGAAGGTGCCCAACATAGCACCTGTCCAAACCCTTTAAAATCATTTACTGCTAAAGACAATGTTGCCAAAAAGGAAGCATGTATGTAAACAAAATTGTCGCCAACACTATTTGCAGTAATCGTAAATTGCACACCAACAAACAAAATTCCAAAAACAACAACAACCAAAAACAAGTTACGCCTTTTCTCTACTTTCGCGCTTATCTTTTATACCATTTATACTAGCAAACCCATTTGTAAAACATTTCCGCCGCAAGCTAGGCAATGGATAGGACATAAAAGGGAATTTTCCGTGCTGATTTTTCGTGTGCTGCTATCAACAACAAAAACAACAACATTACCACAAAATGTGCAATTTATTTCAAATAACCCAAATTGTAAGCGCATTCATACAAGAAAATCAAATAAAAAGAAATGCAATCAAATGAAATGAAAAATCTCTCTTTTTGGGCGAAATCCGTCTACACTAACAACATAACTAATGAAAGGAGCTTAAAGGCATGCCAGCATGTTTTTTTTTTTAGCCACTTGATATGTTGCAAGTGTGGATGTGTGTATCTACTGCATATGTGTGCACATTCGTAAGTGAGCTAGTGCATTCAACATTTGCTGGGAAGAAAGATTATTTACTTGGCTGCTTGGATTTTTAGTATGTTGGTTGTTAGTGAAATATTGTTGGCATTGTTTTTCTTCTGCATACTGACACTTGAATTGGGTTCTAAATGTATGCCAGATTTAGTTCCTTTTACAGCTTATGAATTCTACATCGTGCGACATAATTTCATTCCCACAGCTATGAATGCGACTGCATAGTAAAGCTAGATTTTACTCATTCGAGGTGATGTGGCATGCACAAAATTACAAATACTTACGAACAAGGTTTTGTCCTTAAGTACAAGCAGAAATATCTATGTGCTGCGTTTGTATAACATGCGCATTTATAGATTCGCAATATCAATAAATACAGTAGGGTAATAATGAGATGGACAAATGTTTGTATATTTTTAAAGGGGATTCGATCAACCAAGCACACCTTTTTAGTATTGAAAAAGTCGTTATACTTGCCATCTGGATACTTAATTTGGCTTATCTCGCAGCTTTTAAAAAGAGAAAGCCCTTAAAAAAATAAAAAATAATAACAAGAAATGAAACTGTAACGCGGTAACCGTAAACCTTACCACAATTAAACCCGTAACCATAACCCTAATCATAACCACAAACCTAACCACAATCAAAACCGTAACCATAACCATAAACCTAACCAGAACTAAAACCATAACCATAACCATAAGCATAAACATAACCATAACCGTTACCATAACCATAACCATAAGCATAACCATAACCACAATCATTGATATAACCATAACCACAAACATTGTCATAACCGTAACCATAACCATAATCATAATCATAACCATAACCTTGACCGTAATCACAGCTGTGTATAAGTAATCGGAAGCATGGAAGCAACAGTCAACATAATAGTACCAGCAACCGCTATCTTACCAGAATAATCTGTAACTGTTGTAGTAACCATAATATTAATTGCTACCGTAACCATATAAATAAGCTTCACCATAATACCTTAAGTAGTTGGTAATAGTAGCCATAGGCAAAGCAACTACAGTTACCATAGTAGTAGCATCAACCATAATCTTAACGTTTAACATAATAATATCTGGAACTATCATAATCACGTTAATAATAACAGTACTCATAACGGTAAGCTTAAAGTAAACGTAACCAATATCTTAATTTTTCCCACTTTTATCATATCGTTAACAGAAACCGAAACCATCCCATCATAGTCGCGAACACGTAACTATAACAGCTAGCGCAACCGGAAAATTACGTAGATATGCCCAAAAAAGAACTCTACCCATAACCGTAACCTTAACAACAGCCATGAGCATGAATGACTGAACCCGCAACATGATTAAGAGCCTCAATGTCCTGTCATATGAGCTGCGGGTTAGCGTTAATCAGCTATTGAGAAAACGGCCCTAAGAGGAGGTGTAACAGGGTAAGGGCAAGTTTACATTTCTGAGAGTTCCACGTCTCAACAGCGGGAACTTTTCGGTGTTTACTTTTCTCAATCTGAGCTCTGCCAGTATATTGATTCATTTCTTACACAATGTAGAAGCTTTACTGAATTAAACTAACAAGTAAATGAGACGACTTACCTTGTGATAAGAGTGCGCGCTACAAAGAATTCTTGAGCGTGCAACCAGTTCTGATAATAAGGCTATAATAGAGCTAAGCAATCCGATCTTTCTGTTTCAAGAAGTATCAGATAAGATAAAGTATAGTGTCTTACTTTAATAAATATCTCGACAAAATTCAGCTACGTAATTTTCCAATATTCGCTAGAGCTTAAATAACGAAGGAGGTTCAAAGAATCTGATAGGTGCAGTTGGTTTCAATACATCTTTATGTTCAACCGAATGTCTCTGAACTTATCAAAAGTAAAAAGAAACTTTATTTATCGGGGCTTTGAAAATTTAATAATATTTTCCACCTTTATTTTTTCTAAAAATTTGTACAATCGTTAGCAGCACTGTATGTTTACATAAGTTGAGTGTGCATAACATGTGAGTGCATTAGTTGCATATGCACCTTGGTGTGCCTGAAGTCGGCTGAATTACATTTCCGTTTGAATGCGCCCAACAGTTGCCGGTAATCAAGGCGTTGACGTGCATAAATTATGTTGCCAAGTCACAACGCATTGGCGCCGTTTCCAAAAGATAGTCCCCATAACCCCGCCAGCAATCGTAGATAATGGTAACAGCCGTAGGGGAGTAACGAGGGTCCAATAATAACTATATACACTTTTGCACGAAATGAAACTTATGTAACTGATATTGCCACACATAATAATATTCATTACCCCGCAAAAAATTGCGTAAGCCATTATAAGAATTTAGGAGTCGAAATTTTAAAATTTCTTTGCACATGGTTTGGCATGCCACTACCATATTCGAAAACAGCTCTATATTTAATAAAAATTTTAACAGATCGATGTATGTACACTGTCGCTATTCAAGTAATCAATTGAAAGGAATAATCATCATTTTGGGTCAATAGAATCCAAAGCAACAATTTTCAGAATTTTTGAATGTCTGTCTGAATGTTTGTAAGCGTATCAGTTAATAACTGCTAAATAGAATTGAATACAACCTCTACCGTTGCAATACAAGATGTCTAGCGTAAGATCTATCGTATACCTTTTTTTGATAGCTCGGCTGGTTTCTGAGTAATCTTATAATATGTGGACCAGGGCTACCAGTTGATTGAATTCCATAACACAACTAATTTCGGAGATGTAAAGTTTGAAAACAGACTCAGTCTATTATGTGTTCTGAGACCCAGCGAAGCATAGCTGGGTTTTCTGGTCAATCTCACCGTTTTGGCTACTTCTGAATTATCTCATTTTATATGTTTTCGAAATTTTCGATCTTGAAAATAGTTGCGTGTTTATCACAGATTTCTTGCATTTCTAATAGCAATGGATATACAAATTTACCTGTGAGCTGATGGCTTGGTCGCGGTATTTCAATTTCGAGCATAGGTGCGACGCAACGATGAAATTCGAAGATCTAAAACTATTGCCAGAAACTAAGACAGAGAAACCCGGAGGAGGGGTTAAGAATAAAAAATAAGGCAGACGCGAGAGAGTAAAAAGAGAGTGATAATAAGGGGTAACGGCACATAATGACTCCTTATTAAGGAGAGAGGGAATAATTTCGTTACAGAATAGCAGCGAAAAGTACGGAGAAAGAGAAAAATAGGAAAAAACAGGCAGAAAGGTAGTTAAAGATGAAAATAAGTGGACTAGGAGAGGAGGAAATAAGCTGCGTATAGTGTGGAAGAGAGTGGTAGGAGAGCAACAGTTTCATCTACAAAAGTACTGGCGTTTAACCTAACTAAGAACTGGTAATTTAGAATTACCTATGTGAAATATTCGTACTACAACAACAGAGGAAGGAAAGATAAAGTTGAGAGTCCTTTGGAAAAGTGGAGAGGAAAAGTGAGAAATGTAGAGAATGTAGCGCTATTTGAAGTTATATGTAGAGAAAGGGAGTATGAAGAAATTATGGACTGGAGGGAAGGAAATTGGTAATCCTATATTCAGAATCACTCAATAATAATCAATCAAGTTGGATGTTTCTTCACAAAGAGTAGGATGAGACAATTGCATAGTCGGCATGACAATTCGTTTTATTGTTTTGGCTTAGGAGGAGTCTAAAGAATGGATATCCAGTAAAATTTTTATGAGCGGAGCTGTAAGTACAAACTGATCTATGAATTGCGCGTTGTTCTGGACACTTGATTATGTAATAAGATACATAACAGACTGAGTAATTGACAGTCTCTTGTCTGCGATTGTTGGGTCCTCGTTGTATAGGATTCAAGGGACGCTCATGTATACTAAAAGGATTTGCATTTCTGTTTGTCTCTAAGGACCCGTGCTAGCCCATTCAAGGAAGAGTTCCGGATGATGAAGTTTTCTTGACTACTGCAGTGCTTGCCAAGCTGAGGTTTTTGCAACTGAAACTCAGTTGAAAAAGGAATTAGTAAGAATGACTTACGGAAGCTCTTCTCCGGATTCAAGAGGACCATACCATCTCAATGAATTCGTAAGTTATTCGTTATATGAAATGAGCCAAATTGCAAGTCCTTGCCTTTTCGCTTTCAAAGAAATGACGTTTAAAAGGAGTTCCCTTCAAACACTACATCTATGTCGTGTTTTAAGGCATTACCGCCTCGTTTCCGAAGGAATGGCTTTTATGCTTGACACCTCGCTTCTTGAGAAGGGGCACAGGAAGCGCTATCTGTGGACAGCTGCGAAAACGTGCCTTCCTGTTGCTAAGAAACTGGTTTGTTTTGTCTTCTTAAGGGAAGCGCTTGACAACTTTTAAACTGGAAACCTATTGGCCCTGCATGGCGGATGAAATTACAAAGTAAGGTACGACCAAGCTTATAAATATACTTACAGCCTACCTACGGGTGAATTAAAAACAGCTCTCCCCAAGACCGCAGTTGCTAATATGGCCCGCTATAAGGTCTTCTAAAAAACACAGCACACATAAAGATTTCTGAAACTATTATAAACATCATAAACATAAAACATAATGTTAGCCTTGTTTTCGAATTCTATAATTTTTTGTTGTGTAAATATGTATATATTTACATTTTTGTTTGCGTCAGAGATGGTTGCTTGTAGGAAATTGAGTTGCATGCGGCGGTGCCGTCTTAAGTAAATCATGCACTGTAAAACAAACAAACTGATAAATACACAATGGGGGTATCCTTATACAGCTTGGGGACTTTAGCTTAAGTGAATTGAGTTTCCCCGTTGCGTAAACTTTCCAACTTCCTAACGAGCAAACACACTGCATGATTGTGGCATCTCGTAAGGCGTTTGCAGAAAGGCCGTGATCAAATTTACACGCCTCCCTTTTGCTTAAGGTGTATTGTGATAAGGTGTCGCAGTTGGCAGTAGCATGTGACTTGCCACAATTTCCTAAGTTATGTAAACTCATATGTACATGTATGTGTGTGTATACTGCTCACCTTGCGCGCTTGCTGTAGCCGCGTTCTTAAGTAAGCTTAGTAAATTATGTTAGCAATTTTTGGTTTGGAAAATATGCAAAATCTTCATTATTAGTATTCATGAAGTTTCATTTGTTGCTGCACAAAAGCAACTAATTAGTTGAAAGCTAAGAATTTATGCAATTTTTGGAAGTTGCATGAAAAAAAAATTGGTATCTTAACTGCGAAATTAATGTTTGATACTTCGAACTTCTTACTTTTAAGCGTTTCTTAACTTGCTATTTGTCCAGCAAAATTTAGTGACAAAAACACGAGTTCGGCAGTTTGAAAATTTGGTGCCATATAATATGTCAACCAGACCTGTTAATTAAAGAATGATTACTGATGGTAATGAATACCGGTTTGATTAAGTGTTTTCTGAAGTATTAATTAATTGACTGATTACCAGTGCTTTAATTTTTAATGATTATTTTCTAATTAACTAAATAAATAATCAGAAAATATTATGATTTTTTACGATTATTAAATAAACTAAAAAAAAAAAATAAACAATTATAAAAAGAAGTTTTTTGATTACTTTTGATTATTTTTGATCATTTTTTATTTATTTTAAAATTTTTTTATTTTCTTCAGTATTGTTGTAGAAGCATCAGCAGTACTGTAAGAAATCAAAAATAATCCAAAAAAAAATCTAGAAATACAAAAAGAATCGAAAGTAATCCAAACAACTTCCTTTTGATTATTTTTGATTTTTTGTAATAATCGAAAAAAATCATGATTATTTTTAGAGTTTTTCTATTCGTAATCAATTCTCGAAAAACAATTAAAATAATCATTACCATTTAAAAAAATCGATCTAATTAATTGACTTCTAATTACTAAGCATATTTAACAGGTCTCCTGTCAACATAATATGTTTTTTAAACCAGTTAATATTCCAATTCTTATATTCCTTCCAATTAACATGCTCTCCAGGTAAGCATTTATTTCAGTGACGACTTCTTTATTTTGCCTAAATTTTACAGCAAAAATTCGAAGTGGAGGAAACTTGAATTGTATGCCCTTGGGTGCACGTTCGCCAAGAGGAACCCCAAGACATAATTCTTCTTTGGTTTCTGGTATATTGTGATGAATTCATGTTGCTGGTGTCACGGTTACGCTTATGATGGAGTGTGAGATATCGCGGCACCCATATTATGGCGGTACTACTTCGTTTCGCAGACCTGAACGTTCGGCGTTAATTAAGCTCGTACGACCAAAGAGAAATTCAGTAGAAAAATGTTTAACCCCCATACTAGCAACCTCTAAATAATTATGTGTAATGATTGGAATACATATTTTTTTAACTTAAATAAGCAGTGCTGCACAATCCATATACCCTTGTAGCATGTTTTTGTTTTACCCTGAAATATATAGTAACTGATACGAAATTACACTTTAAAGACAAAAAAGGAATTTCCATAGGACTCCCATATGCCCCCACATATAAATTCAATTCATATGAAATTGCCTGAGTTTCTTATGAAAGTGCAAAGCGAAAGCCCATGGTATGAAGTTCAGGCACTTCAGTATGATTTCGAAATTTACACTAACAAATTGACAATAAAATTTTTTTTTTTTTTTTCAATTTTGAAGCATTGAGAAATATTCATAGTAAGGATTGGTTCCTCAATGTAAGTGTATTCGAGCTTAATTGAACCAAAGTAAGGAAAGCTTATGGAAAGTAATTTTGAAGACGGTGACGTATGGGGCGAATTGCAGGTCTTAAATGATATACGAATGGATTTAACTGAACAATTTGGGTCAAAAGTTGCCGAAATATATGATACAAAATGCGGTAGCAAAAGTCGGTCCAATAGAAATGCAAGCTTCTTTATAAAAACATAGACAATCCGGGGAAAATCGAAAAACAATACCGCGGAACTTCAAACCGAAAATAAGAACATACGATTTATTTTTACTATGGTCCAAACTAGTAGTGGGACTATTTTCGAATAATATTCGAATAAACACTATTCGAGTAAACGAATAATAATATTCGTTTAAAAAATTTCGAATAGTATTTATTCGAATAATTTATCCGTTTATTCGAATAATATTATTCGAATAGTATTATTCGAATAGTGGTATTCGAATAGTTGTATTGAAATGCTAGTGATATCGGAAGCGAAACTCACTGTCTTCATCGCTTGTACATATTCACGTTTTGTATGTATGTTTGCGTGTACAAAAGTGTGCATAGGCTGTAGTGATATTTGTTTAAATATTGGAATAGTAATATTCGAATAATACTAGAATAAAACTATAAATTATTCGAATAAATATTATTCGAATTATTTATAGCCTTCCAATAAATGGATTTTTTATTCGAATAGTCCCATGCCTAGTCCAAACCTGTTGAAACTGACACTTTCTTCGACTTCTGTTAGAAAAACTTGGTGACGATTCTCAGAGTGATAAAGCTCATTAGAGAGGGCAAGACACTGTCTACAACAACAACTTATTTTTATAAATGAAAATTTTATGAACATCAAAATCTCTGGGATTAACTATCTTAATTTAAATGGTACTTTGAATAGATTCTATTCAAATATTTTTAGGTAAAAAATTTTGTTTGAAATTTGGTTTACCGATTACCAAAATCATCTTCAAGCTGATTAGATTAGAAAAAGTAACCTAACCTCGCCTGAATTTATTTCGGTTGGATATAAAAATGATTTTTAAATATAATTTTAAGTTGATGAGTTAGGAATTAAGTTGACTATAAGTCGACTATTAGTTCACTATTTTTCAGCTAGCGTTGTCTTTTCCTCAACTCCTTTACATTGCTTTTAGCTGAGGGGTTTTTTAGCTGACTACAATTAGACTACTTTTATGTTGACTTGACTGAATAATAGGCAATTTTTGGTACTTTTGATTCCTATACTTATTAGTTAATTAATATATAAATTGTAACTAAAGGGTGTTTTTTTTAGGGGTATAGAACTTCGAATTGAAATAAAACACAAGAAAATCGTTTTAAGGTCCATCAATTTGGCTTTATTGGAAGGATAATTTTATGCCATTAATGTTTAAATATGATTTCGGGCATGTGGCCGCCGCGGCTGGCTCGAATAAAGCCAATTCTACAGGTCCAATTTTCAACCACTTTTTCGAGCATATGGGGCCGTATGTCGGCAATAACGCCACGAGTGTTGGCTTCCAATTCCCCTAACGTTTCTGGTTTGTTGGTGTCAAATCACACGACCTTGGTGGCCAATTGGCAGGTCCATTCCGCGAAATTATGCGCTCATCGAATGTTTCTTCAATAAATCGATTGTGACGTGCGCTGTGTGGCATGTAGCGCCGTCTTGTTGGAACCACAACTCATCCACATTCATGCCATCCAATTCGGGAACAAAATAGTCGGTTATCATGGCTCTATACCGGTCTCCATTAACGGTAGCTGCCTCTCCAGCATTATTGCGGAAGAAGTATGGCCCAATGACTCCACCAGCCCATAGAGCACACCAAACAGTCAGTTTTTGTGGATGTAATGGCGTTTCAAGGGTCTCATGTGGATTCTCTTCACTCCAAATGCGGCAATTTTGCTTGTTGACGTAGCCATTCAACCAAAAATGAGCCTCATCACTGAACAAAATTTTGCGATGAAAATCAGCATCGAAATCAATCTGATTTTCGGCCCATACACCAAAATCACGACGCATTGCATGGTCTCGCGGCTTTAATTCTTGCACAAGCTGGATCTTGTAAGGTCGCAAGCCAAGATCTTTGCGCAAAATCTTCCATAAAGTTGATGGACAAAGCTCCAATTGCTGTGCACGGTGGCGAATCGATTCATTCGGGTCCTCTTCAACACTTTGCTCTACAGCGGCAATTGTTTCTTCGGTGCGCACTGTTCGACGTCTCTGCGGATGCGTATTATCACATAGAGTAAACGTAGTGCGAAAACGATCAATGGTTAACCGAATTAATTGCTCTGATGGACGATTATGTCGACCATAAAATGGACGGAGCTCACGGTAAACTTCGCGAACTGAACCATTATTTTCGAAATAAATTTGCACGATTTGCAAGCGTTGTTCTTTTGTCAACCTGTTCATGATGAAATGGCAAACCAAACTGAACATAAATGACATTAGAGTTGCCAGATTTGACCACAAAATGCCAGTTTTATCTCTATTCGAAAAACAAACCCGTAAAAAAAACACCCTGTATATTATGGTTATTGTGTGTTTATGTCTTTCGTGCATAAATATGCTGATGTCCAGCTCTCAAAACATGGTCAGAAACCAATGTCTTAAGCCATAACCATATTGAGGCATAAAAATTTTGAATGCAATCGAAATATGAAATAAATATTTGTTGATTCTGATGAAAAAAAGTGACACATAAAGAAATAAAATTGAGTTTTTTTGTTAGCAATTATTTTTATCTGATATTCAAGTATTTAAAAAAATTTTAGACACAATTTTTCGATTGAACGCTGAATGACTTTTAAACCAACTAGTAGTTAGACACAATAAGACGACTAAAAGTTAGCTGGTATAGTAGTCGGCCACAGAATTTCACACAGGGACACTTCAATATAAAAATACTTGAGTACCACTATTAATAAGGCGTATGAACTGATATTTTCCTACTTCGTCAGAAATATAAATTGCTCTCGCATAATGTCGGCCTATAAAATAGTCCATTAATACGAGGCCTTCCATGCCTAATTAATTGCATATCCCTGGTTGCACGAAGTTAATCTCCAACAAATCCAGGCATTTTTAGGATAATGGAAAAGTAAGAATACAAAAGAAATTTCCTACCTAAAAATGACGATATGAATATGATTAAAGGCAAAATTCAAGAAAAACTACCAGGAACTGTGACAGCTTATTTATCCATTGACGCGGTCGTCGAAGAATGCCAAGCTCTTTCAAACCATCAGAATTTCCTTCCCATCGGCTACTTCTACTGGTTTATTAGTAGATTTTTTTTTCATCCGTAGTAACTGCCGTATTAGCTACTCCCTTTTGTAAGTTTTCGCTCGTATGGATATCTCGAATTAACTGAGGTATCAAATGTTCATTCTCTGAGCCTATTTTCTCTGGGCTATTTTCCATGACTTTAAGAATTTCTTCGTTCTATAACTTCTATAATTTTATGCACGACATCGTGGAGTGGTCTAGGAATATTTTATGTATCCACTTAACTACCAAAAACACCAAGAAATAAGTATACTATCGAGATCCCGCTTTAAATGTTTTGATGTTGAAAAAGAGAATTTTTTTTAAGGTGGGGTTTACCTTTTCGCACAGAACTGATTAAAAACACAAATGGTCCACCGTACTGTATTTTACTGTGAGAAAGAAATTTCACTCGAAGTATGCAGGAGGTAGTAAAATTAATTTTCTTAATGATTAAAGAAAAAATTCCACAGTAGTATTTAGAATATAGTTGAAAAGAGCAGTGTTGAGTTTACAAATACTGTTGGCTAAATTCAAAAATCCATGGACTTAATAAAAATACCGGTGCGCGAAAGACTACCTTTGATATTTGCTGATGAAAAATTTGGCTAAAAGTTAGCGACGAGTGGCACACATTTCAAAACAAAAAGTTCTAATCTAAAAATTTACAAAGCACTGCATGTTGAAAGTACAAAATGATGTAACAGATATATTGACACAATAAAATGAAATGTTCGGAAAGTGTTGCATCCATATCCTTGACATATTTTTACTATTCACTGGAAAATAACCGTTAACCGTTTGTTTCGCAACACATGTCTATAGAAAAATGAGAAATAAAAATCACGATCCATTCGTGAGCCATATCTATTGCAGCAAATGAGTCGCGTCGCCCCATTCTTTCCTTGAGGAAAAGTGGTATTGAACCTTGGTTCGAGGCAGTCACAAAGACACCGTAATGAGTTCAACCCGAAGTAAAATCAAAGCCAACATGAATGCTAGAGTGCCCGTGGTTCAAAAACCAGGTTGTTTAGCACTCCGCCCGCCTTTATCGCACTCCCCAAAGATGTTTATTCAGAATAATACTCAAAGCCACGATAGATGTAGGGCCAAGAACACCTCTCAAACCTAATAGAGCAGACCAGTATAGCATAGATTCTATCCTTTTAATAGTGCTAGCCAGATCTATAAGTTTAGGTTTCTAAGTCATCTTTCTTCCAAATTTCTAACCCTATTTTGGTGACAATTTTTAACTATGACATTCCTCCACGAAGTTTAAAAATTATGATTACGACACTGAAGGGAGTTTTTCATAATCCCAAGTAAAAATGAGGCATAACCCCAAACGAAGAGACATTATAATAACACCTATTACCCCGATTCAACAACAGCTTCCGTATCGACAGCTTTTCTGCACAGAATTCCCCTGTGTGTAGGCAGCCTAGGCTTGGCACTTGTCAAACCTAGTTTAATAGTGAGATTTCTAGGCCTATCGGACTTTACTGGCGTTACTCTACTCTATCGAGGGCAGCGTGGGGGCGGTTCTTCTCGAAGAGGACGAGCTTCCCTTTACTGGGTTTTATAGTCAGTCCTAGATAGCCACTGACATCAAGGTGTAGCACAAGTTTATTCACAGCCAAAACACAGAGTAGTCTGGCTTGTCTGAATTGGTTCTTTCCTGGAATGCTATAGGGATGCGGTGATGCCGATGTTGACACCTAATTAACAATATCATTAATGTGCAGATCAACCAGATAATAAGACACTCGAGACAAAGGGTGGCCAACAGCGTAGGATTCCTTGAGAGACTTTTCCTTAACCGCGAGGACTCATTGCATAATTGCATGATCCCATCATAATTTTGATATTATTTTTCCTGTATTCCTAAAGCTTTATACGCGGTTTCGCACGTTCAACGATGTTGTGTAAAAGCAAGTCATGTAAACACAATGTACGCTGCTTCTATTTGTTTTGTGACATTCGATAAGCTCCAAGCCAAAAATGTAAATACGAATATAACAAAAATGGTTGGCGGAAAACTATGACGTATGCGGATGTGAGGCAGATTTTTTGTGACATAAATGACAATGATAGTTTTGGCAAAAAGTTATATATATGAATAAAAGGTTTTCAATGGAGTTTTGTCACTTTTATTTCCTATTTCGTCCATTTTTTGCTTGACTGACATGTAACTGCTTTGACAATTTGATGAAAAAAGCGCTGACATATTTTCTTTTTTTCATTTCGTAATATGTCAGAGTAAGCACTGCAGGCGTTGAATTGAAAAATCTGTTTTTTTCCCCCATTACAAAGACGCACTTTTTCTATGACATTTTTGCGGTTTTACATCGTTATGAAAGAAAGTAAAATACAGAGTTTTATCTGCATATCGTTAGCACTCACAAAATTTATGCGTTGTCACATGCTTCATAAACTGTACCCGGCTGTGGAAAGCCAAAGTAGTCAGCATTTTAGTTTATTAACTTGAAACGTATTGGCTTAATTATACTAGTTAGTTTAAGACTAGCGTAGTTTGAGAGTAGTTGCAAAAAAACGAGTGCGAAAACATATTTTTAGATTAGAAAATACTAATTTGTGCCCTAAAATTAATAACAATTCAAGTTTCGTATATACTCGTATATTAGTATTTTTTTTTTTTGGAAGTCACAATAAAATAATTTTCAGAACAGCGAAAAATATGCTACAAAATTTTAAGACCTTAATATTAATCTGTCGAGATCTTCCTTTACTGGTTTCGATTTTAGGGTACTGACTTTATTTTAGCTTCAAAACTAATAATCTACTGAAACAAGTACATTTGCCTGCTTATAGGTTTGCAGGAAAATAAATCCCCATACAAAAAAGTATGATTCAAAAATGTCATCAAGTGAGCCGTTCCAGTGTAATCAAGCTAGGTATCTTATAATATTATCACCACCATGAGTCTTCCTTTAAAATTCATCATTTCATGCCCTTAAAAGCTGATACATGTGCGGCTCCTATCGGAAATTCGTTATCTATTATGCAGTTGTATTGAAACCTAACGATGGTGAAAATTTCAAGATCCAACTCAAATGGTAATTAGTTGGAAAACGAATGAATAACACAGAAAACCAACATTCTCATTTTTTGAATAGAGCGACCTAGAATATCTATTATAATTTCAAACGTTTTAATATTAACTCAGTAATTCACACTCCGAATATTAGCCAAATCGGTGCATAAATATGATTTTATATTTTAATTATCCCCATCTCAGCGCCACATAGCGGGACCTTTTTAAAGAAAATATATTAAAATCAAAAATATTTATTAAAAACTAATTAGGACTTGCTCGTCAAATTAACAAAATATGTAAAAACAAAAAACAAAAATATTATGAAACGGGTTATACATACAATAAACATTTTTTAAAAATTGTTGCCTTCGAAATAAAGTTATACCCATTGGGGAATTCTGTGGCCGACTACTATAATAGCTAACTTTTAGTCGTCTTACTATTAGTTAGTTTCAAAGTCATTCAGTGTTCAATCGAAAAATTGTATCTAAAATTTTTTTAAATACTTGAATATCAGATAAAAATACTTTCTTACAAAAAAACTCAATTTTATTTCTTTATGTGTCACTTGTTTTCATAGGTTAGGTTAGGTTAGGTTGCAAGGGCGGGACAGAGTACCTGGACTCTGCCCGACACTTATGCCTCTAAATAGGGCCATTGTGATACCTTATACGGTCTCTACCCACCTCTGTGCCCCAGAGATGCGAGCAAGTCATCCCTGAAGCCGACAGCAGCTCAGCCGCTTTACAGTCAACCGATCCAACAACCCTAGAGTAATAGTGTTCAAAGGTCTCCAGAGGCTGAAAAAGGACCAGCCGACTCACACGGTCGCGCCACCGTCGACGCCAGGGGAAACCAACTCACACCCAGGGCAGGGGATCGAACCACTTCGTGGAGTCAATAAATTTGGATAACGCTTTTATTTCTATTTTTGATACCTCAGCGAGGTCATCGAGAAACGGTTGGCCCAGGATAGCCAACCGTCGCCTGCTGAGTACAGGGCATTGACACATCAGATGTTTTCATAAGAATCAATAAATTTTCATTTCATATTTCGATTTCATGGAAAATTTGCATGCATCAATAGGGTTATGGTTTAAGGCATTGGTTTCTGACCATGTTTTAAAAGCAGGGCATCCCCATATTTCTGCATGAAACACATAAACACACAATAACCGTAATATTTATAATTAAAATTTATATATTAATTTACTAATAAGTATAGGAATCAAAAGTACCAAAAATTTACTATTATTCAGCTGACTACAACTCAATATAAATATAGTCAACTTGTGGTCAGCAGAAAAACCCCTCACTTTTTCCGCCCCATCGGCATGTAAAAGTAGTCAGCTAAAAGCAGTGTAAAGTAGCTGAGGGAAAGACAAAGCTAGCTGAAAAATAGTGAACGAATAGTCGACTTGTAGTTAACTGATTTCCATACAGGGTAACTATTGGCTGTATATGTTTGTTCTTTTTCAAATTTTTTCATTAAAATCAAAAATAACAAGTAAGGAAGTCTAAGTTCGGGTGGAACCCTACATTATATACCTAGTAGTGATCTATTATATTAATACTTTCAGTTCGTATTTGCGTTCAAATAGACAAACGGGCAGACAGACAAACGGGCGGAGAGAAGGACATGGCTAAATCGACTCCGCTAATCGTGCTGATCATTTTAGCGAACTTTTCTCTTCTTTTTTTCATACTTACATACATTTACCCCCCTATTCTGTGTTCTTGATAACTTGTCAATCTTGATAAATAATCAAGAAAAAAATATTTGTATCAGGTTTTTCAACTTTCAAGTCAAAATCAAGAAAACTACTTTTATTTTTGACGAAGAATTCAAAAGACTTGACACAAATATTTTTTTTCCTGAATATTTATCAAGATTGACAATTTGTCAAGAATACAGAATCGGGGGGTTAATGTTTATGAAAGGTCTGAAATTAAAAAGGATATATAACTTCGCTATTGCAGTGGGCTATTAACTACGTGCCCGAATATTTTGCTTGTGTGTTTTCCGATTTGGATAATTTTTGGCAGGAGTATGACACATACTACTGAGAAGCAGCTGACCAATTTTCATTGAATTAGCAATATTGAATTATAAGCAATTTCCTTTGAAATTAACAGAAATTTTATGCTGAAAAGTGGGCGGCGCCACGCCTATTTCTTCAAAATTGAAAAAATTTGTTTGCGGTCGAGTTTTTCTTAAAAAGCTTATTATGTGTGCAAAATCTGATTGATATAACTTGCTTGGTTGTGGAAATATCGATTTTTAAATTTTACAATAAAATTTTTCAGAACTATGTTAAAAAACTGGGCGTGGACATGAACCGACAACAAACAGTT
Organism: Merzomyia westermanni; assembly: GCA_949987695.1. Classification (NCBI taxonomy): domain Eukaryota; kingdom Metazoa; phylum Arthropoda; class Insecta; order Diptera; family Tephritidae; genus Merzomyia; species Merzomyia westermanni. The sequence continues at coordinate 13,144,713 of OX465289.1, forward strand.
ACCTTTATATTTTGAACATCATCGACAAATTTCGTTTCGACAAATCAATTTTTGACGGAGTTATGGCATAAAAAGTTTTGTGGAATAATCCACTATAAAAGAAGCGAACATTTTTATTTTTGGGGTTTCTCAATTTACGGAAACTTTAAAAATGAAATATAAATGATGTAAAGCTATTTTAAGCAAAGTTATTGTCTATTTAATATATCTACGATCCTCTTCAAAATCTTTCATATAAGATTGGGCGTGGACCTTAACCGATCTTGCGCTTTTTTTCCTCGAGCATTCCTTGCACACCTGGAAAAATGCGTGCTGAATTTTGTTCCGATATCTTGAACGGTGTTTGATTTATGATTAATAACATTTCTAAATTTGACTTAATCAAAAGTGGGGGGTGGCATGCCCATTTTAAAAATTTCTTTAAAATTTATTTTATGCCTCAATCTCAATGTATGTACCAAATTTTATCCTTATAGGTGAATTATGTACTGAGTAATCACTTTTTTTGTGTTTTCTAAAATATTCAATATAATGCAAAAATCCGCAGACAGAGTCCACCAAGTCAACATAGTGAAAAGGTTTTAAAATAATTCAGAGGATGGCAATTAATATTTTGGGAGACTTGGCCGTTTTGAACATATCAGTTTCTAATATTGAACGCGTTGCGCTGTCTTGCAGACTAGTTTTTATTTATTACACACCAAGTTGGTTTGCAAACAGGGTGTAACCATACGTGACTATGTAAATGCGTAGCTACATTTCTGAACTCGCGTTATGCACATTTAATTTAGAGCTGCATCCCTATGCAAATATTTGCTAAAAGTTAGATTTTAAATTGCGGTTGCGGTTTGAGTTGATTGGTTGAGACAGCCTGTGGAAACTCAAATCGATTTGTGCATTTGCATTACAAAATGAAGCAGCATTGTTAAAATATTTGTAGAGTGGTACAGAGGGTGGCCCAAGATAGGTGCTTATACTGGCATTGCTCAGTCAGGTAGTAAAACCAGAATGCAAATATCACTCTACCTCTCGATCTCTCTCTATTTATCTCCCTCTTAGAAAAATACAGGGCGAACTTTCACATTTTTGTAAATGACACTGAAATCACATTATGTTTACAATCAAAACGAAATCTGATTATAACCACGCCTTCTATTTATGTATCCGACATTTTCGAAAACCAACAAAGAAAAATACTATAACTCATAGCTAATACCATTGAAATCACAACCTCTTTTGTGAAAATAAATTTTGCAGCTTTAATGAGATATAAAAATCTCTGTGCATTTTTTTTTTATACAGGGTGGCTAATGAAAGCCGCTACCAAAAAAAATTAAATAACTTTTTTTCTATTTAATGAATCTGGTTAATTTTTTTTTATTTTGCAGATTGACTTTTACATTTAACAAAAATGGATAACTGGGACACTGAAACAAGAATTTGGATTGTCCGCCGCTATCACGCACTGGAGTCCGTAGTTTCGGTTCAAAGAGAGTATAGGCGCACGTTTGGCGGCAATCCTCTGAGCAGATGGACCATAATAAGACTTGTAAACAATTTTGCCGAGCATGGGACAGTCAACAGAAGACCTTACCATCGAAACCCTTCAGTTCGAACGGAGGAAACAATCGCTGCTGTAGCTGCTGCCATACAAAACAATTGGCACCGCATTAACTACTATTGTAAAAAAAATTTAACAAAACTGTATCGAAAAAAGTATTATTTAGAAGTTCTAACAATTTGCGTTTACATCGAATGCACTGTACACAAAATGTGGATTTATTTTCTTCAAAGGAAATGCCGATATACAGGGTGGCTAATGAAAGCCGCTACCAAAAAAAAAATTAAATAACTTTTTTTCTATTTAATGAATCTGGTTAATTTTTTTTTTATTTTGCAGATTGACTTTTACATTTAACAAAAATGGATAACTGGGACACTGAAACAAGAATTTGGATTGTCCGCCGCTATCACGCACTGGAGTCCGTAGTTTCGGTTCAAAGAGAGTATAGGCGCACGTTTGGCGGCAATCCTCCGAGCAGATGGACCATAATAAGACTTGTAAACAATTTTTCCGAGCATGGGACAGTCAACAGAAGACCTTACCATCGAAACCCTTCAGTTCGAACAGAGGAAACAATCGCTGCTGTAGCTGCTGCCATACAAAACAATCCACGTGTTTCTACAAGAAGCTTATCTGCTCAAATGGGTGTAAGCAGACAGTCATTACAGTCAATTATGCACAAAGATTTGGACTTATTCCCATATAAAATTCAAATGGCCAACAAACTGAACGCTGCAGACTTGCCGATTCGCTTGGAATTTTGCCAGAAGATGCTTCAAATGGTGGAAGATTATGGAAACATGTTGAACTGTCTTTTCATGTCTGACGAGGCCCATTTCGATTTAAACGGCAACATAAACAAACAAAATTGTCGAATATGGAGTGCTTCCAACCCACAGATACTCCATGAGACGGAATTGCTTCCACTTCGTGTCACAGTGTGGTGTGCAGTTTCATCACGCTGCATTGTCGGGCCCTACTTCTTCGAAGAAAACGGTCACACCGTTACGGTTACTGGAGACCGTTACTTGAGCATGTTGAGAGAGTTTTTCTATCCAGAATTACGCCGAATGAGAATTTCTTTCAACTCTGTGTGGTTTCAGCAAGATGGTGCAGCTCCTCATATAGCCCAACCTGTTATGACAGAATTGCGACGAAAATTTCCCAATAAGCTGATATCCAGAAACTCCACATTCCGTTGGACCTTACTGCACCTGACTTTTTCTTGTGGGGTTATTGCAAACAGGAAGTCTTCAAAGCAAAACCAACAAATTTGAATGAACTAAGGCAATCCATTCGAGAAACAATTGCGGCTATTCCTGTCTCAACTCTCCAAGCAGTAATGAACAACTTTTTGGTAAGATGCCGCACATGCATCGACGAGCAGGGGGGGCATTTAAATTCCATTATTTTTAAAACTAATTAAGCTATATTTAATAAAATTTAATGAGCTTTAACATGAGTAAAAGAAAAATGAATTCCATACACTGAAAAAAAAAATTATTTGAGTTTCTTAATGTAGCAAAATTCATCAGCCACCCTGTATTTCAATGAAAGTTCCACTCAGCGTCACAGCGAGAGTAAATGCAAAATAATATGAACTTATAAATTTAGAAGGACAGCGGAATTTCCTTTAGTTACCAAGAATTTTCTAAATGATTCGTTTTTCCTATTTTTAACTTTCACACGAAAATTGATGTACATATATTGAGGATTTTTTTATCTCTTCTTAAATTTTATTTGTACGAAAATCTGTTTCTGAGTAGTAATTTTTCGTTGGAACTCTTATATTCTAAGAATAGCCCGTCTTAACCTACTTACAGCTTTATGCAAATTTGTGGTGTGTTTATTTGGACATTTCTTATGTAATGTAATCGTACGTTCGTATTTTCATATCAAATCGTCAAATAGTTGGAATCGACTCCTGCCGATTAGAACAACATTTTCTATATTAAAAAAAAATTTGTTTCAAAAGTTATGAAAATTCAAATTTTACTTTTTTTCTTTCTCTCCTGTTTTAGAAAACTTATTTTTTCAATATTTCCAAAACTACTTAAGTTAAAACCAGTAAGGAAGGGGCTGTCTTCGACTGTGCCGAAGACTTTATACCTTTCACGGTTTCAAGTGTCAGATCCTTACTCACAATTAGTAAAAGGTCTGCAAAGCTGATCATTTAAAGATACGAGTACATAGCCCCGGAACAAGCGATTGTATGTGAGCTATATGTTATGTTGGTCCGATCTCGCTGATTCCGACAAATGATTAATCTCATGCAAAATGGCTGCTCCATACCAAATTTCATCACGATATCTCAAAAACTGAGGGACTAGTTTGCGTACAAACAGACAGACGGACAGACGGACATGGCTAAATCGACTCAGCTCATCGCCCTGATCATTTCGGTATGCTCATTGGTGGGTCTATCTCTTCTTCTTCTCATTCTTACAAACATCGGACCAAAGTTATAATACCATTTCATGTTCATGAAAGGTATAAAAATAAACTTTAAACTTTGGCACTTTCAAAGGGTATACTTAAAGGTATAAAAAGATTTTTATATTTCTAATTTAAGATAATTTAAAATTTTTCAAAATCGAAAAAATTTAAGTGCGCCATTAACTTATACCGCTGATATACCTGACAACTCCAGAAATGTGTTTTTTTTTTTTTTTTTTTTCAAATATATTTGTTTTTAAATTTTTTTATTTTTTAGTCCAGATCAGTTAGTTTAACACAGAACTACTCAATCTTGATAACGGAAAATATTTTTTTGTGAAAAAAAATGTGCTTAAAGATTTTTTTTTTAAATTCTTGTTTTTATAGTCCACCAGTAAAAAATTGTTTAGCTATCGAAATTGGGTAATTTTGTGGTTAGCTAATTGAACTCGAGAGGAAAGTTAAAAAATTAGGAACAAGTTTTTGGAAAAAATTCAAAAGTTTCATATTTTAAAAAAAAAACAAGGTATATCAGGTATAGTTCAAAAAAATGTTGTTCAAAAATTTAGTAGCGAAATTAAATTTTTTCGATTTTGAAAAATCTAAAATTTTCTAAAAAAAAAAAAAGAAATAAAAAAATTTTTTTCAAACTATTTTTTTCTTAATCACTCTCAGTAGCCCCTTTCAAAGTGCCTAAGTTTATTTTTAAAACTTTAGTAGTTTCCGAAATATTGAAAAAGAAAAACTTTGCAAAACAGGAAGAAAAGGACAACAAGTGAAATTTTGGAATTGCAATTTTTTTCTGCAGCAAAACTTCGTTTTATGATAAACGAAAACTCTTCACCCAATTTAATTCAAATCAGAAGGGGTCGATTCCCACTATGTGACGATTTGACATGAAAAGATCCACGTACGACACAAAAAGTTTTCTTGATTAGATTGCATTTTCACAGGTGTAATTACGGGTAAGAATCGCTTTGCGGATATAGATCACAGATCGCTATAATCCGATGCCTAGGAGTACTTTGAGACCATTAACCCGGTGGAGGTTCTACTTCATGTCGATCTCTTCCTTTCCAATTTTTTTTGATAGCATATATTTAATTTAAAGGGAAATGTTCTACTTTTCTGATGAGTATCTATGACGAACGAAGCTCTGTGGCACAGATTTTTACTGAGCTGCAAGCCAATTTGCTAGGTGGGTACTGACCATGGAAGCGTATCACATTCGATGACTAACCTTTTCCCTTTCGAGGTCTCACTAACTCATACTATAAAGTTCAAGAAATTCTATATTTGTAGCTTCCCTTCCAAGGTGAAGCTTATAAGCAAAATATTTAGAAATATTTTAGTTGAAATTCAAATCAAACTACCCTTAGCTTGATACCAATTTTGGCATATCTGACATGATTTGATTTATGTTTAACATAAGTGGCAACCCTGTAAACAATTCTGAGTCTTAGCACTGAAGTTAGATAGCTTAGATTTCAGCAGATAACACACTCATACAGTTTAGGGTCAAGCCGCTTTTTTAATAGCAGATATGCAAAAAAATATATTAACCTAATTAGGTGGCAACCCTAGGTTATAATCCTATTTAGATATATTTTTGTGGAAATACGAAGTAAAATATTTTTCATTTGATATCCATATTAGCGTGTCTCATTTTATTAAAAAAGAAGGCAGATAAATGGCAACGCTGTAAAAACATCCTAGGTGGCAGCACTGCAGGTAAGAGCTGTGTGGTAAACACGCATATTTATACTTATAAACCAAAATGTTCGCATCTTAAGTTTTAGTCTTTTTTTGTTCTAAGTGAAAGCGAAATTCTTTAATAATTTTTATCATTAAGAGCAAATTTGTGATTGCATTCCAGTTTTGATGTAATAAAAACACCGATGTAATTTTATTTCTCCTATAATTCGCATTTTTGGTATTCAACTTTGGCCGGCGTTATCCCATTTCGTTCTTTATTCAAAAAAGCTTATAATTGGATAGATCTGTAACAGCAGAAATCTCACCCTCGGTAAAATTTGGACACGGGGCATAACTCATAAGGCCTATAAAATACTAAAAAAAATCTGGTTTTATATGTAAGCTGTGGCACGAGCATATTTGGAAACTTTTTTTAGATTTCTATCTGAAACCATAAAACTTCACCTACATAATATGTATAGTATATATTATAATTTATTATATTACATATATTATAGCTAAATTTTTTTATTCATATTCAAAAATTTTCGAAATACTATCTAGTATTTCAAAACCCTTAAATTTTTAGAGAAATTGTCTTTTCATTAATGGAATGCTCTTAATTTCGAAAAAATGTAATACCGAAAAATCGAATGGAAGCATAAAACTTTCTTCCTGGAATGCTTTCTAAGGCACTTTATTTGCCTTTACAACTCATAATTATTTATTGTATACAGCTAATAATATTTCCAAAAAAAATAGTTCCTCAAAAGTAAGCACCCTAAAATATGCAAACATATATTCCTTGAGCATCGCCTGCTCATCTTCATTTTCTATGCATGAGCAGTCGATTTATTTTATATAAACGTCACAGCGTGCTGCACATACACAACTCAATACAACATCCTCTGCGCTCATAAATATTTACCAGAGCGCGTTTCAATCACACTGTACAATCTGGCATCTTTTCTCTTAGCACATTTGCGTCATACTGAGAATGTTTGCTTGATTTTGCAATGAAATAAAATCGATTTAAATAAGATATTTATAACTTCGTTGAATTTAATTTTCCCATGTTACTAGTATATCTGTAGATATTTTTAGCAAAGCGAAAAGTAGAGACAAGAAAAAAAAGATATTTTCGAAAGGAAAAAGAAATCTGAGTTGAGCTTGTACAGGAGGTGACTCGAAGGCAATTGAAATTCTTCTGTACCAATAATATTATCCTGTTGTTTTATCAGTTTCATCAGTTGAAATCTTTCGTTTGGTACGCTTTAGTGCTCTCAATGACGAAACATTTTCAACAGTAACGGGATTTCGGGATTTGGTAAATTTTATTAGTTGGATTTTTATTGGCAGAATTAGAGTAATGACAGTTGCATTTAACAACCATTATTTTTTAGATAAAAACACTTCACAATCTTATGCTCTTACAGGTAAATGAAGCGCAACGCTCACAATATGGGTAAGTTCGAATTCGAAAATTAGATAAGCACATTAATATATGCTCCCATACAAACCTGATCAAACAGCAATTCCCACGACAAATTAATTGAAATGCAAAAACTTATTAAATATTTCGGGATACCGAAACCAAAATTCAATTATTTCGAAACATTCGCTCTGACTTTTCTATTCCTCCAAGTTATTTATGCGCTTAGAAAAATTGTTTAAGCTTTAGTATTGTTCCTTGCTATTGTTACTTTCGAACTAAAACTTACTTCCACGAATGGTTCTAGGATGGTGCATGAATGCAATTAAAGTTCAATGCAGATTAACCCTGTGACTACATGAAAGTTGTAGGTTCCAATTTAGCTCAATTTTCAAATCCGAACACACATTAACTAGGCCACAAAATATCCTTTCGAATTCGAAATAAATTTTATAAGTTAGAGTTTTCAGCGCTTATATACTGATATAAGAACTTGAACAAGGTTCACACCACAATTCATATAATTCGAATAAATTTAAAGGATTCGTTTGAAGAATTATCTCGGGGTTTCCTGATTTCGGGACTGAGCTGAGTTCCCTAGTATGTACATATATATATTTATACTATTTCGTACTCTTTACAACAAATGTCAGTTAAAAAATGGAGATGAATGTGTTTTGTTCCTTTTTATTTTATTTTTTGTTGGATTACGATTACACTTCTGTTTTACCACAATTCTTGGGATTTTCTCGCTCTCTCTCCATACTTACAAATATATCTATGTATGTGTTGGTGTGTGTTTACGTACTTAAGCATCCTTTTTATCATGTCACTTTTAACGATGAACACATCTACACTCCCACACAAATAGCAGCTTTTGGCTTTAGTGACGTGATAAATTGTTTCATTCGTAATTTTGAAGTAAAAATATTTCTTCTTGTTAACCCTTGTAAATTGTGTTATGCAATCTGATTGCTGGCCTTGAGGCAGGTAAATGAGAAAATCGATTTCAAACAGAAATATTATGTATTAATGTAAGCGGGTATTTGAAAAGAAATATAAATGTTGACTATGCAATGTGGAAATCCGATAAGCTGTGTACTATGGGTATGGTACAATAAATGAAATGATGTGCAAATATGATAAATGAAATAAAAATTGCGAGTCGTTAAGAATTACTTAGAGCATTGTGATAGGTTGGAAAATGAGTGATTTACGTTGCATATTATTTCGAATTGTTAAATGGTTAGTAGCGTTAAATGAGAAGGAATGGCTGATGGCTCTAAGACATAAGAAACTGAGGAGCATAATGCACTGACTGTAGTCCTTCCATAGCTGTGTTAATGGATTGATAAGTTGTGGCAGTTCCTGGTAGTCTTGATTAAAAACCGACATTCAAAAATCAAATTTGAAAAATTATTCTTGAAACTACTAACATTTTTTTTCTATGTGTCCTTAGACTCATACTCTTCACTTTACTATCCTTCCAATATATGAATTCCTAACCTTCGTATATTTTTTTTATTCCTTTCAATCCTTCTCAACTTCTTAAGAAACTTATCTCTTAAAACTTATATTTCCCTTTCATCTGTCCAAGATGCTCGATTGCATATTCAATTTAATTCGCCTTTCACATACTCTTCATTTTCTATTTCCCTCTCCCTTTCACTTCCAGGTTTTCTTTCCTTCTCCCATTCCCTCTTCTTATATGTTCCTATAGCTTTCCTCGAAAGGCTTTCGATTTAATTTCCGTTCTGAATAGACAATTCGTTGGCATCCAACTAGAATCACATAATTTAGGACAGTTGAATTTTTTCAAGATTTGACGAATTGTACAAATTGGTAAAATAGCTGGTTTGTTAGGTCTATAGCAGACCTGTTAAATAATGATTACTAATCGTACTGATTACCGGTTTGATTAATTACTTTCTTGAGAAATCCATTTATTGGTTGATTACGAATTACTTTCAGTTTTTATTGATTAGTTTCCAATAAATTAAAAAAATAATCAAGAGTCCTAATTTTTTACGGTTATAAAAAAAAAATTATGATCAAAAAAAATTTATATTTTTTTTATTTTTAGGATTTTTTTTGAATTTTCTCAGTATTGTTGTAGAAGCTGGAAAAACAAAAATAATCCAAAATAATTAAAAAAAAATAAAAAAAAGATATAAAAAATAATCAAAAGCAATCAACATAACTTTTTTTTGATTATTTTTGATTTTTAGTTGATTTTTTTGATTTATTTTTATTTTATCCAACTTTAATTAATTAAGAATCGCCTTTTCTTGAAAAAGAATTAAAATAATCTGTACCAATTAAAAAAGCAGTCTAATTAGCTCATTATTAATTACTAGTCAAAGTTAACAAGTCTGGTCTACAGATAAAAACTCGTCATCACCTTAGGCTTAGGAGATATATGTTCTTATTTCTATCCTCTCACTGTCCCTACTTAGTCAATTGGGAGAGTATTGTTTTCATCACTGAGCATTCTCTGCTCGGAGTGCTTAAAGAGTTAACTCAAAAACTAAATACTCTCGTAACATTGGTCAGGAGGTTACCATTTTCATTACAAGAGTTTTAACTAGCTTGAAACCCTCCGTTATTGGCTGTGTTATAATTTTGACATACTTTAGTGCAATTTGAAGGCAGGCTTAGTAAGCTTGAAGACAGCCTTTTTAACAAAAAGCTTAATTTTCGCACCGTAGCACATCTTGTCTATCTTTTTTTTCTTCTTAAAATTTTTTCTCGCTGCCCACTTCAACGCATAGTAAGTTAGCTTAATATAAATGGCAGTATATTTTCTTTAAAAAAGGGTTAGAATAACATGTCCAGTTGTATCATTTTCTAAGTATTAAAACACATAAAGGAGGTACCGCTACTAAAGAATGGAAAACAAGCTAACAAAGGGGAGTAAACTGGACCCATGTTCTGTTTGTCTATCCAGTAGCTAAGGAGTCTATTCTACTCCCTTACTACACCATTAACTTGCGACTAGCCGGCAATTGGCTTGAACTTCTTGGAATGGACAGCGGAAACCAACGCGCTGAATGTCATAAATACCTTTATTAGTGGCGGTTTAAATCAGGAAAGGTGGCAGAATGTGACTGTTCTTCTTGATTTAAACTTATCAAAGGCTTACGAGCAGTCAAACACCCAAAGCTTGAACTCCTGAACAAAGCAGACATTATAAGATTAAATCCACTATGGCTATTGAGACTGGCAGTTTCCTGGGACTTCCGACGGAAGACATTGCTAACAATATCGGAAGTGGACGTGGCGATTAGGCAAGGCTAAGTACGGTACAACAACAGCAACAAGAATCCAACCACAGCTTGAGGCTTGGCTCTTCAGTTTCCATCTTAAAATGTTACTCATACGCCATGGCAAACAGCTATTTGAAGTAAGAAATTTCCATATCTGGCTGGAAAGGCTGGGGAGATTTTTAAACCTGGTAAAGCTACGCACACAAGGTATATTAACTACATTCGCCTAACGGTAGCATGTAACAGCATAAACGAATCGAGATAGATATTGAAGTATATATATCAAAATGTCTGTCCTTCCGTCCGTCTGTTAACACGATAACTTGAGTAACTTTTGAGATATCTTAATGAAATTTGGTATGCGGGTTCCTTGGCACTCATCTCCGAGCGCTATTTAGAATGGGCGAAATCGGATGATAGCCACGCCAACTTTTTATATATAGAATATTTTCGAAAATACAAAAAAAGTGATTATTCAGTACATAAAACAACGACAAGGATAAAATTTGGTGAGTACATTAACATTAAGGCAGACAATAAAATGTTAGAGGAATTTTTAAAAATAGGAGTGGCACTTCCCACTTTTGATTAAGTCAAATTTAGAAATACTATTAATCATAAACAAAAAACAGTTGAAGACATCGAAACAAAATTCAGCACACAGATTTCCTTGAACACAAGAAATGTTACAGGAAAAAATGAGGGAAATCGCTTAAGATCCACGCCCCCTTTTATATTAAAGATTTTAAAAGGATCATAGATATATTTAATAGGCAATAACTTTGCTTAAAATAGCTTTAAATCATTTCTATTTCACTTTCAAAGTGCCCGTGAACGAAGAAATGCGAAAAATATAAATTTTCGAAAATGTTTCTTTGTTGCTCCCCTTTTATAGTGACTTATTCCACAAAACTTTTTATGCCAAAACTCCGGAAAAAATTAATTTGTCGAAAAGAAATTTGACGAAATTGTTAAATATATATAGATAACTCTTATAGAAAATAGGCGAAATCGGTTCAGGGCCGCGCCCACTTTTTTATGCAAGCTTTATCAATAAGATCTTGCACATATATTAAGCTTTTTAGGCAAAACTCGACCGCAAACAAATTTTTGTGGATTTTGGGAGAGTAGGCGTTGTGCCGCTCACTTTTCAGCGTAAAGGCTGAATTGCGTGCCATAATAGATCGCTACTAGGTATATAATGTTCGGTTCCGCCCGAACTTAGATTTCCTTACTTGTTTTTTCTAATACCTAAATCCTCCGGTATTTCAAAATAATTAAATATGAATTTGTCGGATTCTTGCTAAAAAATTGCAAACACTACCGTCTTGGTTTAATTAGCTGCACATCAAAATTCACTCACAACTTTACTATATTCAATGTGTAAATTTTAATCATTAAACTTCTATTAAAACATACCTCAATTTCAATTAAATAAAACGAGTACAATTTCAATTTGAAAATCAACCAAGCAATAAAACTAAATATTTATTCTAAACAAACACTCCCAGTGCACTTGCGTAATTGAAACCTATGCGAACACATACTTAAATATGAACACTAACACCCATTTACTTACGTATACGTGTGCGGATGTATTTATGCCCCGCAGTAATATTTCTAACAGAAACGACACAAAGAGCAACTATCAAGTACACATCAGTTGGTTAGTGGACACCTCGGGCCAATGGGATCATTAAAGTTGAATTGCGTTTACAGCTGAAGCAGAAGTGAAGCGCGATTAAAAGTTAGAAATGCCAGCGGAGCAACAAACAAATAAAGTGGATTGTGCAGCGTATTTAGCATACATACTTAGATACAAATACGCGTTGATGGCCTTTAATGAGGTGCATATGTATGGGGGCATAGAGAGAAGTGTAAATAGATGCTTTTGCGTTGCTTGAACTAATCAAATACTTACATTAGCTTACTCTCTAAATGGTTTTCCCTCACGTGTATATTATTAAAAAGTACTTCTTATACAAGTTGCTTTAGCTGCGTATACAAACTTGTTGAAGTCGAGCGGACTCCCAATACTCCGCAGACTGTTTCATGGTACCTATACTTACACGTTAACAGACATAAATCTGAAGTCCACGTGTGGTTGCGCTGCTGTCGAAAGGAAGCTTGAGCTGATCAGTTGGGCTGCTTCATGACCTAAGTTCTGACAGATATTGAATTAAGAGGTTGCTTATAGCATATGCGGGGTAGATATTGGAGCTTGTCGCTGATGGGTTATTAGAAACCTTGGGCCTTAAATAAAATAAAAAACATACCTACTTGCTGGTAAGTTTAGAAATGAAAACAAAAACACTGATATGTTTTTGCATGCTACTGCTAAAAGGACCTAACTCCTACCAAAACGTGGCTACATTAAGGGTATATATTTTCTGTGAACACAGAATTTCGGAGCATAAGTCGATATACCTCAAAATAACATAGCCAACGAATTCCAATAAAAGAAACAAAGTTAAGAAAAGCTCGGTGGATGTGTTTTACAATGATTATACAATTTTCTTTTAAACTCCTTCACCTTACTGGATTTAACATTATTTGGTTGTTCATTAAAGCATTTTAAACAAAGCAATTGATTACCAACGCAGGAGTGCGGGTTCGAATTATATTCTCGGGATAAGGACTTGAATAAATGTATCATTGAAACAACTGTCAGTTTGTTATTTTTCTCTTAAAAATTTAATAAACTTTAAAGGGATATTATGTAAGTCACCGTGACACTCTACATCGCACAAATTCGCATAGCAACTCCCATTTACTATCAGTCACTAAAAGGAGTGAACGCCTTTATATAATAAGAATTTGTATTTAAACTTGAAGAAGTGGCTCTTTGCATCGCGTTGCGTTTTAAATACTGAACTCGATAATGTTCTATTGGATACTGCTTTCTAGAAACTCTGATTTGAGATAAACTTAATACAATAGATCAAATTGAGCAAACCTTATCTATGTTCTTGAGATTTAAAATATTATATTAAAGCTTAGGTTAGGTTGGTTAATTCAACGGTACTCCACTAAATACAACTGACACTGATGTGTCACTTTTTTATGGCAACTGGTGATTTACGCAGCGAAGGGTTCCGGAAATTATTCTGTGAAAGGGCTACTGGCTTGAAATATATGCGTGTTATGGATGCAAGCCCCCTTTGCTCTCAAATTTGTTTACAAGCTTCTGCAGCACTTTAGTCCCGTTTGAATATATGCCGTGAATTTACTCTTTAGTTCAAGAAATGATAAAAAGGATTATTAGATATTTCACAGTCGGCACGAGGAGGTTTTGTAGCTTTGAACTTTCTTGGTAGTAGTTAGGAGCATCGTCATTAAATTCTTGAAATGTCTTGCGGTGGTAGATCCTGTCGAGCATTCAGTTTCTCAATTCCTCGATTTCGTGTGCAATTCCTTACTCGTATATTCTTGGGTAGAAATCATAAGCTCAACTATAAACTCTTTCCCACTGAAGGAATGCTCGCCACGACCTCTTTGACATGCATAGCCTTAAGCGCGGTAAATGTTCTTCAATACAACTCGAAAACTTCAACTCCTCTGTACAATTTCAACTTCCTAAGATTTTATTTGTCATTTCACAGTTTTTGTTGTTGCTACTGACTTTACGCTGCTTATTGTTAAACATTTTATTTTATTGTTGTTGCTGTTGTATGCAGCTTTTACTAATATGTTTCAGTAAGAATTGCATTGTAGTGAAATTTTCGCTTTTATTATAAAACCTGCTACACGTCAACAACATACAATTACAAACTTAAGACCTCAAAAAACAACAATAAAATGCAATAAATGTTGTTATATCTCTGCAACAAAGTGCTTTTGTCATTGCTCTTTGTGCATGTTGACAATATAAGACAACACAAAATTATCGTTCTAACCATATGTTGCAATTGCTTTAATACTGCTGCCATTCCTTTTAATTTTGTGTTTATTTTCTTGTTTCTTCATTCTCTTTGCACTTAATGCTTTCATTGCTGTCGCCTTTTTGTGGTCGCCTTTTGTATTCTGTGTATTAAAGCTCTCGTTCAAGATTATTGACTTTGCTTGTGCTTTTTCTTTTTTATTTCTTTTGCTGCTCATTTGTTTGACCATTATTCTTGCCTCGTTATTTGCTTGCGACAAATTTCTTTAGTGGTCTGTTTTTACTATAAACCAGTTGTTATTTATCTGATTTTGTGCGAGTGTATTTATTTTCTAGAATAGATCCCATGAGAAATTTCTGAACAACGTTTAGGAATTATATAGTTCTTTTGAGTACAGAGAGTTGAGGAGATGCATTGAAAGTATTTTCCAGGGACTTGTTATTGGAAAAAAGCTCAACCTGAATCTCCTCGTATATACATTAAATTACTTGATTTTCTTCTAATGAAACAATCTGGAACCAAATACATCACATCGTCATTGGTAGAAACTATTGCTCAGGATAGAATACTAGCCCGACTAATCCGGGATCGATTTGTTTGACGCTTTCGAGGAGTGGATTTGAGTCGCCTCTTGATATATTCAAAGCCTCTAACCAGCAGGGGCCTACTAAACCTGCTCTCTAAGGGCAGTTTTATTTATTTCCTAACCTAGAGAGCTCATAACAACAACTATTATGATCGTACAACCTAGCTATGCGGACGAAGCTGCTGGTAAATGAGTTCAGTGTGAACAAAAAGTTTTGAGTACTGTGTACTGCTCCATCTGGAGCAATAATGACGACATGGTTACTATAGCTATAGTTAGAGAGGAAACATTTCTTTGCAAAACTAAATATCAAAGGCGAATTTGAACCCAATAACACAGTGGTGGCCAATTGAGATCACGCTCTGGGTAATAAAAATGACGAAGTAAACAACTGTCTGGCAAGATATTCAAGTAACAGACGCAAATACAGTGACAGCATGGTGTGAGATGCCTCTTCCCCTTACATCTATAAATAAGTTATGTTTGTTAGTGCTGGATTTCTTATTGGGTTAATGGCAATGCAAGAAAAGCTCTTTGCATGCTTGAATCAATTGTACTAGCAGTGAATGCAATAACAATAATAACAATAAGAACAGCTGGGATAGCAATAAAAAATAAATAAATATGTAGATAAACAACAAATATGAAAAGAAAATGCTCATAGTTGGACGTCTGAGAAATTTTGTACCGTCTAAAAGCTTTGACGCACAGCAAGCTAATTCGCAATTAACTTTCTTAAAAGTGGATTACTCAACTTGTCTGTTATTGAGAGGCATCATACTCGTTGAACTTTAACCATACTATAATTGTATAAGTTTTCCTTTAAGGCAACCATTTTTTAATTATATTTATTGATTATTGAGCAGCTGTTTTAGTGTTAGTCAAAAGTCTTTAGTTATGATCTCGGTCTGATATGCGCAGGCCTTTTAAAATTTTAATAAAGGAATCGAAATACTAACCCATCAACCTAACTGATAATTACTGTATATTTCCGTTACTACTAACGTTTTTTTTTGGCGTTGAACTTTGCTTTCATTATTATTAATTTTTGTGAAAAAACCGAGCCTTGAGATATATTTCCATTAGCACTAATTTTTTGTTAAGAGAACTTCATCTCTATTAAAAAGCAGATTTATATATAGTGAAGATTTTTTAGTTATAGTGCATAGTGAAATCTAACACATATTTCCATAATGAAAATGTTGACAGATCTTCACAAAGTAAAAACCTGAGTGATATTAGATATTAATTTCCATTAAAAATACATATTATTGGAAGTCTACACAAAATCAACGTTGCATTTTAATAGAAGAGAGTTTTCACTAAAATTAAGTTTTCAATATTATTTAAAAACAAAAATGCATTCAGTGTGATTTTATTTAATTCTTAATTTGTATTCATTAATGCTTCTTTTAATTAACAATGATTATTTCAACTGTTTCTGAAAACCAGTAATTTATAATTCAATACATTTAAGAAAGATAGAAAAAAGCATGATTAAAATAAATAAAAAGTGAAATAATTATTGTTTACTAATAGTTTATTTGATTTACTGCTAATAACAGCAATAAAAACGATCGCGTTGGGTATCTCCAAAGTTCACTGAACAATACTTAAAACTCAGCTGTTCCAATCCCTTGCTTGTATGCTGCTTTTTATAACCGGCCCAAACGCCAGCTTCATAACGTAGAAATGTCTCTACATTTCTGAACTATTATATTATTCACTTCCTACAACACTGGTTTTGTATCAGCATTTACTTTTTATCTTATACTCGCCAAAACTATTGCTATCTCGTTTCCTCCTGTATTCATGCATTAGGGTAACCATCGCTATCTCTATTTTCTTAATTAGTGGTGGGAGTGTTACTGGTCAGTATTTGTTAATATTCACCAACAAATAATCCTAAAAAACCAATAGTATATAATCTTGATTGGTTTTTAATGTTTTTGAGTTATCGTAAAGAAAATCTTATTTTATTAAAACAGGCAACAATGGTAATTAATTAATCAACAGACGGAAAATTTTCAATTAATTTGGTTATCATTCTAAATAATAGTCATTATTTAAAGGATCAGGTTAAAAATTAGTGAATCACATTTAAGGTTTAAATCTTCTTAAATCTTATTTTTCTTTAAAATTTTCTTAAACACCTTCTATAATTGGACTGTAAACAACCCTTTTTCTAATTATAACATCACATTAAAATAAAACAACTATTAACCAGAACTTGAAAAATTAATTGAATAATTTAACACAGGAGGATGGGGCTGTGTGTAGAAGTCCACGCAAGTGGGGAAAGTTTCTGATCGCCATTCACCTGGGAATGGCCAGAGCGATTCTTTTGCATGCAGTTCAAGCAGCTCACTACTTCCGGGCTTTGCGCCCAAGTACCCTCTGGGTAACCACCGAACACCCGTTTGGTGGTGAGCTAAACGTGAGAAGGCGACAACCTGGTAAGGCCACTCCGACGTAATCGGTTTAAGGGCTTGCTGGGGGGTTCAAACAGCAGCGTCTGATCACCATGTGGTGCGGCTGCAAGCGGGCGTCTGTCTTGGATCAAGCGGCTCGCTATACAAACGTGTAATAGAATTCAACCTCCCGTGAAACGGGTTGTGCGTTGGGTTTGGGACCCACTACATAAAACAACGTTCCAATGAAATTCAACAACAAAGCCTTTTGGCGAGCTATGTTGGACGGTCAAAATCGCCCAGGCGGTTAGATGACCATTTAAAGAAGAAAGAATTTAACATTTCTAAAATAACAAAGACACTGTTTCAAACCCAGACCACAGGGAAACAGCATCGATTACTTGACCGCGGAAAACTGGCCAGCTGATCAAGTGATCGACATGCGGCAACAAAAGTTCATTGAAGTTCATGAAGTTTAGCAGACTCCGAATACTATACGTACAGTTGTATTCAATATAATAGTAGTCAAATTAAATTAGATATCGTTCGACGAATTAAGAAGCACACGTTCTGTTCTTAATAATTTTCATTTTAAGTATAGCGAATTCGATAACAGAAACCACACAAAAAGAACTATCAAAGTTAAGTTTACACAAAGCTCAGGAAAGTGAATTAAACTTTTAAACATTTGTATCAAACTTTCAATATATTTGGGAGGAATTTGAAGAAAATTTTTGAGTACGCAGCTTTATAGCTCATTCAGTTTTAGAATAATAATGGGCAAGTGAGAAGTACCTCAAAATTTTCCCTGAGTTTTTAGAATTTTTTTTATCAAGGATGTTGGCTATTTTTTCCTTACAAACGTAATTTGTCTAGAAATTCTGAAAAAAAAATCCAAATTTAATTACCATTTTTTAAAGTTAAATTAACGTTCCTGAACTTTGTGTTAACTTCGAAATTTTTTTATGTGGCTTCTGTTATGGAATTCGGTATATTTTAAATTAAAAATTACTAAAATCACGGCTTCTTCTTATTTCGTAGAACAATAATAAAAAATACATTGCCGTAGCGTATATAACGGGTCTAACAAATAATCAGACACTACATAAATTAATAGAAAATGAAACCACCAAATACCACTCTCAGGAAAATGTTTACCAAAACAAAAGACCCAATAGAAAAAGAACAAAAAAGTAATGTCGTTTACCAAATTACGGGTAATGGTCGTGATAACGAGGCGTGTGGAAAATTTTACATTAACACGACAAAACGACAACTGGGTATAAGATTCAACGAACACAAAAAAGATCAAATAAACAATAAAACGACAACGGCATTAGCACAGCATCTAACAAAAAGCAAAAACACAGCGGACTTCACAAACATCAAAATATTGGACATCGAAAAAAGAGAAAATCAAGACTGACTCTCGAGAGTATACGCATACAACAAAACATAGAAAATACACTTAACTATAAAGATGACATCGACGGTCTGAGCAGCGTCTACTCAGCTGTAATAAGAAGAAACCAAAAGCAACTAGGCAAACGTCACTGCTAGGTGATAATAATTGAATATTTTAAAATTTTGATATTCTAAATGTAAGTACAATTTTGTAAAGTTTTTTCATGTTTATTGTGATGTGACGTATAATTATACATAAAAAAAAAATTCTGACGTGTACGTGAAAATCGCCGATACACGTGTATTTTTATTTTTTCTCCTCTTTCCGAAAAAGTATATTTGGTTCATAGGACAGAATGTGTGTAACGCGGTGTAAGTGATAAATGTATTAACATATGTGTTTATACAATTTTACATATTCTAATTAATACAGATCCCCCGATGAAGACGCGGAGAGCATTGAAACGCGTAGAGGAAAATTAGAAACAACAACGTTGTTTTATTTGGATGGCCGTAAATGCTCTACCCAGCAAACATAAATATAAAGATTGGCCTATTAAAAACTTAACATATCCACTTTTAATCCACTACTATTATACAGAACACAGCTATATATTCGAATAGCTATGCTGTTAAGTTATAATTTTTTCCTACTATTTATTCATAATATTTTTATTGTGAAAATAGAATTTTGAAAATAACAATTTTATAGAATTAAATAACATTTTTTTTTATTTTGGTTTTCTTTAATTTTTTTATTTTTTATACCAACAATTCAATTGACTTACTGCTTTTAGCAGCTTCCGAAATCGATCTATAAGTTAAGCTATGGCGGTTGTCTCTGAAATGTTTCTTGTCTATACAATTAAAAACTTATAATAATTAATTAAATTATTAGAAAAGAAGAAAAACAGTAATAATTTTAATAAAAATTACTAATCATATTCATAAAAATTAATTGAATAAAGTTAGTAATTCAAATATTAAACATTTTCAAATATTTTTGCATAACTTCTCTGTGGGCTACAAATTCAGAATATAATATATTTTAGAACTCAAAAACATTGCCACGGAAAGAAAAAAAATACGGTTGGCAGGATTGAAACATTTAGAAAATTCACAACGAATTACAAATCTTGATGTCGACTTTAAAGAAACTCGCTGCTAAGTTAGAAACTCCTAAGATGCTTTAGAACACAGATCACAGTTTAGATTTGTATCGAATTCATGTCGTATTGAGTGCTCGCTTAATCCAGATTAAGCACTTTAGTATATTAATGATTTTAGTTAGCTTTATTTGCGCACTAAACCTATTGAATCAACTCGTATTATTTGAGCTACATTTCAGATAATGGTAGTTGTTGTTAGTGCTACTCACTCTTAAACATCTTTACTCACTTTCTTTATATACATGCTTGTACTGGCATCTTATTCTACTTTGTTGTTTTTTCTTTCAAACGTTTAACAGCTCTGACGCTCGTCTGGACGGCGCCGCTGCTAAGGTTTGTCGCCAACACCGGAGACAGAGTATAAAAGATGGAGGCCGGACTCTGAGTACATACCACAATTTTGTCGACAAAGTGGCCCATATTCATACACACATAGGTACCGTCTTTTCTACTTCTATTTTTGGTATCACTTTATGGTGCTTTGTTTGGCAGGGCTATAGCATTGCGGCAAATGCTTGCGACTGAGCATGAACTGCGCAAACAATAGGCACACAGAGATGTATCTACCACATTTATACCGCTATGGATATAACGTTATACATATCTAAATATATCTACATACTAGCTCATATGTAAAAAGTTTTGGTTCTTTTTTGGCAGCCAACTAAAGTGAAATCCTGCAAGTGGCATCAGACACAGCGACGCTTAACAACCCATCCCACTCACTTTACAAGCTCACACCTACAAAACCGATGAAGCAATAAAACAACTTTTATAGCGATTCAGTGAAAGGAATTTCTTCGGTTCAAACTTAAAGTCTGATAGAAATTGAATCTAACAAATTTGTGTGTGCCAATTAAGCTTAATAGCAGAGGAATCCAGTAAAAATTCCATTCCACATGACTGCTGTGGAAATTTTAAACATTCGATTTCTTTTAAGGACGTTATGGCTAATTACAATGTTATCAACTGATTTTGAAATAAATGTCTATTTTGTTAGCCTTGATGTGCGTCAAATAGATATTCACGTACATTTATCAAGCTGCAATCCTTTCCCCAAGTGCTGCGGGTAAGTGACTTGAGGATCTTGGTGCGACTCTGTGTCAGGGACCGCAGTTAATGATTATTTTTATTTTTTACTCAAGAATGATTATTTTTCATAATAAAACTCAAAGCATCATATATCGTGAAATATGGGGAATTTCACCTTAAAAATTTAAACGAACGCCCCTTTTGCTATGAAATAGTTGATCCCAATGATAATTTATTTGAAAATTCTGCTATAAATGGTGGAAAATGGGTATGGAAATATACGTGCCTTAATTTCCGTTTCATAAATACCCATTTCCACGAGCAAATACCCCTTTCCTTCATTTTAAGTAGAATTTTCAATAATTTATCTTTAGGATCAACAACTTTAGAGCAAGAAGTTTGCTAGTTCAAAATTTTAAACCGAAATACCACATAGTTCAGGATATATGATGATTTGAGTTTTATTATTAAAAATTAAAAATAATCATTATTTGCGGTCCTTGATTTGTATCTCTGTGGCAAATGCGGTGACGTGATTAGCGAAGGTAAAGGAAGGTAGGAAATGATACACCATCTCTTGCCTGACCTGGGCATTCCAAGTCGTAAAGATATCCGCCGTCGAGCAAGTTAGGATGAGTTTTATCTCCGTGAAGAAGTTGGAAAAGACGTTGAAATAGCTACTGTTCCTTGTAGTGGGTTCATCAATGTAGGGGCCGTAACCACAATAGTACAGTCGTCAGAGGAGACTATAGTACTAGTATAGATGGTTTCCCTTTTTAGGCTGGCGTCGAGCAGTGAATCTTCCAGATCCTGAAGGCGCGTGGCATTGCTGATAGGTCAAGTGCCACGAGCATCGCTCTGTGGTTTAAAGGGATTTTATGCAAACCATTCTTGATTGGCTAACTATTGGCGCTTAGAGCGCTGGTTGTGCTGTGGTGTATGCGGAAGCCATGTTGATTATTGGACAAGTGCAGATTTGCAATGTAGAAGGGGAATAGTATTGTCTCTTGTAACTTCTTACTTTGCTGGTAGAGCTCGCAGCTGATTTCGTGATTTTGTATAGGTTTTAGCCTCAGCTTTATTTAGATATTTAAGTTTAATAATAGTTGAAGTCTCATTCCACTCGTTAAAGGCGACGGAAATCCAAGATCCGAAGGTTTGTTGTAGCCAAACTTATCGCTGCCGCGGCAGACGGGATAGTAGAAAAGGTGCTAGCACTGGTAACACTTGCTGCACCGCCACCAATTAATTGATCATTTTCCAGGAAATTCAAGCATCTTTTGCACCTCACTGTGTCTAGTGGACTTACTGGTTATTTCAAGCAGTTTTCGGGCTGCGGTACCCAATATAGTTTAGGGGAACACGGCAAATATTGCCCATTTAGAGCTGCTCTCAATGATGTGTTAATGCAATTAGCGTTTTTGATCGCTGTTTTAGTGTTAGAAAAAACTAACTCAGATATAGGACTTTCATAAAGTCGGAAGCCGGCGCTTAACTTTGTGGCGGGTACTTCAACGTGAAAGGCAATCCGACAACATTGTAGCCCTACATCTGCTTAAGGACAGTGTCTGATCTTCCGTGAAGATAGCTTTACCGACCTAGTTGGAGTATAGGGGGTATTTAAAATAGACTGGCGTGATCTCTGCGATAATAACATGCCCATATGTGATGGCACTCTAAAGCAGAATAAAATATACATATCATGTGTGTAGGCTAGTAGACCCGGCAGACGTTGTTCTGCTAAAAAATTTACTTGACTCTCCCTTCTCATTAGATCCTTGCTTATACTGCAACTTACCCTATCTCTATCACTGTTACTATCACTATCACTATCACTATCACTTTCACTATCACTATCACTATCACTATCACTATCACTACCACTACCACTATCACTATCACTATCACTACCACTATCACTATCACTATCACTATCACTATCACTATCACTATCACTATCACCATCTCTATCACTATGACTATCACTATCACTATGACTATCCCTATACGTCTCGTTTTCCCTATTCCTATCCAAGTCCCTATCCTAGAACATCTCCTTGCTAGCACCCTAATCAACATTTTAAATTTGATACCCATATCGTGGAAACATCTTCAAGGGCCACACCTGGTCCACATTTTGTTCAATATCTTACTTGTTAAAACCCTCATCAACACCTATCATTTGAAGCCAATGTTGTAGGAACACCTTATAGTGCCAGGCCGGGTCCACATTTTGGTATCTAACTCGGAAACGGACATATCTTATCAACACCTTCCAGGGCTACACGTGGTCCACTCGGACTGACTGCACAGCCATTTATCGAGTAAATTTTTGATAGAAACGTTTCTCAAAGCAACAACAAATGTTTCAAATATGGACCAAATCTGTTAAGCGGTGTAATAGTTTGTTGGCCTACAATGTACGGAAAACTCAACAAAATTGCAAAATCGTGACTTCTAAGCTGTATTCATTTTTCGGTAGCAACAACTACAAGTTTTGAATATTTTTTTATCGAAATACCTTCCATCGCGGTCATACGAAATACATTTAATTTGTATATATATAGATATTGAGCCACTTCTCAAACCAGTATAATTTCGACATAGCATATTGTCCTTATGGGCAACTCGTTGTCAAAACTACATAAGCTTTCATCTTTTCACAATTATAGTCGGTTCAACCGCTGGCTTGCACACACGTAATCTTGTCAAGTGCAAATCTTTCGCTACATTTCAGTTCTTCCATTTCAGACAATGTAGCCATCCTCTGGTGCACGACCCGTTACTACCAATACATAATTTTATGCATTCGATTTAATAAAAATAAAAAAAAAAACATTTTTTTTAAAGAAAAGCAGCGGACGGCTCTTATGCCAAAACCTTTCAAATCACTTTGGACCATGTCAACCAAATTCAAATGAATCGACAATCGAGCAAAAATAAATAAATTTGTGTCAAGAATTTGAATTGGCACTTGATTTCTCAAATAAAAGCATTTTACCATATCGTCATCCCGATAGTAAAAGCTCATAACTACATTTAGCAGAATTTTTTTGTGAAAAAGCTCTATTGAATGGAAACTGCACTCAACCTGCAAGTTAACAAAATGTATTTTAAAAAATTGATTTTATCTATAGTAAATTCAAATATTGTACAAAAAATTTCTATCAGCACCAATTGCAAAACTTGCCCACCTAGCCAGCCTTTCCCGCGTTGGCGACGATCTATTTTACTCAGTCTATCTCTACGTATTTAATTCTTTTTTAGCACTCACCGTTTCGCATCCATTTCACATCAATCACACACATTGGCTACAGGAAAAAAACCTTTAGGAAATTGTTGCATAAATGGAGCCTACTAAATGATATATATTTTTACAAGCAATTTTAAATTGTTTCAGAAAAACTGTGCAACACCAATTATTCATATCAAACTGTCAGTCAAATATGAAAACTATTCGCCAACATATTGCCCAGTGGCATAGTTTTTCATCGTAGCTTCACGCATAAATGGACCCATTTGATTTACGTGCAGTTGTGTTCAATATAATAATAGTGAAATTAAATTAGGCATCGTTCTACGAAATAAAACGAAGTTTTGATTTTAATAATTTTCATTTAAAAAATATCGACTTCCTTAACAGCAACCACATAAAAAGAAATTTCAAAGTTCAGGAAAGTTAATTAAACTTTTAAAAATTTACATCAAAATTTCAATATTTTTGGGCAGAATTTTTTAGAACATTTTTGAGAACACAGATTTATAGCTCATTCACCAAATTAAAAATTCCTCTGAGTTCTTAAGATTTTTTTTTGTCAAGGATATTGGGTATTTTTTTCCATACAAAATAATGTTTCCTCTTGCGTTGTATGGAAGAAATCACTCAACACCCTTGACGAAAAACATTCTGAAAATTAAGGGAAGTTTTTGAGCGAGTTCTAAATTGCACAATGTTGTACAAATTTATTTTTCTCCAAAACTGTGTCAAAAATTTTCTAGAAATTCTGAAAAAAATTTCAAATTCTAATTACGATTTTTTAAAGTTTAATTAACTTTCCTGCACTTTGTGTAAACTTTGAGATTTCTTTTTAAATGGTTTCTGATATAGAATTCGACATATTTTAAATCTCTTTCGCCTCTTCTTATTTCATCGAACGATATTCATTTTTATTTCACTCCTATTATATTGAACACAGCTGTATACATGTATAAGTGTATAAAGTCATCAAAACAGTGATGGACAAAACTAAAGCAGCAAAATAGCACTCTTCAATATTTGACTAAACATAAATGTATGTAGAAGAAGAAGACGGCTGCGGTAGTAATTATAAGAAAGGTTCTTTTGCGGATTTCGTTGCTTTTTAAAGGCTGCTTGTGCTCAAGGTTCAATAATGAACTGTACAAGCGCTATGCTGATTTGTAAAGAAATTTATAAGTTGGGTCTACACTGCACCTTATCCTAATGTATTTCAGTAATCGTCGCTCTCTACCACTTAGTTTATCTTGTCCTTGTGATTTTTCTATTCCTTTCCCGCTTCGTAAAACGAATAAAAGCTTAAAGTTTTAGCGAGCAAAATGTTCTCAACTCCGCTGCCATAGTTTCGGCCAACACTGCACATTCAAGCGGCCTATTTGTCCATAAAGGTAATCGGATGTATCTGATAGATTCAGTGAAAAATGTACCGTTCAAAAATATTAGTTCCTGTTCTTTTTTTTAGTTATTTTTGCAAGTGCCGCTGTTAGCTTGCAATTTGGTTTCTGTATCAGGATGTGATAAAAATAATATTGAAGCAGATAAAAAAAATAGTATTTTTATTTCATATGAATGAAGTTGCAGTGTGTATAAATCAGGCCTGTTAAATAATGGTTACTAATCGTAATGATTAACGGTTTGATTAACTTTTTTTTTTTTGAGAATCCATTCAATGGACCAATTACTTTAAATTATTAATGATTATTTTTCTATTAATTAAAAAAATAATCTTAAAAAGTCATAATATTTTACGATTATTAAAAAAATCAAAAATAATCAAAAAAAGGTGTTTTCATTACTTTTGATAATTTTTTATTTTTTTTTTATCATTTTTGATTTTATCAGTATTGTACAAGGTGGCGCAAAAGTAAGCTTCCGATGTTCAGCATATCGGTTGTGGCACGTGCAGTGTGTGCTGTTGCACCGTCTTGTTGGAACCACATGTTTTCCAATCCCAATTCATCAAGTTGCGGCAAAAAGAACTCGTTGATCATTACTCTGTAGCGCTCACCATTCACAGTAACCGTTTGGCCCCGACCGATTATTGGTCAAATAAATAGTCAGCAATATTCCGCGTTCTGGAGCAGTGTAGCGTAACATTGTTTATTAACGTGTATTTCGCATGCGTTCACTACACAAATGTCAAAACAGAACTGACTTTAGGGGCCAATCGCAAAATTTATAGCATTTTCCTTTTCCATTAGTCCTTTGGCCGGATATGAACCCTTTGGAATCCGTAATCCCTAGCGGTACATGCCCTACTGTGAACGAGGCGATTTGGTAACACTGTTCACCTTCTAGGTCATCTCACTCCCTCTTTCCCTAAGGAAGAAGAATGTTGGTAGTGAGAGGTGGGAGGCATCATATCTGTAGACCAAGCATCAAGTTCCATTTGTGCATTTTAGTAGCCTCTTCCGACCAGCTTGTTTTACTGCGGTTATGTTCCAAATCCCTTACCCACTGCAGTCTGGTCTTGGTGTTAATAGTGGCTAGTCACTAATAGGTTTTATACGATACTGGGTCGTTTCACCTGTTATCTGGCAGCTAAGAAAAATCGGTGCGATATCAACGTCGCTATGCAGGCAGCGTTTTTTCATGGAATAACGGTGCCGCACTCTTCATTTTTCGTTATTTGCAGTATTCAATTACTTCATCAGAGAGATGCCAAGTGCTGTAGCAAATATGATCCTACTGCTTTTATATTCTATTTGAGGTTCAAAAAATTTAAAAAAATCTTATAGATGAGCACCTATCTCAATATTGACGTATCACGAGGCGAGCCGGAGCAGTTCATATAAGCTTTTTTTTTTTAATTTAATCCAATTCGGTAAGTTGCTAATTAAAGTTTGCGAAAAGGAAAATTTGACAAGAAGAAAGGGCAAAAGGAAATGCATATATATTAGAAAGGGCTTTGGAAAAATCTATAATATTAATGGGCAAGTTGGGGGAAATTGTCCTACTTTATGGCCACACTATACATCTAAGGTATTAATAGTTATATATGTATGAATAGGTATGGCCAAACTGCAGTGCCGTCAATCAAAAAAACTTAAAAACAATTTAATTATAATATAGATAAATTTGATTAAAAATGCCAAACATTTATTCACACTATATAACCGTGTTGTGTGAGTAAACGTGTCATGCCTTTTTTCTTTAGTTGCTGTTATTGTATTGACCACTGGTTACGATGCCCAATGTCAGCGGCTTTCCTGGGAGCAAGAAGAGTTGATTTGTTGGAGAGATTGAGCATTCACACTATAGAGCCGTTGTTGTATGTGTAAACGTGTTATGCATTTTTTGCTTTAGTTGTTGTTATTTTGTTGTAATATTCCTAAAAAGTCTCTTGCGTAATGTTGAATCCCCTATGGATTAATCGTTTGGGAGCATTTTGAGAGTACTCTCGCATAGGTACTCCATTGAGTATTAAGAAGCAAAGAAAGAAAGTACTTCGAGATGGAGTAGGTGATCCAATCCTAGTACATTGTCATCTAAATTGGACCACCTTTTTTATATGCAGGAGGTTAAGTGTTACTTCTACGGAGCATTTACGTTTTTTCAGGGAATAAGCAAGCAAAAGCTTGAACAAATATGTTAACTTCATTGATGAAACAATAGTTACAAAAACAAAATAATTTATCTTACTTATACAAGGTGGCGCAAAAGTAAGCTTCCGATGTTCAGCTTATCGGTTGTGGCACGTGCAGTGTGCTGTTGCACCGTCTTGTTGGAACCACATGTTTTCCAATCCCAATTCATCAAGTTGCGGCAAAAAGAACTCGTTGATCATTGCTCTGTAGCGCTCACCATTCACAGTAACTGTTTTTCACCGACCGATTATTGGTCAAATAAATAGTCAGCAATATTCCGCGTTCTGGAGCAGTGTAGCGTAACATTGTTTATTAACGTGTATTTCGCATGTGTTTACTTCACAAATGTCAAAACAGAACTGACTTCAGGGGCCAATCCCAAAATTTATAGCATTTTCTGATAGGAGGATTACTTTTGCGCCACCCTGTATTATAAATGCGTAAGTTTGTTTGTGTTTGAACAGTTTTCACGCCCAAACTACAACACCGATCTGTACGAAATTTTGCACACTTATTTCCCGATGTCTCGGATAGGCAACAAATTTCTTGAAATCTCAATACCTCAGATGGTTATGGAGTAATGGGCACTAATGTGACTTTGCAATATTTCGATCAATTAATCGATAGCTGATTTATCGGTCAGAATGTGGCTACCCTAAAACCGCTAAATTTGCATACAATATGCGTATCAAACGAATGGGGAAGGCCACATTATTCTTTTGGACCCTACAATATTTTGATAACTTTATCGATAACTGTGTTATCGGTCAGAACGTGCTCGCCCAAAACCCCTGAATTTGTATACAATATGGATATCAAATGAAAGAGGGAAGGCCACAGTATTCTTTTGGACTCTGCAATATTTCGATCAATTCATCTATAACTGAGTTATGGGTCAGAATGTGGTTGCTCCAAAACCCCTGAATTTACATACAATATGGATATCAAACGAAAAGGGAAGATCACAGGATTCTTTTGGACTCTGCAATATTTCGATCAATTCATCGATAACTGAGCTATCGATCAAAATGTAAAAGCCCTGAAACCTCTAAATTTGCATTAAATATGCATATGACAAGAAATGGGAAGGCCGAAGATTCATATGGACTTCTCGATATTTCAATAAACTAACCGATACTGCTATGTTTCTTTATATAAGTTAATCGATAACTGAGGTATCGGTCAAAACGTGACAAAAAAATTCCTCGCCATATCTACAAAAATACTTTTAAAAACTAATTGCTATGATTTTAATAAGTTTAGTTACTATACATCAAGGCGAATTCATATAAGGTGAGAGCAAGGCGAATTTAGCATGTTCAGAAATGTCAGATCAAAAGAAAATAACGTTCATGTAATGAATTCGCCTTGCTATACATACAATACCAATTTTATTTTGCGTTTTCGGTACTTTTTCTGTCAATTAGGGAAAACAGATTCAAGACGACAACGACGGTGCGGCATCTGTCAAATTGTGGAGGAATTTTTCATGAATGCCGCTGTCGCCAGATTAGATCTATTTCTAATTTGACAGCGACGGTCGTGGCGTCCTTTTTTCTTTTTGTGAATTAAATCGAAAATATATGCAAATTGCTTTAAATAATAAATGATTGGCGGCAATTATCGTCAAGCTTCGGTTTTTCGCCGTTGTCGTTCGCAGTCGTCGTTTTGAATGTCGTCGTTTTGTCGTCGTTAATTAATATGAGTAAATCGTCACCTGTCAAACATAAAATCAAATATTTGGAATGAATTTTTTGTAACGTTTGAGCAAAATAGTTGTGCATTTTAAAGATATTGATATCGTTTCTGCGGAAAATATCCTTTTAGTAAGTTTAGCAATTCTTCTTATTTTGGTTGCTTCGCTGTTTCGTAAAAATTAAACTTTTATGAGTGTTTATATAATAATACAATTTATGAAGCTCTTACGGTTTGTTCTGTATGTATCTATTCTTCAATTTGATCTGAAAAATAATTAATAACTTTGGCTTTTGTTTAGAATCCTGTATTAGAAGTTGGTGCTCTGTGTGAATTTAATTGTTTACAAGTGCTGCGAAGAAATTTTTAATATTTGGTGTGTAACCTGATTATTTAAGGTTTTTTGTATATCATTATTTTAAGGAACATGTGAACTTTAAAACTTATCTGTATGATAAATAAAAATGTTTTCAAAAGAAGCTTAGTTATTTTGCTTATTTCTTTGATGCGAGCGGAGCCGCGGGTAAATGCTAGTTATTCATAAAGAGTACTCTACACCGTAGTTTTGTTTTTGTACTTTTTGTGATTTTTGTGAATTAAAACCAAATCAAATAAAATAAAGTACAATAAGGAACGGAAAGTAAAAACAGGAAAGGAAATGAAAGGAAAGGAAAGGTAAAGGAAATGACAGAAAAGAAAAAGAAAGGAAAGGAAAGGAAAGAAAAGGAACGGAAAGGACAGTAAAAGGAAACGAGAGGAAATTAAAGGAAGGGATGGGATAAGCAAGAAAACGAAACAATAAAACAGAAAACAACAAAAAAATAAAAATAGAGACCCCATACGGGAGGGGGGGGGGAATACAAAGCAAGCGAATATATACTAAAAGAAAGGAACAAAGGGAAAGAAGGCGAATAAAATTAGTAGGAAGTAATTAAAATGAAATACCGTTTTGTGGTTGAATTTCAACCACTTAACTGTGTGACCTTCCACTCAAATGGCGATATAAGAAATATTCCTTACTGAAACCTTCGTGTGTCATTTGACTGGAAATCAGGGTCACTCTGACTAAAAATCAAAGACCTTCTTACAAGAAATTAGACACCTTCTGACTCGAAATAAGATTCACTTGACTAAAAATCAAAATGATTCTGGCTTGAAATCAGATAAGCTCTGCAAAAGGAAATCATAAGTTTTTAGTTTGTGAATACCGGTAACCTTAATAAAGTATATATTTAAGTGCTTATTGTGATGTAAATATGTCAATCAATACATTCTGATGCAACATTGAACATGTAAACGTAGTCTAGCGGTGGTCGTATCTGACCTGAAATTAGAATATCCCTGACTAGAAGTCAGATTCACTTGACTGGAAGTCAAGTTAATGAAGTTGATCAACGGATGAATTTAAACGTTCTACTTTCTTTTAAAAATTTAGGTCTCTTTTCATTTATTTTTCTTTCCCTTCTTTTTCCGTCACTTTACTCCTCTCCATATTTTGCATCTAAACTCTTTTCTCAGATTTTAATTTCTTGCTCTTCTTTTTCTTATTTTAATTTATTCAGCTGTGGGTAGTTTAGAGTAGCAAAGATGTGCTTGGAATATTTCGTGGAAATTTTTCAGTACCCATAGTTGGTAGTGATGCAAGCTAGTCTGCCGCAATCACAAAAAGGATTTTCATTGATAGAAATGTAGAGAGTATTTGTACTGCAGATAGTACCACCGTCCGAGCTGCTACATTAGCCAATAATAATAAATAATTCTCGGTTGTTGGAAGTCCTTTAAAAATTAATTCTGCCTTTTGACATATTCAATTTTTTTTTCAATTCTCAGCAATCAGACTTAACTATTTCAACTTTGTTTGGTTTCGGGTTTACAGTCCAATAAATCAGAAAAAAGCCTTTTTTATTTTTTCTCTAACGTTTCGACCTTTTATTTGTGACTTTATTACACAACTCTTTTCACTTCCCGGAAATTAAAAATAACTTTTGACTCACACTCTTTGTAATTCAATAAACTCTTCATTAAGAGTTCTCAGTTATTCACGTCCATAGCATACTTATTAAAATGAAAAGTACAAAGCGCACACACTCAGGAGCTAATATGTTTCTGCGCTTATGTCTTCTCCTGCTCAAATCGGTGCTATATCCTCCCATACTCACAAAAGTTGGTGCATAAAGTTTCATTAATTGCACTTACAAGTACACTTAAAATCATAAAAATTAATTTTCCTCTTTCCAGGCTACAGGCAGATGAACAAGCTTATACTTTCATGCGTAAGTTCTTATTTGTATGTGTGTTCGCTTTTGCCTTTATTATTGTTTGTAAACACCTGCAAATAACAATGGCTTGCAACAGCACGACGAGGCCTTGACTCTGGGAAAAAAATGCCTTGTTAATTCGCCATTTTGTACACGTTGTTAAATCTCATTACGCTCATAAAAATATAAACAAAATACTTTTAGGTATGAACGTACAATGTGCACTAGGGTGATTCATTACAGCATATTTTTTTCGCCAACAGAAAATTGATCTGCATGTAGAAATGAATATTTTTAGATCTTAATATTAATTTTGAGTACTTGCAATCATTTAAATTCTAAACAATTTTCTTTTAAAATTTAGAATGGACATTAGTTTCATGAACCTTGTATGGAATTAAGAATATTCGAGAAGGCGGTTAAGCATTTGGAGTTTCACAAAAATACTTTTAAACTTTAAATGAAAGTTACAAGTACTTGAAGTTAATATGAAGGATTAAAAATAAGTGAAAACTTTCAATTCTACATTTTGCACCCACCAGAAAAAAAATAAAATTTGGGCAAATTAATAACCCTAATGTACATGCTAGGTCATCCGATCCCGGTATCGCGTATATATACATATTACGGGAATTTCGTTTTTAGTTACAAAAAACATCTTTAAATCTTATTCTTAAAGAAGTTCGTCAAGTGGATTATGACTTAGGAATGCATACGATAAGAGCTGAATCAGTTATTGGACCACGTCCCCTTTTTATTAAATACTAGTAACCCCAGCCCATTTCGCTGGGTCTCAGAACTAATAATAAACTGAGCTCGATTTAAATCATTATATCTCCGATACCAGATAAGATATGGAACTTAATTACAGCACTCATTAGCACATCTCGTTTGATACCCATATTGTACCAACACAATTTTGGTAACCTTGGTCCCCAAATTGACCATCGATTTTTCGACAGGTTTTGGGTTAAGGAAAAAAAATTTCCACTACGCATACCCAAAAAAATAATTTTCGAGCCTGCGAAATTAAATTTTTTTGACTTTTTTCGACTTTGATTTTTAAGGTTATTTTCAAGACCTACTAAAAAAATTTTCTTTTTATTTTAAATTTTTCATGTATAGCCTGTCCGTACCCAAAAATGTCCGCTGAAAACGCTGGCGATAACAGTTTTTTGAAAAAAAAAATATTTTGTGGGTTTTGCGGAGCGTTTTGTCAAAAAATTTTCCCTTTCGCTATTTTGTTTAAGGGTTTTTTCAGCATGCTCCAAAAATGTTTTCGATGAAAACGAATTTGTCTCATATTTCCTGTCCCACTTAAAATTATGCGCTAAAAACGTTGGCGGTAACGGTATTTTGAAAAAAAAATTTTTTTTTCGGGTTTTGGGACTTGTTTTGATCGAAAAATCGACTTTTCGATGGCACGATATCGGTTAATAAATCGACCCAGTCTAATGGAGATATTACAGAGGAGAATTAAAGATAAAGAGCTTACTCAAACGTCATAAAAATTGTTTTGAGTGTGAGTTGTACCGAGTATATTTGAGCTCGAATATCCTCTTCTTTTTTTTTCTATTGGTGGTAAAGAGAAACAACAAAACTTTAGAAGGCGAAGGTTACAAAGACATATTTCGAAGCTTCCTAACATACTTATAAGATTTCTTCTCGAACAATCTAAATCGAACCGACACACACTATTTAACGGCAAGTTTGATGTTCCTAAAAACCGCAGGTAATCTAATCCTCGTGTAATAAATTTTCGAATTCCGATATTCAGTAATTTTAAAAATGTTTCGGGACTGAATATATTTCTATATATTTACTTCAGCCATCTCTGCGATGAACTTGCGTATCTTCTGCGTAAGTATTTCAGTGCTCATTTCGGCTCCTTCACATCATTGCTATAGCACAAATACTTACAAATATTTGTATACATTTGTAAGTGCAATCTTATGTTTCAGTCAGGTAAATTTATATAAAATTAAATTACCTGCTTCAGTAAATGTATAAAAATTTACTTTAATGAAGTGGTAAGAACATTATCATGTTAACAAAAATGTAGGCATATTGTTTGTTTAAGATTCACACTTGTTACATATGTTCAACATAAGCAAAAACATCAGTGAATTTTGAAACATAAATGTAAACACTGCATATTTTCGTGAATTTATAATGCTGCTATAGTATTTCTACAGGGAAAGCAATGGTCTCAGTAGATGAAGAAATGGTGGTTGTGTCGATTTTCCAATATCGTGAAGTGGCCTATCGTGAAGATCTGGTCGATGTTAGACCTACCCGGCCTGAAGAATCATTGTTAAGATCTTCAATCATCTTGACGACGCTGAACTTCAGGCACATTACCCCTGAAGTCAAAGTCCAAACTACTTCTACTACTTACAACTAGTTCTAAAATTTAACGACATAATTATAACTATTATTTAGTAAAATTTTTTTATTAAAAATAAAATATCTCCTACAATTAAAACTGTTGAAAGTGGATTTGTTGAAATACACCTCTGTCTACAACGTACACATTCGTGCAACACTGTTTTTTTTTTCGTTTTACCTTTTTGTGAATAAACTACTTAAAATTGTATTGTATAACCAAAACTCCAACAAAAACCTCAATAAATTATGTTTTATAAATGAACCCCTAATTAAATTTATAAAAAAAATAATTTATTAAATTTTAAAATAATAAACCAATATTAAATTAAAATTACTTCAAAAATTATTAATAACCTCAAAATTTTTGTAATATTTTTAATTACAATGAAAAGTAAACTATTTTTTTTTTCTAAATTTCATTATAATTAAGAGATATATATTAGACTATACATATAAATAATTAAGTTAAAAATTTTGAAATTATTATTTATTTTTCACGTAATTTTTAATGGGATATTGATTTATTATTTTAATTTTAAATAAATTATTTTTTTATAACTATTATTTTAAAAAATGTTATTAATTAATAGTTATATTTATAGTTGTTAAATTTTGAGATTTTATATTATAAGTAATTTACTAAGTTCATTTATTTAGTGATATATTAAATATAGAAAGCACTTTTCTAGTTGCTTTTGCAGACGACGTGGCTGCGGTGATAACAGCACGAAACTGCGACCTGGCACAGCTTAAACTGAACCAAGTGATGCGCAGTGTAGACGAGTGGATGAATAATCACGGCCTCCAACTGGCTACAGCCAAGACAGAGATCGTGATACTAACGAAAAGAAGGATTCCCACAATCACCAACATGAATGTTGGTGATCACCAGATAGAGACGCGCCGCTCTACGAAGTATCTAGGGGTGAAATTGGACAACAAGCTGACCTTCTCGGAGCACCATAGAAGCTCCTGCGAGAAGGCTGTGAAGACCATCGCAAGTCTGAGTCGGCTAATGGCAAATACAGGTGGACCAAAGCCATGCATAAGAAAGCTGCTGGCGTCCGCCTCAGATTCTATACTGTTGTACGGTGCAGAAGTCTGGGCGGACGCAATGAAATTTGGGACGGTCTCCGCAGATGCGGTCTCCGCAGATGCTGTTCTGGTCATCGCGGGGACTATACCGATATATCTCCTCGCTGAGGAAAGAAAAATGACTTACGACGCTCGTGCAGAGGTACGTAGAGACGTTGCTGCAACGCAGGCGCGTGGTGATTCGATCCGGCGGTGGCAACTACAATGGAGCAGCAGTGCTGCTGGAAGGTGGACCAGGGTATTAATCCCCGAACTAGAACCATGGCTGAACCGACCTCATGGAGAAGTCGACTTCTACCTGACCCAGTTCTTAACCGGACACGGTTTTTTCCGTGAATATCTCCATAGAATGGGCATAGTTCAAACCCCGAACTGCACCTACTGCGGAGCCTTATACGACGTACGCCACACCTTCTTCGAATGCGAGCAATTCGCAGAAGAAAAAAGGCGGGTGGAAGAGACAATTGGCGAACTTTCCCCGAACAGTGTCATTCGCAAGATGACCTGCGAAAACGTTAGATGGGACATAGTCAGACGATACGCGAGGAATGTCCTCCTTGCGAAACGGGAAGACGGTTGTCTAGCCAGTTAGCGTGAGAGTAGCCATAGAGCTCACGTAACGCGCTTCCTTACCTGAAGTAATGCTAAGCGCGGTCCCAGGTAAGGAAGAATGCGCGGGCCGTGGGAGGTTAGTCTTAAGTGCGGTATACTTCAAGATAAGAAGGAGTCCCACACTCGGAGAGTTCCGCTGCTAGAGCATCTAGTAACGAGGGCTCAAACCCGGTTAGTGCATAAAGCATTTCCTCCTCCCACGAACACAAAAATTATATTATAATTTTGAATTATATCAAAAATTAAATTTATATAAATATTTAAATTTAAAATTTTGAAATTATTTCTCAAATAATTTTTAATTGAATATTAATTTGTTATTTTAAATTTCAATAAACTATTTTTTTCATAAATTTAATTAGGGGTTAATTTATAAAATATAATTTATTGAGGTTTTAGTAATGGGAGTTATTTTAATTAAAAAATTTATAACTTAATAGTTATAAGTATATTTATTTTGAATTTATAATTATAAGTAAGTTATTAAATCTAGTTAATAAATAATATATATGGTTATATTATATTAAAAATTAAGTTGTGTTAAAAATTAAATTTTATTGAAATTTTTTTTATTTTAGTGAAATTGTTATGTAAAAATAATAAAATTATATTTAAAAGTTTTATTTTAGCTTAAATTTTTATTATTAACTTAATTTTTTTTTAAGTTTTTGCTTGAATTTGTATTTATTTTAAAAATAAAGTGAATTATAATTTAGTGTCAGTAATTAATTTTATAAATCAAAGAAATTTGAAATTAGTGATTTTTTTTAGTATTGGTTAAATTTTGTACTAGCAGCCGCGGTTATACAAATTATACAAGTAAAAACTTGTCAAAGAAAGTAAAAAAAAAAAATTAATTTATCTGGTAAAATTTTAAATTTATTATATTTTAAATATAATAATATATATATATATCTTTAATCTTAAATAAAATAAATTATTTTTATTAAAAATAATTATAAAACTATTTGCTTTAGTGTTGTTTATTGAAAAAATGAATTTAATGATATTTAATTTTATATTATGAAAGAATATTGAAAAATATTGAGAAATTTTTAGATAAAAAGAAAAATTAACTAAATTTTGTGGCCGTATTCAAACTAGTTCGTTGTTCACTAGCTTTAAACCAGTTGTAAAATATCCAGTGTAAAAAATTCTTTTATTTTAAATGATAGCAACTCTTCGCCTCTGTAGTTGAACTGCCCGTCTGGTAGTCTGTCAGTAATCAGAGCTCTACCAATTATTGAGCCGTTTCTTTGTGGTTGTTCTGACTTAATCATAATGATGATAATAAACTTATACATACGTACATTTTTACTTTCTAAAAGTTACTCCAATTATTTAAACTCCCTTTTAAATAATGATAAAAAGGCTCCCCATCTTGCTAGTAAACTTTAATAGAAAATTAAATAAAGAGAAATATGAATAAATAAAGTGTCCATCTTTACTCACATCGCCATGGGCATTTATGTATGTAAAAGTGTATATAACTCTGAAAATTATTTTACATATATTCCCTCTTGGTCAACTGCATAATCCACTTTCCACAAGCAACTCGATTAGGTTAATAAATATTTACGAGCCACTCTAAAGCACATAAATTTTAGTTTATAAACAGAATCACACAAGAAGATATATTATTGCTGTGTATGTGTGTGTGTATAGTTTCTTAAGAAGAACGACAGATATGCTAAATAGCAACGCAAGGCAGCTACAACTTAGACCACCAACAGATATTATAACAAAGCCGAAATATCAAATTTGTTGTCCTTGACTTAGTTAAGCTTTTTAATAGCCATAGGAAGCATAGTAATGAAATCAACAGTTCTCATTATATTTCCTATTTACCATCGCCTGTGAAAATAAATATTCTAATTATTCTGATATCAGCTTAATGTCTTGACATGCATCTTTTGCCATGAAAATGAGAATGGAAAGTTTAACTATGAAAGTGTAAGCAATTCTTAACTTTATACAGAGGACTCACGATGGATGTATGGAAAAATATTTTCTCAAAATCCCTTCACAGTAGAGGTGAAAATGTTTTATTGAAGATCTGGGAGCATCTCTGCTAAGCAGTGGTATGCCTTGGATGTGGGCAAAATCCATAAAAAGCTTTCCTTTTTGTTACTCTCAGCACAAGGGAAACGGAGAAAAGTAGGATGACGTTCTAGCCGGCAGTAAACAGAGGTTTCTAAATGAAAGAAAAATAAACAAAAAAAGTTACTTCGAGATTACCTAAGCCAAGGTATGCACTTATGAGTTTTATTAAATTTTTTCGAAATACACAGATTTTCTAAAAAATGTTTTAAAAAGTATATTACGTCTTAAAAATTTTTTTTTTTTTAATCTCGAAAATGGAAGCAGCAAATATTTTGGAAAAATTGTTGATGTTTATAAAGCTTCTTAGAGTTTTGAAATGCCAGTTAGGTTTTTTTTTGTTGAAAATTTTTTTTTTTCATATTTTTGAAAATTGTTACATAAAAATATTTACCAATAATTTTATTTTATTTTTTTTTGCGGAAACTTGTTTAATTTTTCTTGTAAAACTAAAAAAAAACTACTAAAATAGTATTAAGATTATTTGCATAACTTTTTTTGTGCCTAAGATATAGAAAAAAGGTTCAAACAAGATCAGAAAACAAGAACAGGTTTTGACGATAGATTGTAAAAAAATTTTTATTTGTATAGTGTTTTTTTCTAAATGTGTTAAAATTTTTTGAGAATATTTAAAATTTTTCTTTTATATTATTTAAAAATTTTCATCGTTGGTTAAAAAAATGTGTTTGCGTATTTTTTTAAATATTTTTGCCTTCGAAAATGTTGAAAAAAATGTTTTAGCAAATGTTTAAAAAATTTTTTTTAGTTAAGTAAAAATAATTTTACAAAATTTTTGGACATTTCCATTAAAACAGAAAAAAAAATTTTATTTTCAAATATTTCATTTTGAATTTCGAGGGTTTGTTTAATTGTTTGAAAAATATCACTGCAAAAATCTACTTCGAAAATGCAAATTATTTTCGAATGAGGCTTTTTGAAAAAGTTTTCTCAAAACAAATCAAAAATATATACTAAAAATAATTTTCCTTTTTAATTATTTATTTTATCTTTTCAAATATA
Organism: Merzomyia westermanni; assembly: GCA_949987695.1. Taxonomy (NCBI): domain Eukaryota; kingdom Metazoa; phylum Arthropoda; class Insecta; order Diptera; family Tephritidae; genus Merzomyia; species Merzomyia westermanni. The sequence goes on from OX465289.1 coordinate 13,183,600, forward strand.
TTTTGGAAATGATTTAGGAAAAATATTTCACATATTTTTTTGTTTGTTTTGAGGCTTCTTAAGTTTAACAAAAGCCTTGAGAAATTCACAAATTATGCACAAGGGATCAATCAAGACAGTTTTCAAATAACGTTTTTAATGGTTTTTTAATTTTTTATAAATGCTTTAAAACTTTTTACAAAGCTTTAAAAGTACTATTTAAAAATATTCTCGAATACCCTTTTGTTCAAATATTATCACAAAATAATTTTCAAAATGTTTTTACTTTGTTAAATATAAAATTTGGAAAAATGTAACTCGAAATCGTTAAGACGTGTTAAATTTTCAGTGATATCTTGGAAAAAATAGCTCATAATTATTTGCGATATATTTTGAAAACTTTTTAGGTAAATTATTAGATTTTTTTGTTTTCTTTTTACGTTTTGTTTAATGCTTTTAAATGTTTTTCTAAAATATGGAAAATTTGATTTAACTTTAATTAGGTTTTAATTAGTTTAACGACTGTTTTAGTGGATTGCACGAAACTAGAGCAGGTGCCTGAAAAATTATTAAAAGTTTTTATTAATGATTTAAAAATAATTTTGAAACTTTTTTTTAAATATCTTAAGAAATTTTTTACTTCAAGCTTTTAAGAATTTTATTTTGAAACAGACTTTTTGTCAGAATTTTGGTCTTTTAAATTTTAAATAATATTTGAAAAAAAAAAAAATATTTCTCACAAACTAGAACTATTCAGTTGAATTCACATCAATCCGGCGCCGAGTCTTTTGAGTTTGAGATTTCCTTAAAGTGTGTCATTTTAAATATTGCTTGTGTATCTGTTTTTGCCGTTTTCCCGTGCTCCCAATTTTTAGTCAAATATTCAAGATCCAACTTCCCACACCTTAGCAGCGAAAAACTTTCCAACAGCATATTACAGTTATGTCAGCATCAAACTTGACTCCTTCTACTCTTATCCTTCATGCTCCTTTTCAGCATTTTTAGCCAGGAGCCGAAGGTTAGCAGCCTTGCTCGGCAGAACAATTAAGGCTATCTGTTTACCTAATATACGTACACACTTTTAATTTTCTTTGCTTTAAGTTATATCCTTCTCTTCTCTATTTTTAGTGCATTCTTTTTTAACCTTTTCTTTTTTACCCTTTCGCCTCCTTTTTACATTTTTTAAATTATTATTTCTATCAACCGTATCTCTCTTTGCTCCTATCGTGGTAAAGGCAATTTCTGTCGTGCCGCACTGCCATTAGCTTACTGTCACTTTTCATTGCTCGCTTCTGAGGAGATTTTAATTTTTTCGCCTTCGTTGCTCTGAGGACATTATTTGCGCTTTGCTTTTGCTTTTCGTGTTTACTTCTCCTTCACCATCCTGAAAGGCATCGTAAAAAAGGATTTCTAATTTTTATATTGTCAGCTTTTTCCAATTCCAGCTATTTATTTAAAGCTGGTTTATTACCTCAATGCTCCTTAATTTAAACCATACATCACTAGTCTGCTGTTTTAACCAAGGAGTAGCGTGTTGGTTTCATGAGCAAAGACTTAACTTAAAAAAATTTTGATAAATCTTAAAATTTAAGAGTTGAATGACATTATATTCGTTATACTCAGTTTAATAAAAATATGTAATCGGAGTTAAAAAAATGCAAGGACAAAAAATTGGCAGTGTAAATGATAAATTCGGTCAAAATCGCCCGGGCGGTTAGATGCCCATTTAAAGAAGAAATGATAAATTACTTCTGAGGGGCGCTTGGGAAAAATATTATGCAAAAACTACTTCGAAGAAGCCCTTGGTGAAATTAGAGTACTTTAAAGAATTATGTTTAAGGTAATTTGGAATTTAAAGAATTTTTTCACTTTTTTATTTTATTTTATTTTATTGTGTTCATGAAACGAGCTCAAGGCCAAGAATAATAACTTTTAACTTTTTTGAATTTTTATAAAAATTATTATTGTTTTAATTTTTTTTAATAGTCATTTTTTTGATTAATTATGAAAAGTTTTTAATTGATTAGAGTAGGAAAAATGTTTGGAGACAACCGCCATAGCTTTTCTTATAGATTCATTTCGGAAGCTGCTAAGCTTCTTCATCAGAGAAATTTTGGTACGCATTGCTAACCATTAAGCTGGTTTTGGTGTCATCTAAACTCCTAGTTCTATTCTTCGTTACCATATTTTAATTTAATTTATTTTATTGTGTTTTATTTTATTTTGTTTTATTTTCTTTTATGTTATTTTATTTTATTTTATTTTATTTTATTTTATTTTATTTTATTTTATTTTATTTTATTTTGTTATATTTTATTTTATTTTATTTTATTTTATTTTGTTTTATTTTATTTTATTTTATTTTATGTTATTTTATTTTATTTTATTTTATTTTTATTTATTTTATTTTATTTTATTTTATTTTATTTTATTTTATTTTATTTTATTTTATTTATTTTATTTTATGTTATTTTAGTTTATTTTATTTTATTTTATTTTATTTTATTTTATTTTATTTTATTTTATTTTATTTTATTTTATTTTATTTTATTTTATCTTATTTTAGTTTATTTTATTTTATTTTAGTTTAGTTTATTTTATTTTATTTTATTTTATTTTATTTTGTTTTATTTTATTTTATTATATTTTGTTTTATTTTATTTTATTTTGTTTTATTCTATTTTATTTTATTTTATTTTATTTTATTTTATTTTATGTTATTTTATTTTATTTTATTTTATTTTATTTTATTTTATTTTATTTTATTTTATTTTTATTTATTTTATTTTATTTTATTTTATTTTATTTTATTTTATTTGTTTTTATTTAATTTATTTTATTTTATGTTATTTTAGTTTATTTTATTTTATTTTATTTTATTTTATTTTATTTTATTTTAGTTTATTTTATTTTATTTTATTTTTATTATTTTATTTTATTTTATTTTATTATATTTTGTTTTATTTTATTTTATTTTGTTTTATTTTATTTTATTTTATTTTATTTTATTTTATTTTATTTTATTTTATTTTCTTTTATTTTATGTTATTTTATTTTATTTTGTTTTATTTTATTTTATTTTATTTTATTTTATTTTATTTTATTTTATTTTATTTTATTTAGTGTATTTTATTTTATTTTATTTTAGTTTATTTTATTTTAGTTTATTTTATTTTATTTTATTTTATTTATTTTATTTTATTTTATTTTATTTTATCTTATTTTATTTTATTTTATTTTATTTTATTTTATTTTATTTAATTTATTTTATTTTATTTTATTTTATTGAGGAAGAAAATAACAAAACCCTAGTAAGATAAATAGAAGGAAAGAGAAATTAAATGAAAAGAGGATATTTTTCTTTTTTACACCACTTTATGTTCGATCAACCGTGCCTCTGATTTTCGGGTTTTATTGCATTTTTGCAACACCCTCCTCAATCCCCTTATACTGCCAACATTTGTTCGAAATTTTGCGTAGCTGTGCCAACATTTTGTTCTGCATAGTTGTAATCACGTTTGCTGCTCCCCATAATTTTTTAATAAACTGCAGTTGAATCTATTTCCATAGTCATTTGAATTTCGTTTTCGCTGATTTTTTGGATTTTTGTTGATTTTCTTATGGGATAACAATTGTCAATGTTAATCGAAAACGAATTTTATCCCAACCAAAAAGACTTTTGTAGCGACTTTAAACGATTTTATATAGAAAAGGCGTGGGAAAAAGAGAACAAATATTATCAAGGAAAAGTTGGACTAAAAATAAATAAAGCAGAAGTAATTTTTTGGAGTACTGGTATGAACGCAAAGGTCTTGGTAAAGAACCTGAATAAATGTTGTGTACCTGATTGTTATATACTTGAAAATATAATTAATTAAATAAAAATGTTTATCAACCTAACTGGTTTATCCAAAAACCTGTAACAAAAATAACATAAAACCTGAGCACGGGTTACACGTACTGGTCTAAAACACAGAAGGCCCCAATTTCAAGTGGCGCGACATTTAATATAAACAGTCTTGGAAAAGTTCCCTTGGAGGCCATTATTCAACAGAGAGAGTTATGCGACGGTGGATTCATTTATGGCAATGGTCAGGTTAACCGGGTCGCCCAAGAGTCGCAGTTCGAAGGGAGGGTAGAAGAGTGAGACATTTTTGTAAGTAAGTTATGTTATCTGCTTATTGTGGTATTTTTAAGTTCGTCGCAAACAAGGATGCAGTGGTGAGGATACTATCCAGTGTTACTACGGTTGATGTTCATGTTGGTTATGAGCAATTAACGCGCATAGCTCTACTGTTCTTCTGAACTCGTTAATTTCATTCCTATAGATGGTCTTCTGAACAGTGCTACGGATTATCTCACCACACTGAATGTCGTTTCACAGTGTCATTAGTAGCCTTCTTTCTAAAAAAGCACGCACTTCAACACAAAGCAACAAGAATTATGTGTTTTCTTGCTTTTAATAGTAAATCGACCTTGAGTTGGGCTCTTCACAAAAACCTTTGCCATCAACATTGAAGTTTTACAAACAACAAATTTGTTTTTATTTAACTTGACTGGAATTGATGTGGGCACTTATAAAACAACAACATTTATACCTTGCGGTAAAAAGTACAAAAAAATCTGTTTCAACATCTTGCTGAGGTCAGTCGTGTTGAGTACACACTTCAAGTGACAATTTAACTTGAAGCTTTTGACAATTTTTTCACTGCCTCTATTTTTACAATTTTTATTTCCTTTATTTAGCAGATTTTGTATGTTTTTTCTCTTTTCTTTAGGTGATAAAGTTTTTTGTTAGCCAGCAGCATTTTTTTAACTTAGTCAGAATCGTAGCACTTTATTATCTTCCTTGTCATTAAACGTAAGCTAATGGAAGACTTAAAATGCTGTATTTTTTCGACATTTCTTATTTTCCTCCTATTTTTTGCTTTGAAGAGAAATGTTGAGAAAAATTGGAACTCTCTAGATGAGAAACTCATTTTGCACTTTTTATATAATCGCAAAGCAAGATTAGCTCATGCTGCTTCGTAGTTGGGGACACTCATTTCACTAGAAGGTCTTGGACTTGCATTGATTATATACAAAGAGCTAATGCAGCTCGGAATATCGATCCGACCCAGTCCGTGGAGTAAGTATCTAAAATAACCTTGTCCGGTTAAGAACTGCGTTGAGTAAGCTCAGGAGTTAGTATTATCGTAAGCGTTACACCATGATGTTTGCCAAGCACTTCCGAATACACTCGAGTTCAAAACATAGGTCCCTTTAAATCTATTGTATATTATCTTGTAGTTAGAGGTAATGTGCCATGTTGTCTTTTTTTGCGCAGTGATGTGACATGAAAGCGGGCAGTGGTGTGATGTTACGTCCTACGTTTTTTTTTTCTGTATTTTTTTTCTTTCAAATTAAAATTCGTTTTTGTCTAATTAAATACGAGAAGTTAAGTAATATTACATTTTTACTGTGACGTGACGTTTGATTTATTTGTGATGTGATGTCATATGGTGGTATGTACTAAGAGGTGATGTTCTGTGGTTTTTTTGTTTCAGATAAAAATTCATTAATGGCATACTGAAAACGAGATGTTAAGTAATATTACATTTTTTACTGTGAGGTGACGTTTGATTTATTTGTGATGTCACGTCATAGGGTGGTATATCATACAAGGTGATGTTCTGTGGTATTTTTGTTGCAGACAAAAACTCGTTAATGTTTTACTGAAACCTAGAAGATAAGTAATATGACATTTTATACTGTGAGGTGACGTTTGATTTATTTGTGATGTGACGTCAGCTGATGCTATGTCATATGATGTGATGTTCAATGTGTAACTGAAGACGAAAAGTTGAGTAATATGACGTTTTATACTAGGAGTTATAGGCTGGAATGCAAATAATAGTTGGAGGATGCCTTTGGTGAGCCAATAAATGATGATGAGTCCGACTAAATGGATGCCAAACTATTGCTAAAACAACAACAATTTACCGTCCTTTAAGAACATAACGAAAAGCGAGAAAATCTTTACTTAATCTAGGCCCTGGCTAGATTTTTTCTACAATAGGCAAATATATACCTTGGCCCTGCAAAGCGTTCGCCTAATTTTTTTCTGGCTTGGGCTTGTTTAATTTTTTTCAATCCATGACCTGCCTAGTTTCTCATCGATTACTGATTTTATGTGACATTTAATTCAAGTTGAAGTTCAATTACCGAACGGTTATAATAACTCAATGGACAGAGAGGACGATTTCTATGTGAAGACGACAGGGTTCGGTGCTGTCTCAGGGGTAATGACATTTTTTTTTTTTTTGTGAAGTTGAAATTGCCTTTTAAAAAACTAGGCAGGGTCTAGACAGGCATTACTACCCAGGCCCTGTCTTAAAATGCAGGCCTATGATTTTAGAAGGAGAAATGTAGCCGAGTAAAACGAATAATGGTATTACGATGCTAATACAGCACTTAAGCTTTTCTACAGCATTTTTTAAAATACATACATATATCCAGTCAATATATGCGTAAAACATACACACAAATAACTTCAAACTACGCTTGGCATAAAACGATTATAGAAACTTCCTCTCTTTCTGGTTAAATAAATTAAACCTTAAGTAGTGAGTCCGTAAACAAAAAGTAAAATACACAAAACATTTACATCTTAACTTGGAAATGAGTCAACAACATATTCACACAGTAAATTTCCTCGAAAAGTTACGTATACGCGCTGTATGATGCCAAGAAAGATATGGCTTTGCTCGATTTCATCCACATCAGCAATGCAAATATAGAATTTTACACAAATAAAATCAAGAAATGTATATACTGTGATGAATACTAATAAGCACTTTAGCTAAGATAAAGTGCTTGACTTCCCACCCACCGCAGCAAAAACTGTGCACGCAGACAAAAAAGAAATTGAATGCATAGACACGCACTAATACTGCATATATATTTATTTTAGAATTCAAGAATTCAGTGGTGGGCGCTGTTATCTCAATCTAATTGGAGTTGTGATGTTTGCATTTGTCAATATTAAAGTCTTTGTGCGGAAAGGCCTATGTTCTCAACATATTTTTATCTCTTCATTTTCTCGAAATATTGGGTCTTGTCACTAAAAAGCTGAAATAAGTAGATAAAAGTCCAAATGTAATTTACCTTTTGCTATTATTTATTTCAGGGAGCCCCGATAATGATTATTTTTATATTTTTAATGAAAATAATCAAAAGGCTTCCCGGTATCGGAGGACAGTTTGAAGTATATGAAAGTGTATGTCTCGTCATGCTCAACGGAAATCTGCATTAATTGAAGAAAATTTTAGCGAAACCTGTATAAATTACATATAATCAATATTTTTTGAGTTTTATTTTTTGATCAGAAATAATTATAATTTTTTCAGTTTTATTTTTTTCGCTCGAAAATAAAACTAATTCTTAAATTTTTTTTTATGACAGTGAAGCTTATTTCTTGAGCGGTATTTTATCTTTAAAGAATCAAAATTACATTTTAAGTTTTAATTTTTTTCATAGTTCGAAAAAATTAAAAAAGCCTTTTGTCATGCCAATCTGTTGAGTAAATATGTTGACGAGATTATACCAACCCATATTTATGATCAATTACTTGCCAAAAAGGCGCAGTGGCTTTTTGAGTTTTTCGATCCGTGAAAAAAAAATTAAAACTCAAAATTAAATTTTTATTCCTGAATTATAAAATATCACTCAAGGAATAAGTAAAAAACTAAACATTATCCTTAATCAAAAAAATTAAAATTGAAGATACCTATTACTGCTGATTTTTATTAAAACAAATCTGAAAAGAATGATCAAATAGCGAGATTTATAATAAAACTTTTGACAGTTACAGCCCCTGATTTATATAGTATGCTAAGTTAATCTAAACACAAAATAGCAATACAGCACTAAATCAATAAAGCAAGAAAACAAGTCTTGTTATTTATGTTAGAGAGGACGAAAGCATCAAAATCCAAATAAAGTACTTTACTATATAGAGTTTTACCCAAATATAAATGTGCTAAAATTGTATTTTAAAATACATTAGAATTCAACTTACACCTTATTTCATTAAATTTAGAAAAAGCGCAATAAAAGCTCACAAGCTTTTAACTTCATACAAAAATATATGTTTATCGCACAAGCAACAGAGATAAGAAGTGGGAGAAATAAATTTATGAAAAATATAGACAAAACATATGAATGAATTCTTTAAAAGAATATGAATGTGTTTAAACATATATATATTTGCAAGCCAGCACGAATATATACACATATATGTATGTATGTATATACTAGGAATGTCAAAATAAGCTAAAAAATTTGGACTCGGGATTTCGGGATATTTTTTAAGTATCTCAAGATCACGGGATTGATAACAGCGCTAATAATTAGTAAAATGGACTAGAAATATATAATATTGCGAAATGTTTAACAATGGAATTTATAACAGAATTTCACAATTTTTTTTTTTAAATTAAGTTTATAAGATTAATTTATAACTTTAAATATCTTATTCCTGTGTATTTATATATTCACATTGAACGAAATTTCGTATGTAGGTGATGTAGAACATTCTTACAGTATCCTTATAGATATCACTGAGTTTCCCACTATTAAAGTCGTTATAGGGTTGCCACCTATAGCTATCCACGGATAAGTATTTTATGTCGGATCTCAAAAAAAAAATATTTATTTCATTTGTGTGCCACGACTCTGTGAAATTTGGCCTCAACCAAAAAAATTTAAATAGGCTACCTTGAAAAGTAGAGATTGTGGCAACACTCAATTAAGTAAGCTCTCTTTTATAAGTGTTCCCATGAAAGCTGTTTTATAAGGTTGCCAACTATTTCCTTTTTTATATCTATGTAAGATATGGCAATATTGCTTTCAGAAGAAAGATATTTTACTTCGTATTTCACCAAAAACATTTTTTGGTGCAGTTAGCACCTAGGGTTGCCACCTCATCCTGTTTTATTTAATATTTTACTAGTTTCAGACCACAAATGAAAAGATCATTAAAATAAAAGCTAAAAACAAAAACAAGCATTTGGCGCTATACATCTTCGAGGAGATTAAGGCCGATCTACCAACTTGTGGTGCGCTGCTTCTTATTTCTCCTACAAATTAGCGGAACCTACTGCTTCTTGCCGACTGAGAAGTGCAAAGCAAAATCCGAGATTAACAACACGTGAAATACATACATCAGTATCCCGGTATTGACATCCCTAGTATTAACCACATTGCATGAATTGAAATAGTCGGCATCGCTCAGTGCAAAATCTCACAGAAACTTTTTTAAACGCAAATAAAGTTTAGCTCAGAAAAACCAAACGTAATAGTTTCTGGCAAAAAATTAAAAGAATAAAAGTGCAATTCGCATGCGGCCCCCGAACGCCCAAGCAAATTAAAATGCCTTTTTAAATTTTTTGTATCACAATGGTTGGCTAAATTCACAGCACATAATCATATATTTCAACTTTTGCCAACAAAATGCTATGAAATATCAAAAGAAAAAGTTCACACATGAAAAAAACAGTTTATGTTAGAAAAATTTTGAAAGCGTTCAAAGCCCCAGTGCAAAGTACAAAACGAGGATTTGTATAAAATAACACTGCATGCTAGTATTTACGCCAACTTTATTAAATAAATTATGGTTTTGCTTTTTTTTAATTATTTCTAGCAACTGACCGAAATTGTTTGGTCGCTGGTTGCATCGTAAAAAAAATCCACAAGAATGCTTTGTTGGTCAAAAGGAAAACAATGGACGCGCCTAGTACTACGCTGTTGAATTCAGCAATTTTTTTTATATTTTTTGATTTAACATTGAAACTAGACTTTTAGAGTCTTATCAATCAGCTTTCCAACACATAATTAAATCGCTTTCGAAAGTCGGTAGTGGCATAGTAGAAATTCCATAAATCCCCGGTCTAACTTTTCTTCCTCAAACGCTCTTAGGGTCATATCGTCTTATGGTCACAACGTCTTTGATTCAACGCTATATATGAATCCGAATACATTTAAGAGCCTTATAAGTATATAACTTAACTTTTATTTAAGAAACATATAGTCATCACTCATCAATCCATCAAATGATATGAAGTCACAACTTCAGAAGGCCAATCACTTTAACTAATGTTCAATTTTAAGAATTGCTGTTGAAAACGTTTTACACGAGCAAATGAAAATGAAAAATCACTCATCACTCCTACTTTAGACAAAAACTTCATTTAGTTAGTAAGTAGTATGCCACACGTATGTGGCATTGCAATTAACATAACATCAGTTTCAAGTCACAAGACTTTGTACGTGAATGTCAAGAATGTAGCAAAGCTCACGCCTGAATAGATACATTCATGGGCTGACATTTACTGTAGTCGAACATGAAGACGTGTACACATACACACACAGAAGCAAGCCACAAGCTGTTTGCGGTAATAACAAAAACTTGATACTTCAACTGCTCTTAAAATGCCAACACATTGTAATGACAAGGCATTTCCCTGTGGCGAAGTCAATAACTAGTGAGAATAAATTCTGGTTCAGAATTAGAGATAAAGTGGCTAATAAGAACTAGTGAGATAGTAACTCGATTTTCAGTAGTTTGAAACCGGCAGTTGTGTAAATATTAAAATTTAATAAAATTTAGACTCGTATTTGGAAAAATGTTTTGTTCTTGTAACGTTTTTTAAAGAAAGGTTAAAATTTGAAATTATAAATAAAAAAAAAATTTTTTATTTATCAGTTGGTAGGATCCGAATCGACACGCCCCGCATCAGAGTAGAGTGCTCTACCCACTCAGCTACGGCGCACGCATCAATATTGTGAGAAAATGTTAAATTCGACAGTTGATTACATGTGAAAGAGATTGAAGGCTAACTACTTGTGGGTCGAAACGCACTAGATGCGCACCAGTTCAGAACTAGTGATTTTTCCCACAGGGTTTGTATGCGGCCAATTGCTGTGTTGAAACTCAAACAAGCTGCCACCAAGCTTTCGAGCGGGCAAATAGACACATAGGCAGGCAGAATGAGAACTAGGTTTGAAATATTTAGCAACTAGTATGAGTTCTAAGAAAACTAGTTAGCCAACTTACTTTCTTCCTTTAATATGATAGATGTAAATCGTCAGCTTTTGAACAAAATTAAACTAGGCTTAAACTAGTTCAAATAATACTTAATTGTGCTTAGGTCAGTCACGGTAGGCCAAAATTATTTTAACTATAGATGTCCAAACACAAATTTTTATTTTATATTATTATACTTTCTTTTATTTTATTTAATTTTATTGTTGGTTTTACGGTTTGTTCATTTTACATATTTTTGTAAGTATAACGAGCTCAAGACCAGTTGATAATAATTCTTAGTTAATTATTATTATTTTTGATTAGAGGAAAAATTGAAAAAAATAGCAAAAAACTATACGAATTAGTCTGACGAGAAATCGTGGCTGTTTTCGAAATAGTACTATAACTATAGCCTGTATATGTTTGGTGCTTTCAATTTTTCCTCTAATCAAAAATAATAATAATTAACTAAGAATTATTATCAACTGGTCTTGAGCTCGTTATACTTACAAAAATAATTTAATTTTATTTTATTTCATTTTTGTATATTTCACCTTATTTTTTTTAATTTATTTTATTAAAATTTATTTTATTTTATTTTATTTTATTTTATTTTATTTTGTTTTATTTTATTTTATATTATTTTATATTATTTTATTTTATTTTATTTTATTTTATTTTATTTTATTTTATTTTATTTCTTTTTACTTTATTTTATTTTATTTTATCTTATTTTTTTGTATTTTATTGTATTTTATTTTATTTTATTTTATTTTATTTTATTTTATTTTATTTTATTCTATTTTATTTTATTTTATTTTATTATATTTTATTTTATTTTATTTTATTTTATTTTATTTTATTTTATATTATTTTATTTTATTTTGTTTTATTTTATTTTATTTTATTTTATTTTATTTTATATTATTTTATTTTATTTTACTTTATTTTATTTTATTTTATTTTATTTTATTTTATTTTATTTTATTTTATTTTATTTTATTTTATTTTATTTTATTTTATTTTATTTTATTTTATTTTGTTTTATTTTATTTTATTTTATTTTATTTTATTTTATTTTATTTTATTTTATTTGATTTTATATTATTTTATTTTATATTATATTATTTTATTTTATTTTATTTTATTTTATTTTATTTTATTTTATTTCACTTTATTTTATTTTATTTTATTTGTTTTTATTATATTTTATTTTACTTTTATTTTATTTTAATTTATTTTATTTTATTTTGTTTTATTTTATTTTATTTTATTTTATTTTATTTTATTTTATTTTATTTTATGTTGTTGTATTTAATTTTACAGAAATCCAACCGCAATATCTACAAAATAAAACTAACTCTTGTTTTGAATACTCTCAGCACCAATATGTTCAACTTGAATAATTACCGATTTGGTTTTTGTAGTCACTATTTTATGAATGAAGTTTACATATTTTCTTATGTCCTACATAACTTTCTTATTGTTTCAAGCAAAACAACTATTCGAGCTCTCAGTGAGAGCCGCTGACACTAAGCATCCACTCACACAAAAACGGCTCTACGAGTATAGTGTGCATACATGTTGTTGTAAAACTGTACCGTGATTCTAGGCAACTCTCTGCACTCCGGAATTCTCCAATATTATAAATTTGGATGAGTAAAAAATTTTTCTTTTTGAGACTAGTTTGATTCCAGCCAAAAACTTCTATTTGTAAATTAGTGTTTTTTCGGGCTAGTTAGTAGTAAGAAACTTGAAAAGTAAGAAACAAGTTGAAGCTCATATGAGGAGCATATTCTCCTCGTGTTCGTAGGCTGTCACATTTTCGTTCCATTTACTGTTTCACTTCACTCTTCATGTGTCTGATTTTGTTGCTGTGTTGTTATTGATAACAGTTATGTGTTGTGTTGCCGCCTGCTCCTACAGCTATTGTGTTTCTTGGCATTTGTTGTTGCATGCTTAAGACATTGGCAATGATATTGCTTAATTGCACACATCAAAAGGTTTGAGTAGTGTTGTTCACAACTTGCAGGGAACTCAGTAGTTGGTGAGACAAGTTTCAGGGACTTAACTAGATCTATAGTGTCAAGTAAGAAATAGTTCGATTACAGCTAGACATCTACCAGGGAAAAATTGGCAATCTCTTAACCAAGTTATTATAAATTGTATTTAAAAACCAATATTTTTCTACAATGTCTTTTGGTTCCCGCCCTCTTGTGAGGCTTCAGCACGCACATATATAAAAATATTTATTCAGTAGCACTAGAAAATGTATTCTATATTTCAAGTTGGACCAGCAGTAATAATCCACGGAAGTAATGATTCAATTACATGTAGTACTTATTGAGTGATACGGGTACAAACACATATAAGATCAAGTGACAGCAATCAAATCAATTATTTCCTTGAGTTTTGTTTAAAACTACCTTAATCTTTTTTTAATTAGTATCTATTAAGAACTGGATAATGAGTTGAAATTTTCCCACATGTCCACTCTTATATTTTGGGGAAAAATTTTTATTGCCACCACTGTGCACAGCTGGAATAAAATATTTCCTTGCGATAAAATGGACACTAAACTTTTTATTGAAAATCAAACAAGAGTTAAAAAAAAATTGCACTAAATGCTATGTAGCGGTTTCAAAGTGATGCGAGATAAGAAAAAAGGAAAAAACGTACGGACTAAAATTGTGAAAAGTACTTCTATTCCTCCAATAAATGCATTTCTCATGTTAAATATACACTTTCGTGTTATATTTTTATTTTTTATTTTTTTATTTTTTATGATAAATATGTTTAAGGGGAAAATATTTAAAAGAAATGGATTAAAAATAAAATCGTTTATCAAATATGTTAGTCCCCAAATGTGAGTTCTAAATCCTGAAAAATGATAAGTACTATGTTAATGGTCAGAAAATGTGTGCTGATTCGGAACTATCCAGGAAGTGTTTTCGAACTATCGAAATAGGTGAAAATGTTTAACAAGTTCGAAATTATAGAAAAAATCATTCTACAGAAGGAGATTCCACCGCGTTTGTCTTCTCCATGCTAAGTTCGCCAGTTCATTGCTGGTAAAATATATTGTGGGCGAACTAGTAGTGGATCGAAGTGCAATGGAACCGCGTCTGTTCCGAGCTAGAGCTTTTTCCGACATTGTATGTATGCACATTTAAAAACTATAATCAGCATTTTAATATAACAAATATCAAACCACCTAGCCGAAAACTTATTGGCATGTTAGAAGGTTAAATTCATGTTTCACTTTAAAAAATTAAAGTAGATCTGGAAGTGGACAGTAGAAAAATAAGAAGAAACAGGGCTATAAAAGGAGCTTAAGCATATAATATTAGAAGAATTTGGCAAAGAAGACATTAGCAATTGTGTGCCCTTCCGCGAATTTCAATCGGCTAACAGTTTAATAAGCTCTAACAAAACTCAAATGAGACCGAAGCAATGATAAATCATGAGATTATAGGGCTATTACAAATAGAATATGACACAGTGCCTTCTCGGAAACTGACGGGTCCTCAGAATTATTATGTTCATTAATTCCTTCCTAGATGAAATGTTATATGAGCAATATGCATGACGTTATGTGTTTGTGGTTTTTGTTGTTTTTAGCGACAAAAACACTGCCCGAAGGTTTTGGGAAGTGTTGTCGGAAGTGACGGTGCTTTGGCAGATATGAACCCGGTACGCTCTGGTACTACCTTGCGTTATATGTCCGACTGTTGTAGAAGCAATTTGGTGTGACCAGTGAAATCTTTTGGTCATCTCACTTCTTCCTACCGTAAGAAAGAATAAGTTCTTTGAACAGAGAGGAAAATATCAACAGTTTACAGAAACTAACAAAGGTTCAGAGTGTGTCACTTATCTCCATCTGAGGAAACTTCCGTCAGCCATAAACTTTGAACACGTTGATAGATATTAAGTTTACAGCAAGATCAGGTAAAACAACTACAATTTTTACTCAGTAACATAAATCATTACTTTTTCTAGACTCTGATCAATTCAAGTTTCATAGCTGGTTTACAACTACTTTCACTTTAGTCAGAAAATTCTAGAAGTCTGCTTTTACTAAAGTTGACTTTACGTCTCGTTCAGTGAACATATATGTACATAAATTATCGCTGCGAGTTTGTTCATATATATGCATATGTCGATATATAGTCGCACAAGTTAAAACGGAACAGTATATTCGAAAATTTTAAAAATATACATATTTCTAGTTAAACTTCTTTAAAAACTTTGCCAAAGGTTTTACTTATCTGAATTTGCTATAGGTGGAAAGTACTCTCAAAAATATTTGCACAAGAGATATTTAGAAAATAATTGGTAGCAACCTTGTTGAACATTAAAAAAAATACACGCCTTACAAATTTTAAAATGTTTGCCATTATTTTGTAACCAAAAAACCCAGCCACGCTTCGCTGCGTCTCGGAACTTGTAATTAGTTCGATTTTGACCTCTTAAGACCTGAGCATGAATTAAATACGCTTTTAAACTTTTTTATGGTGTTTTTACTGGAAGAAGGACAAAAACAAACCTTTACAAAAAAAAAATTTTTTTAATTTAAAAAAATTGTTTTTTACATAAATTTAAAAAAAAATACTTTTTTCACCTTATGATAATTCCATATATGATTTATTGTCCAATTTTCCAACGATTCTCATACGTGGAAGTAGAACCGTGGGATAATTTTCAACTTTCTCAGTTGCCAAAAAAACAACGAGTTGTGTGAGCTTCACTTCGCAAAAACCCAAAACAAACATTTCAATAATTTTTAAAGATAATTTTTACCCAAACATTTAAAAAATAGACTGTCCCACCTTTATTGTGCATAACTGTATGTTCATGTATTTGCTTGTACACAGTTCATAAGTTTCTTTCGGCTCGTACGTGATTCTTGTGCGGTTCGTTCACATATGTGCTACTTAACCTTTGTGGCATGTTTGTTGGTTAAAGTGGCTAGCTGGTTCCACATGATTGCTGGCATAAATTGTACAAAATTGTTTCAACATATTTACAACAACACAAACGCACCCAAACATAAACATAAACTTAGTGAATGGTTGCTTAGGATGCTTGAACGGTAACTGACATGTGACAGTGGAATACACTCGAAACAAAGAAAGTCGCAAAAAGGAAGAGGAAACACTTAGACGTAGCAACTAAGTTTAAGGATGTAACATATGAATAGGCATTTAGATGCTTTAATGAAGTCGCTTAGATACAGAGTTTAAGCAAAAGATTCGCAAAACATTTTAATACGTAATACAAGTCGTTTGAGGGTTCTTGTTGTGAGATAAAAAGTTCGTTCAGAGAGCCTTGAGGATGAGGGTTTTCTCACAAAGCCAAGAAATTATTTCTTTAGATATCATAGATACCACTTTAATATTCTACTTTGATTTAAACACAAACTTCAGCAACACTTTCGCTATAAGTAAAGGTATTTAGTGTTTCGTACAGTTCTTAACTGGATGTTGCACCTGAATTTCCCCCAAGACTGGCATACTGTTTCGATATATCTCCGAAGAGCATACGCAGTCCTTCCAGTCAGGTGGAGTGATGTGATAATTTTGGTGCTTTTGTTTAGATCCAGAAAATTGAGATGGTCTTTGGCGGGGCTAAGCCCACCTTTTTCTGAGTTGCATCGAAAGGTCCATACTTTTTGGATTCGCTTTTATTTATTTTATGAGAGTCTTTGTGCAATTCATTTCTTTTGTCATTTCGTAAGTAAAAGCCAAAAACCAGATTTCGTAACTAACAAAGTGAACTCAGTCCTCTGGCTTATTATAAAACATAAATTCGATTTTATTGGTCCACTCTGTAGATATACTCCAACGACCATTTAATATTTTCCCTGCAAAAAAAAAACGATAAGTCTAGAATGAGTTGCGATCAATGACAGTTTTGATCTCTTTGTGTGGGCTGAAGTGATCCCTTTTGTTTGAGCATGTCCCATGAAGAGACTAATTGCTCCCTTTCATGCCCAACAAGGTAGTGTCGGACAGATCCCTTTTGTCCCACTATGGGTACGCTCGGACAAGTTTACTTTTAACATCTAAAAGTAGGCTACAGAAACTAAAATCGACCTATCCCAACTATGCCTATAACGGAATAGTTGGGATCGATTGTAGCCCACCGTACACGAAAGGTATTGATCCCTGATCGCTATCTTTAGAGATCAGTCGCACGATTTTTTGCAGGATTGTATAGAGATCTTATACTTATATATGGAGGAGTAGAATAGAGAGACGAGAGAAAAAAGGGCAATAGAAAAGAGAACACAAAGCACAACTGAAAACGACAAAACAGCAAAACTAGAAACAGGAAATGGGAGAGCAACAACAGGACGAGAGAAGGGGAAGGGGTATCTGTGTGTAAAAGTAAAAGAAGGGGAAGAAAGCGACAATGGATATAAAGGGTTAAAATAAACGTATGGAAAGTGATGTGAGTACGATTTGGCAAATGTATTCAACTAAATTTTAGGGACGGTCTAAGTCTGTCGGGTCTGTAACTCTAGATATGTTTGTTCATCCAAATCAAAGAGACAGGCCCCCAGTAACAAATTAGTGGTGAAGATATACTAATCTTCAGCTCCTGTTGTTGTGTATAATCTAGATTGTGAGGGGTTCGCAAGTCCAGCAAGTAAAATATTAGCTTAAGTGGATTGCTAGATAGTACGTGAGTAGATGAAGCTACTCTACTGAGTATCATTCAAAAACCGTAGCCAGATTATAAGACGAAAATATGTGAACTTAGACATTGTTTCAACAACTACAATATGTCGGTTGCCTATATTGCAGTCTAATTGTAGCAGCACTAATAGTCATTCACAAGTCATGAATCCTTCTGTTGGGGCATTCTCACACCGCTTATTTGTATCAACTAATATTAAGGAAAATCATGACATTTATAGTGAGCAGTAAAATATGTCACACACATGGGACGGCCATTGATTTGGACCACTCTTTTCAGCCAACCACTTCTCTGCCATATTTCTATCAATAACAGCATTCATACTGGCTTTCCCTGGTAGGCTAACATCTTAATTGAAATCGCTATATATTTTACTTTACATCCTCATGAGGAATATACAAAGATGAGACTTTCAAGAATTTTCTCCCAAATATATTTTAGCAAAATTTTGCTAAACATAGCTTCAGATATTATTTTCGACTTAGCATGCCTCATTTTTAATTTCAAAAAGTATATTTCAATGGTCAAACATAGCAAATTGTAAGGAACATACATAAATCATTTCAAAAGGCATACAAGTAGTGTCATATAAAAGGCTGCGAGTAAAAAGTAAACTTATTTTTCATGCAAATATAAGTTAAACTTATAAAATGTTTACTAAAAAGGGGTACAAACAAACTTGTTCAGTAAAAGGTAGACAAATCGTTATTTCCATTAAAAGGTAGAAATATCGTACATTTTTTAGCCAGATATTTCTACCTTTTCATGGGAAAAACGATATAAGTTTACTTTTCATTCAGACTCATTGCTGAGCTCATAAAGAACGCAAAAACTCACATTTAGCACTCCTCTCTAACTCATTTATGACACCGATGGTTTGCTTTTAAAAATATTGAAAAAAAAGGTTATCAAACTTGTATTGACATGCATTGATGTTTCATTGATGTCTCACTAAAAAAAAACTTCACAAAAGTGTTGCATGTGTCAACTTCAACAATAATAATGGCAGCACTGGAATACCACAATTTATGTGCTGCCAATCAAACATGAAAAACTATTTGTTGCATTTTTTTGTAGAATATTTTTTCAGTGGATATTATAAAATAGCGCGATAAAACAAACAAAATGCATTTATGCTCGTGATGGTAGTAAAAATAATATGAAACTGAAGTAAAAAAATTTTTTTTTTTGCCATGTGGATGCTAGTACATCAATTAAAATTGTATAATCATGTCGCAGCAAAAACAGTTGAACAAAGTTGATAGAGAATGCAATTATCAAGGAAGCAATCAAAGTTTACATATTTAAGTAATAGAGTTTTTTATAATGTCATGAACGGGAATGATTTGACAAATGATCGTTTCGTTTTCACTTTTCTTCGTGGTTTCATTTGAACATTTTTTATTAGTTGTTGCTGCGCTGCTGTGCCGTTATTGCAGTAGCGACGTGAAAAAAAATAAGGGTGATCTTGTTGGCATGCACGTACGTACATGATCTGCAACCCAAATGTACTATTTAAGCCACGAAATTTTCAAAAGGATTATGATTTTACCATCAGAACTATTATTTAGAAGAAAGTGTTATATTTAATTTAATTAAATGAATATTTAAAAACTCAGAATATTAGTTGAATAGAAAATTAAAATGTAGGACGGCGTTGTTAACTGAATGATTGCGACCCAAATACTGAATTCTTTTCTTTTTTGCGTCTTATGATAGCGGAAACGTTGCAGTCGCTCAAACTGGAATGAATAAAAATTCTAGTTAATGAACTAGAATGTTTACTAACCGGTTTGGCAGTGGACTGCAGGGTCTTACTTTACTGATACCTGTTAGACTGGTTAAAAAAAGTTTAAAAAGTACACCTCTAAATTTGAAGCTTATGCTTTACTTGGTATCGGATTCAAATATATATAACATTGATATATAAAAAATTTTAGACCTGAAAAGCTCTACATTTCCCTCTAATGTCCTTTTGAGCTCTGAAGTCGTTTTCACATAGCTTTATCAGCTAACCAACGACTTTTGTCAGCTAACTTTAAATATATAGAACTATAAAATATAAAAATTCTCAAGACTAAAATTTTGACAAATCGATTTTAAAAATTTAATGTCAAGTAAAAAAGTTACTATAAAAACCACATTTTAGCTGTTTTTATGAAGACCAAAAAAATGATAAAGTGTCCTGAAATCTACTCAACTTAGCTTCAAATTTAGGACTTTTTTTTGTAAGTAACCAACACAGCCTAACACCCACGTATGATCACTTGTTTATCCTCAAATACTTTTATCCTAACAGCATTTAAGTACCTTTTTACAATTTTTATTTGTTTTTTTATTTTTGCTAGCATGGTTTTCATAACGTTTTATTGATTGAAGTGGGATGGTAGCAAATAACTGTTAAATATTTTTTTTTAATCTGCGAGACCAATAAAAATTATAGATAGTATTGTTGTGTTGTATCTTACTACTTGTGACAACAAGCTATGACATGAGTGGATATTGCAGTTTTTCATTTCGCGTTTCACATAACACCACTTCACTCGCCAAGTGTATAACCGGATAAAACTTTCAAAACACTTGAAATAATACAGTGATCAATGTATGGTATAATACTTGATCGAAATATTTCATTATATTGCATTGCGAAAAATATTGTTGTTGTTGTTAGAATGCTTCCCTCTGCTCAGTCGTCATCTTGTGCGAATTTGCTCCGTCGAGTATGTGAAGAGATGGTAGAAGAGTTGAATCTTCAAGAACATTAATAAGTTGCGCTAAGTTGGCCATATCTAAGTCTTTTCACGGGTGACGCGCATCCAATACGGTCCTATCGTTGGGTCATTTTTGGTCGATACCGGCATTCAGCGCGGTATAGCTTAGGTTAGGTTTGCGAGGGCTGAGGTGAAACGCTAAGGTAACAGCCCGACACATAGGCTACCAATAGGCCGTTTGCGATACCCATTTCGGTCTCTAAACCCTTCCATACCTAGTCAGTAAATTTCCACAAAACCTCAACTTCCATTCCTGATAGCTCGGTGGGGGCGTAG
This sequence comes from Merzomyia westermanni, assembly GCA_949987695.1. Lineage (NCBI taxonomy): Eukaryota > Metazoa > Arthropoda > Insecta > Diptera > Tephritidae > Merzomyia > Merzomyia westermanni. The sequence continues at coordinate 13,204,393 of OX465289.1, forward strand.
AGAAACGGTTCGCCTACAATAGCCAACGGTCATCTGTTGAGTGCTTGACATTGACAAAGCAGTTGCTGGACGCTTTCCTCCTCTTCAGTGCATCTGGAACTGCGACAGTAATCATACCATGTTACCTTGATTCTAGCGCCATGAGTGCCTATTAAACAGTTCCAGTTAGAACCCTTATCAAGGATGCTAAACCCGATTTGTGCAGAGTCAGAAACGCTCTTATATGCCCCTTATCATAAGAATGCCAAGTTAGCCTGGATGTCTCACACGATGATATGCCTGACCATAGTCCATTTGCCTTTCTTATGGTGCTTGTGTTTATACGAAGCCTGAAAGGAGCAATGGGTTAACCTTTCCAGGAAGTATATGGGCGGTGGTGCCTCTCCTGTACAGCTCATCTGCTCCGCAGTTGCCTTCAATATCCCTCCGGTATAGTAAGGAGGCAAAACTGTCATAGGTTTATTCACTACTGGGGAGAGAAGATATATAGGACAATGGGACTCCCCTTCGTATGCTAGTTTACCAAGCCTTAGTAGCGGGACCGCCTTTTTTTGCTTCCATATTTCGGGCATGACGAAAGCGGTCATGGACAGGTTGAAAACATCTATTAACTACTTTACTTCCTCATCGCCGAGATGATTCAACATCAGCATGGATATTCCTTGTGACCCTAAAGGTTTGGCGCCTTTAGACTTCCGAAAGTTCTCCTCAACAGCTGTGCTTGGATTCGACTTTACCTTGTGGCCGAAACCGATCAATATTTTGTCATTTGTGTTCATCGGATTGCACAAGAATTTGACTGTGGACCACAATTTACCAACACCATCAGAAAGCTTGTAGGACCTTAATTGCTCTATTCACTTGGCGCGTTTGTTTTGATCAACTAGCGATCTGATTTCCACATTAAGATCCTTGATTGAAGGATCCGTATGGCCGAAGCGACACAGGATCATAGTCGTTTGCCTCGGCAGGTGCGTCTGCGGGAAATTCAAGCGAATCAACAATCATGTCAGAGTCAATAATCAAGCGGGCTTGCTCGTTCTTTTTCTAGTACGAAACTGTCCTATTCAGCTTTGTTAAAATTTTAGATTTGACTAAGTCGAAACGGGCTTTCGATTCAGAGTATTATAGGTAAATAGGACCAGATGCAAGGGCTACCATCAGTCACCGGTCAGTGCAGGTAAGGAGACTTGCGCTGACGATGATAAGATCTGGTGAAATTGTATAGTTAAGTTTTGTAGGAAAAAATAATGAATTTTAGTCTATGCTACAAAGAAGTTGAGTATGAAGAAAGTCGATTTATAGGTTTTAAGTGATGAAAGCAGATTGTGTATCCCAGTATATCATTTCTTCAACTTTGGAGGCACTCAATAATTTGCTTTACTGTGCATACTCCAAATTTCCAACTATTTTATGAGATAACTATTTTTATGGGAGCAATTCCAAATCCAAACCTTGTGTCCTTTCATGATATATTTATTCGCTCTCTTTTGTGTGCTTATGTGGATTGGATATTTGTCATGAGTGGACTGGCGCTTGTTGAGATTACTGTCAATTTTGAAGCATATTGACAATAATTCAAGCGGCAAATGTGTCACAACAATACGACAAGTACTCTTCTTATTAGTGTGAGTGTGCTAAATGACAAGCAAGCAAAGCTGGTTATTGTCTGTTTTACGACACAAACACACATTGATAAGCAGCCAAAGGAACTTACAAGCACAACTACAATAAGCTGAAGATATTGAGTTTTTGAAGTGACAGCTGTTGATGCAATTGCTCAACCGGCAACTGCGAGCAATAAATTAAATTAAAAACTGATTATTTGAAGTAAAGAAAATAATTTTAATCAACGCATACGTTGACAAAAACATGAAGCAAGCGCGCTGTAGTCGAACGGCAAAGCAGTTGGAGAAAATGGAGAAAATAAAGTTGAAGTTTTTTAGCAGACTTTCAAATGCAATAAAAATCTGGAATGTAAACAGAATTTATGCAATAAAAATACAAACTAAAAATAGTTTTTGTTTTGAATGTAAAAAGTTGCAGGTGAAGTAGTGTTTGGGAGCGTGGGCTGCGCTGGCTTCTGAGTAATTGCAGATATATTCAAATTCTTTTCTAAATGAATTATATTAATGTGCAAAAACAACAAAAAACTTGTTTTTTTTTAGTATTTTTGAATCAAAAGTATATAATAAGAACAGATAAAGTAATCGACTCTAGGGCAGATAAATATGCAGTCTATGTTGAAAGGCAAACTAAAGAAGGAACCATGTTTATTCGGCAGGTGACAAGATGAAAGGAGAAAAACGGGTCAACAAATTCTTTGGCTGGCAAATGAAAGTAATATCTGGAGGACTTATAAACACACACAGTTGTGTTCAATACTATTCTATAACAAAAACCACATACAAAGAAATTTTAAAGTTTACACAAAGTTCACGAAATTAATTAACTTTCAAAATTTACATCACAATTTAAGTTTAGTTTTGGGCTTAGTTTTGGGCAGCTTTATAGCTCATAAAATTTTAGAACAAAAGCGTGCAAGTCAGAAATACCTCGAAATTTCTCCTGAATTTTTAGAATTTTTTTTGTCGAGTATGTTGGGTATTTTTTTACATACAAAATTAATTTTTCTTCATGCGTTGTATGGAAGAAATCACTCAACACCCTTGATGAAAAAAATTCTGAAAACTCATGGCAATTTTCGAGCGAGTTCTAACTTGCACAATGTTATACTAAAATTGATTGGTCTACAAAACTGTGTAACCAAAAATTTTCCGGAAAATATTTTAATATTTTTATGGACATTTTCTAAAGTTTAGTTAACTTTTCTGAACTTTGTGTTAAATTTAAAATTTCTTTTTATGTGGTTTCGGTTATGGAATTCGCTTTATTTTAACCCTAGAAAGCTAACCTTCGCTCAATACCTATTAAACCTAAGCATTCATCGATTCGACGAACATTCCTTAAATTCTTATTTCTAATACAGTTATATAATTATACCTTTCATGAACATGAAATGGTATATTAGCTTTGGTCCGATGTTTGTAACGTTTATAAATATAAGAGATAGACCCCCCATTAAGTATACCAAATCGATCAGGACGATGAACTGAGTTGATACAGCCATGTCCGTCCGTCTGTCCGTCCGTCCGTCTGTTTGAACGCAAACTAGTCCCTCAATTTTTGAGATATCTCGATGAAATTTGGCACACGGATGTATTTTTGTATTATATTAGACATTTGTAGGATCCGGTATAATCGGGTCACTATAGCACATATCTCCCATACAACCGATCGTTCAAATAAGAAGATTATGACCATTTCTCCCTCATTTTTAAAGATTAAAACTTGAAACTTGGTGAGATATTTTCTTATGCACAGCAAAAGATTTCGTAAAAAAATCACCAAGTTCGGAGTTATATATAGTATATATCCCATACAACCGATCGTTCAGATAAGAGGATTATGGCCATTTATCCCTCATTTTTTAAGATTAAAACTTGAAACTTGGTGAGATATTTGCTTACAGATAATAAAAAATTTATTAAAAAATCGCTAAGATCGGAGCTTTATATAGTATACAGCTATGGACACATAAATAGCACATTTCTTGAACCAAACTTAATACCATCGATTTTGAACTTAAAGTTGCTTACAGTGCAAAAATATTTGTTCTGAATTTCATGTCGCACTAGCTGTTACGTATAAGGCAAAAAAATGCTACATTATATTTTGCGAATTCTTTACCGTAATGAATTTTGTGAAAACAATGCTAATTATAAATGGACATATAAATGGCACAAACTATTTCTCAAACGTAGCACCCACTTAAGTTTCCAAAAAAAGTGTATCAAAATATCATTGAATATTTTGTCATTTATATAAAATATTTTGAGTCAAAAATGGGTTCGGGAAAGCATACCACAACGGAAGAAAGGCGCATTATTTGGAAAATGTATCAAGGCGGGCAAAAAGTGTTAGAAATCGCGAAGTCCTTGCAAGTTTCGCGCAAAAAAGTATACAACGCGGTGAGTTCCTGTGAAGAGAACCTCGACGTATTAATCAGAGGCAAAATTCGAAAGCCAAAGCACCGAAAGACAGATGCGCGTACAGATGCTGCCATAGTGAAATTTGTGAAAAAAGATCCTTTCAAGTCCTCGCGACAGGTAGCATGCAATATTAATCAATCCTTGAATCAAAAAGTATCCTCTAGGCTTGTCAGAAGACGCCTAAATGAAGCAAACTTGTTTGGTCGCATTTCTAGGAAAAAGCCACTGCTTTCAAAAAAAAACATTTCAAAGCGGTTGGCCTTCGCCAGAGCTCATCGCGAAAAATCCGTAAATTTTTGGAAAAACGTGCTGTGGAGTGATGAAACCAAAATAAACAGGATAGGACCAGATGGCCGAGTGTTTGTTCATCGCCCTAAACGTCAGGAATATAATCCCAGGTTCACCCAAAAGACGGTCAAACACGGTGGCGGGAACATTATGGTTTGGGGTGCGTTTGGCATGGAATAGGTCCGCTCGTAAGGATAAATGGCAAAATGGACAAGTTTCAGTGCTTGGACATTTTGAAAACCCACATGGAAACATATTCCTTCAAAAACATGCCAGTTAACTGGAAATTTATGCAGGATAACAACTCAAAACATTCATCCGAAGTTGTTAAAAGTTGGTTTAGTGCAGAAAATATCGATATTTTGGATTGGCCAGCACAAAGTCCTGACTTAAATCCAATCGAGAACCTGTGGAATGAAGCCAAGGTTGAAGTTGCGAAGAAAAATTATAAAAATATGGACGAGCTTTGGTCCGCCGTTCAGGAAGCAGTAATTAAAAATAAAGGCTACAGCACCAAATATTAACGCTTGGTATGTGTGAGGAAAAAAACCATACTTAACAATCAGTTTAAACCCCATTTTGTACCATTTTCCAGGTTGTGCCATTTATATGTCCAGCTCATTTCAACACTTTTAACGAATTTTTGGATTTATTTTGGTTTGGTATCAAAAAAGTGCGGCTATGTTCATGTTACTATTAAATGCAGATAATAAACTTTAAAAAATACCAAGCATTTCTTCTTTGTTCAAAATATTAATGGTATTATGACTTAAGAAAGTTGAGTTTAACAAATGTGCCATTTATGTGTCCATAGCTGTATATTCCATACAACCGATCGTTCAGATAAGAGGATTATGGCCATTTCTCCCTCAACAACAATACGTATTTAAGTTTGCACGTATTCATGAAAGGTATAAAGCCTTACTTGTTTTTGGTTTGATTTACGATTGCACGCATATGTGTACCAGTTTTTTATTCTCGAAATAAAATCTTTTTTTACTAATTTGGAGCAATTCAGATATATTTTTTTAAGTCTTTTAGAAAGGCAGTCTTGAAAAGACACAGAAAATTTTTAATAGCGTATTCGTCGAATCGACGAAGGTTACGTTTCTTCGGTTAAATGATAATTATTAAAATCACAGCTTCCTTTTATTTCGTCAAACGATATCCAATTTAATTTTGCTACTATTAAATTGAACACAGCTGTAAGTGGAGTAACGACACATAATAGTGATCTTTTCCAATTTCCAAGATACCTATTAAGTCGGTAGAAAAAATAATCCAAATTTAAATAACGATAACAATTTTACACGAGCGAAGCTTTTTATGCCCAAAAAAGTCACCCTGTCCTTCGTGTTTGTGATAATCTGTTTTCTGTTGTGGCCTCACAAACTGTTTTCACTTGCCAGCAGCAGTATCCAGTGGCTTCAAAACTGTTCCCGCTATCGACATCGGCCGTGCTAATTCAGTGCCATCCAAATGCTCTAGCGCAACACAGTTTTTATAGCTGCACAGAATAGCAGTTTACATGTACCGACAGGGACATGAGGTGTGAGATAAGAGCTGACCATTTATAAGCCCTTTTAAAAAATTCAAGAATCTGGAAAGTAAGTGAGGACACACTGAATTTTCTCAATTTATTGATATGTTTTTAGGCATTACCATCGATACCTTCCCTGATGACTTGGCTAACCTCCCTCAACCGAAAAATATTGATAATGTCGGTAAAGACTATTGATACGGAAAAGCGTTGCAGTGACAGTAATGTCACGAAAAACATGAGAACGCAACAATCTGCCGCTAGAGATTCTTCTCCTATTCGGCTTCGAATCTTCGAAAGAACGAGTATCCTGTGCCTACCAATAAATGATCTATTGGCTTAATTGGTCCATTGCTGACTGATAAAGTCTGTTGCAGTAACGGTTAGGGGTTTTCAATATGCTCGAGATAGTTATACCTGTCGTAAGAGGCTACAAAAATCCCCAAAAAGGTAATGACGTACAGCTCGATGGTTGATCTAAGTATATTATGCTTTTCACTACCTATATTCTTTTGCTTTACGGCTTCCCATGACCTTAAACACTCCCGTGTCATTCGGGCATGTACCGCAAGGGAGTACTAGGTTGTACCGGGCTCATATCCGCCAAAAGACTGTCACTTTCGACAACACTACCCAAAGCCTTCGGGGAGTATTGTTGTTGCTAAAACCAACAAGCAAATATTAATCAAAAGACGGCTTACAGGAGAAGAGCCTTTTCGAAAACCCAATATTTCTGATAGGAATTTAGCCACCAAAGGGCAGACACGTGAGCCAAGCCTACGAAAGATAAGATGTGCGACTAAAGTTAGAACGATAGCAAGGCAATGAACTATACAAATAAGTTAACAGAATATGTACCGGTTTTGGGAATGAGCTCGGTATGGATTGGGCGGAGCTAATTACATTTTGAATCTTCTCTCCCTCGCAATTTAGTTATAAGGAAAAGTGATCCATTCAGTTGCTAAATTGCTTGTATATTTTAACCTTCCTTTAATCATTTTATCTAGACATCTTCCTTTTTGGGCCCACGATAACCTGACGGTCACCCCAAGTTGGGCTTAAATTAAACTTGTTCTGGAGAGAATTCCGTCAAATTTTTTGCGACTTCATAAAGGCAGCACTGCGAGACATTTCCTTATGGCCCTCTTGATGTGGATTCGGCGTCAATTCCGAAAAAGTTGAACTTGGTTTTTGACAATAAACTATATAAAGTACCACCTTTAAACCTACCAGAACTAAATGGCGTGCACCTCAACATGGGTCCCGGCATACAAGGGCATTGACGGAAACTGAAGGGCAGAAGAATTTTATAGGCAGGATCTTCCTAACAAGAAGTGCTTAGGAATACCCTCCGCCATGTGTAGACTAATTCTAAACGAACACACCTACCGGAAAGCTACCGAAAGATGGCAACAAACCCCTGGGTGTCGGTTATCCAAGCAAGCCAAAAAGGGATTCAAGGAGAGCTTGTCATGTCTTCCGCCAAAGAATTAGTAGCAGTACCAACCGGGCATTGTATTACTTGGAGGCACACAAAAAGGCTAATTGTGCTTTTCGTCGATGCTGTAGGATTTGCATAGCTGACGAAGAGAAAGAAACTGTGGAACACTTCATCACTACAAAAAAATTAAAAGATTACTTAAACCGATGAACGGTTTCAAATTTAAGCTCAAAATTTTACTGCCGTACCTCCGCTTCTCCAAACTACACCCAAGCATGTAAGTGACAACACAGATTTATAGAAAAACATATTTGTCAGCTGTGACGGGTGAAAATGGCGAACATCTAAAATAAAATGGCAGCAAGTAAAGTTGTTATTGTTGACATTACTGCAGCATATGGCTAGCTTCAAAACTTATTTATCATTGCTGTTGATGTGTCGAGTTAGCGTCTAAGTTTGTGTAGAACTAAGGTCAGAAGTAAAAAATAATAACAGAGCAATAACAAAATAACAACAACAAAAACACACGAACTTGCAGCAAAATGCGCCCAAAAGAGAGTATAAAGCCACTATTACTCGCGTACGAATAAAAAAATTTCCCAAGACGTAGAAAACTCTAACAACAAGTTTGGTTGCTTTTGGCCAAGAAGCAAAGTTGAGCATAGCAGTAGCTTGGTAGCCATAAGCACGCTGAAGTCTTTGTTGTTGTGTGAGTGAAACACCAATAGAACGTTGCAATAACGGTTGTGCCGAGCGCAAACTTGTAACTGCTGAAAGACTGCAGCGTTGTGAGATGCAAGCAAGTTGCGGCTGTAGCTGTGAGCTAGTTGCAAAGAGTCAAACTTGTGCTTTTTAATTTTAAAATTCTTATACCGTTAGAGGCATGTGTGAACAGCCTGGCAAGGGCCACAGAATACTTCCGCTCAAGGCGCACTTGGCAATGCGCAGTAAAATTTCGATCAGAGTCAAAGTGTTGCCACAACAGTCTTGCGGTGCCAACTAACAAGCAATTGCTAGCAACGGACATACGAGGGAAGTTGAGGAATTTGATGACTTTTTGAAAAAAAAAAATTTTTTTCAGAAAAACTGCTTTCTAAATTTCTTGTAGCTCGATTTTCAGACTCTCGGAATAGATATTTTATTCAATGTTCACCTTTTTATTTGAAGCGAATCTCTTACCGCTCAGTCATCTATTCAGTATTAGAACAGGGAATATTTGGATGCAGCTAAATTCGGGGAATAGGATAGATGAGAAAGCATCTCATAATCCAATTTCTGATTTTTTGTCAGAGCAGCTCAACGCTCCTGCTATGTCAGATGGCACAGAATTTCTTCCATTGCCAAATGCGATCGCTACTGCTTAACATCGGGATCGAGTTTTTCCGCAAGTTCGATGCGTGAAAGACACCTCGTACATTCCAAAATAATTTGGCCGCAAACTTATTGAAAGGCAAATCCACTTTGACTTTCATTGCTGCACGTTTAAACGTAGAAACCTGCTCTCTTGATTGTTCTTTCGTTTCTGGTGTGTGAGATTTATTCAAGTTTCGTTTCAGACTGAGGGGGTGTCTCTGTTAAGCTTGGCCATATCGAGGAAAGTTTTTCATGCAAAAATAATAATTTTATTGGAGTTCATGTGCTAAATTGCTTTGTTCGTGGTCTAAGCTTTTCCAACCACTTTCAACGATCTCTTTGGTCACGACTTCTGAAATGAAGTTCTTTCTCACTTGGGCTTGGAAGACTATTGAAACTGTTAGAATTTATTAAAACTTTCCTTGGTTTTCCTGCTGGTGTTTTGAGCAAAAAAGAATGCTCACTCAGAACAAAGAATTCACTGTTGTCCAATTTTTTTAAACTAACGAGGTTTCGCGGCCGCCGTGGTGTGAAGGTAGTGTTGCCGGCCTACCACACCGAAGGTCCATGGTTCGAGCCCTGGTACAGGTAACATCAAAAGTGATTTGAAAAAAAAAAAGTTTTTCAAAACGGGGTCGCCCCTCGGCAGTGATTTGGCAAACTCTCCGAGTGTATTTCTGCCATGACAGGCTTCTCAGCAAAAATTCGTCTCCTTTGTAGATGCCGTTCGGAGTCGGCAAAAAACTGTAGGTCCCACCAATTTGTAGGGAAAATTCAAATCGGCACACCACAAATTGGAAGAGAAGCTTGGCGCAAAAATCTCTTAGGAGGCTTATGATGATATACCTGTTGTATATCGCGCCATAGAGAGAGAGAGAACGAGGTTTCGCATACACCAAAAGTAATAAAGCAGCTTGTTCAAACTTTTACAGTAGGATTCTAAAAGCTATTAGCTGACTTGACCTGAATTGAACTGCATCAAATTTAAAAAGTCACTGACTTATCAAGCAACTCTAGTATATACGTTTAGGCTATTCGTTAACAATTGATCACAAGAATAGTTGAACTCATATTAAGTACATGCAATAAAGAGAAACCGAAACAGAAAACACACAGAAACAAAAAAAAAAGAAAAAACAAAAAAAAAATAAGAAAGAATAGAAACCCGTAAAGTAAATTACAACAAAAGAAGAGTTTGAAAAAGAAAATGATGAGAAACGAAAAGACATTCTTCAACTAAAAGCTTTGCTAAGAAAACTTAAACTTTTGAAGTGAGCCAAAAATGTTCACACTCATGGTTTGTACAAATTTTTCTTCTACTATTACTTGTCCTCTTTTACAAAGTTTTCTTAAGAAGCCGAAGCAACTCTATTGAACTTACATTGCGGTTGGCTTTATTGCACTCTGCTTTTCTTATGCAAATTAACAAAAATACAGGGTGCTAATAAGTGAATAGGATAGTGCGTCTCTTACTTAGCTAAAGCAGGGTAGAACCGTATTTTATAAGAGAGTACTATTGTCCACGTACTGCTTACTTCAAATAAGAAAAAGTAGCGAAAAAATTAGCTCGGGGTTGAACGAGCATAGAACGAAGTATATGCTGTCTATAGAAAAAGAGTCCATTTTTTTGGGCTTTGGCAGCTAAAAAACCGCTGGCAGCCATAATTGTAAAATTCCAGAAGACTTGCTATACTTGGAAACCAGCTTGAAGAGGCACAAAAATATTAGTTTAGGAATCCAAAGAAGAATTCATTTCGGAAAACATTATACTTCGAATATTCGCTCAATGAATGCAGTCAGACACATTATATTCGGAAGCAATTAGGACTACTACCAGAAACTCTCCCTGGAGGTATTGAGAAGTATTGTCTAAATGGCAGCCCTTTTCCAGATATGAATCCGATGCTAGCCCGACTGTAGTGATTATGTCAGACCACCAGTTTATCAGATCCCCGCCAACCTTTCCATCGCTAAAGAATTTGCGGTCGCATGAGCCTCATTCCACGAGCTTAAGTATTGGTTTAATCGCAGGACTGATCCCGGACTCATACATTCCAGAGTCATTACTAGCTGCTTCAAAATTCACTGTGACTCGAACGGTGAGAAGTTCGATTTAGACAATGGTGACGACCTGCACATTCATTTAGTAAGCATGTTTCAGTATTCCAAACTTAACCACTTGGAATTCTTTTGGGCCTAGACAATATTGTGGATAAGATGAAAACCGACATATATATTTACGTGGCTGCATTGGCACCCGTGATGCTCTTAGGGCGCAAGCTTGCCGTCTAATAACTGCAAAACTATTTTGGCAATATAAGCTGCGGCTTAGTAATGTTTTCATACATTATGCGATTGCTTTACTCTGGGTAACTGAAAGTTCCTGGACAGATGAAAGCTCGCATTCCAACATTACCTTCCCAACGATACCACTTTTAGATGCTTTGTGAATACTTCGTTTCATTACGAGTGGGAGGCAAAGATGGGTTTCTGGTGGAAGCAAGACAATCCAGTTTGCTCGCCTCTTTGACAGGACACACAGTTCCACCTACTCCTCAAGTCCATATTGAAACAGCTGGTAGTTAGTATTCATCTTTTTCGATGTATTACTTTTGAGGCGGCATATTAAAATTCTTACTTAATCATAGTCGGCTGGTGGTACATTGTTTTCCATCGTCTGGAGGTTCGCTATCATTTCCATCATCTCCTCTAGAAAGTAGGAATGAGTATAATTTTTCTTTTCATAACTTTAAGGTGTTACGTGCTTAGGTTGCGAGGTCGTTATTTCTTCTAAAGAAACCCGCCCTGCCCTTGAAAGCTTTATAATTCCTAGCATTGAGGACATATTCGTATACGGCAGAAACTTTGTTCTTTCAAAAACACGGTCTTCGGATAACCCCACTTTTTCAGAGCTACTTCCTGCGAATAAATTGTTTCTTATAAAAATATTAGCATTGCATTATACAAATCTTGAGTCTCCCACCAATTCCCTTCCCAGCATTTTTTCGCAGTTTTTCTGTTGTTGATGCAACAAGCTGCTTAGATTTGGTTGGTTGGTTGGTTGGCTGGAGTGGCGAGTCCCATATGACTCCAATTAGCGCTAATGCGCCGTTTTCTTCTACATTTCGTGAATTTACCAATGCAAAACTATTAAAGAAAGCTGGCAAGATTTCACGGACTGCGGTGGAACTCCCGTCCTACTAGACCCACGCCGTGAAGTTCAAAATTTTTAGAAGCTCCACGGGCTTAATATCACTAAGCACTCAGAGGCTTCCAAAGAGGGGTTTCCCTAGAAATTTCGTTCTGCTCCGACAGTGCGCTGGACAATCGCACATCAGGTGCTCCACCATCTCTTCCGGCCCCGGAAGGTTGCAGCTACGGCATGAGGTATTGTGCTCCAGACCCAACCGTACCGCGTGCCACCCGATAGTTCAATACCCATTTGCGGTGCTAACAAATCTGAAAAGGTCCCTTCTATTCACCCTCAGAAGAGTCGAAGATCGTGTTTCGTTGTAAGAGGACCACAAAATCCTTGACACTTTGCAAGACTGCAAACGGTTCCATTAATCCTTAGTCTCGCTAAGGATGTGCTGAGAGATCCGACCCTTGAGAAGTCTTAGGGATGCAAGGACCTCCTTCGCCTCTGAGGCATCAAAAGCCGATCCACGCCATGCCAGCTCATCGGCCAACGATCTGTCGACTTGTCAGGTTCATGGTCCACTTCCTGCGCTAACTAACCAAGCTTGATGTAATCGTTGCTGACCCGAGAGCCCGAAAAACCACCAGAGAAAATTGCTATCCTATTACCGGTGCTGTGCGCACACAGTAATGAATTCCTGAATTCCTCCTGAAAACACTAGCTCAGTCTGGGAGACAAATAGATAAGGTCATGTACGGGAATGCTGCAAAAAGTCCCGATCCCACTCCATAACCCATTTTGGATAGGTCAATGAAAACTGAAATGTCAAATTTCTGTGGGAACTCCTCTTCTTTCCAGTCCTTTCTGGAGGTTAACATAATTTTAAAGTTTGTATCGAAAACTGTCCTGAGACAGATGTAGATGCTCAGACTTACTTTACACTTCTTCTTTTCAAAAAAAAAAACCTGATGAAAGGATAAATGGTAGATAATTACCTTATATTTGACGACCAGAGATTGAAGTTTACAAAGTTTTAACTGCAAAAATTATATGTACAAAGTCTTATTTCTAAAACAAATATTTCAATTGGTTGCAATGTGTTATTATATATATACTCGTATATAGTATTCATATTCTTTTTTTTTTTTTGCAATTCATTAAATTCGTGAAATTTGCTAGTTGAAATCAAACTTCCGAAGATTTTCGTTTTTGAGAGACCGCAATGAAAGTAACTCTCAAATATGAATTCAGCTGCCCGATATCCAGATGAAAGAACAAAAAGCGTTCAATTCTCGGCTACCGCGGAATAAATTGGGAAAGAGAAAGAACGCACACTTTAACTCTTATACAATACTTGCCACCACTATCATTTTCTCATGAACTCCACTGTATGTAACCCTGTATGATTTATTAGCATGCGGAAATGTTTTTGGCTAGTTTAGCTTGTATTGCCTTTGGTGGAATTCGATGAGCAAAAGTTATGACAGCTAACACAAGGGATCAAGAGGATATTGTTAAAAGTGTTGTGGTGCCTGACTTAAAAAGTGAGAACAATAGAGCATACTAGAATGTTCTACATAAACTAACACACACACATACAAATGTAAGCAATAAATACATGCAAAAATATTGCATGCAACCAAGACTTATCATGCCAAAGGGTATTTTCAAGTAGTTTTGCTAACTTTTTGATTGTTACATTTTAGTTGTTGTCAGGCAAAAGTTGTACACAAATTTTAAATATTGCCAAGTATTGAATTTTTTGAATAAAGAATTAAATTGAGTAAAACGAGATGTGTAGCAGTGACTTTAAAACTTGAGCATTTCTTGGTTTTTATATTCGTAATCTCTTGGTCGTGTTTGAAAAACTGGAATTCAGAGTGGTTTTCTTTAATTAAGACAGATCGAAAATTCTTAAAATATGGATGGAATGCTGAGTAGAAAATCATTATTTTTAGTCGGTAAATAATTGGGTTGGCGGCCGCCGTGGTGTGGAGGTAGTGTTGCCGGCCTACCACACCGAAGGTCCATGGTTCGAGCACTGGTACAGGTAACATCAAAAGTGATTTGAAAAAAGTTTTTCAAAACGGGGTCGCCCCTCGGCAGTGGTTTGGCAAACTCTCCGAGTGTATTTCTGCCATGACAGGCTTCGCAGCAAAAATTCGTCTCCTTTGTAGATGCCGTTCGGAGTCGGCAAAAAACTGTAGGTCCCACCAATTTGTAGGGAAAATTCAAAATCGGCACACCACAAATTGGAAGAGAAGCTTGGCGCAAAAATCTCTTAGGAGGTTTATGATGATATACCTGTTGTATATCGCGCCATAAAAAAAAAAAAAAAAAAAGAAAGAAATAATTGGGTTAACGAAGGTGCTCTGTCCCAGAAAGTATTCTTGTCAGCACATGGCGGTGAAAGCAGAGAAAGGGAAAGATCAGCACTGCGATGGAAGAGCAAGTCAAGACAGATTTGAGATTTTGAATTGTGTCCAACTGCCGCCAGTAGTAAGCTCCATTTATGCAAGTAAATACTGTGAGCTAAATAAGTTGCACAACAACGATCTTCACTTCTGTGCAGCAAGAACACTTAGAGATCAATTTAACATTTTTATCATCAAAAAAACAAATAAAGTAAAAATAGCTGCACTCGCCCATTTAAACTTTTCTTTCAAATTAATTTGTCTGTGTCATTATTGGTTTTATTGCCTCATCTGAAGTTTCTTATAAGTGAAAATTTTTGCACAAAACTTGCTTAATTAAGTTTTCTAGACGAGTTGTGGCGCAATGCGTTGTAGGGCTGTGGACTTCTTACATCTCTGTCTCAACGTTGTTTAGTGCTGCTTTGATTATTTTCTTTTTTCTTTGTTGTTGCAATGCCTGATATTTGCCAACATGTTCAACGTTTAATTGAAAATACTTGCGAAATTTTAGAGGGTGTATGTGTGGACCTGTACATATGACTATCCTTGCAGGTTGTTTTTGTTAGTTTAGGTTTTTATGTAATCGAAGTCATCGTATAGATGTGAGTGTTTGTTGTTTATGCGTTGTAAGTGCATGTATGTGTGTGTGTGTGTTACCAACAGTTTTCACTTACTTTAGCTTAATTTAGAACTTTTCCTGCAGAACTTGCAAGTTTTTCTATTTTAATCACATCTTCACAGTTACACATCACATACAAGTATATGATCTTGCTGTACTGGGTACATGCGGGTGGGTCAATTTTACAGCAAACTGAGCTTGTTTAAAATTACAGGAGTGCTAAATAAAAAAATATCTTCCCTACTTCAAAAACGGCAAATTAATGAACCATCACAAAACCCACTTTGGATGACAGTTTTACACATGGGACATGACTTATAATATTTTCACCCCATTCCCGTTTGTTTTGTGTTAAACATGCTGCTACCAAAACTTAACTTCTAAGTGAATGTTTCACAATCAATCTTAGAAATTATCTGAGTGAAAGTATTTCTGTTAAAATACCATTCTTAGCTATCGCAAATAGAAAAACGTTTCTAGATACCGCGTTAGTCACTGCCGCCATATTGGTTTAAATCAAAGATTGACGCGTCTCAACTCAGAATAGTCTTACCATATATGGGCCTTTCTATGTCAAATCGTTACATAGGTGGAATTGGGAACAGACCTGTTAAATTTGAGTAATCATTAGTAATCAATAATTTAGATGGCTTTTTTAATTGGTAATGATTCCTTCAATTGTTTTTTCAAGAAAAGAATTAGAAAGAAGAAAAATTAAAAAAAATCCAAAAAAAATAAAAGACATAATCCAAAATTATTAAAAAAAATTGTTTTGATCACTTTTAATTTTTGTTGATTTTTTGGATTATCTTTGATTTTTTTTTAATTATTTTTTTAATTAATTGGAAAACAATCATTAAAAATTAAAAGTAATCGTAACAAATCATTAAATGAATTCTCAAGAAAATAATTATTCAAACCGGTAATCATTACGATTAGTAATCATTATTTAACAGGTCTGTTACAAAACATATGTATTAAAAAAAACTTAAGGTAAAAAAAAAATATTTTAAATTAAAGTTTTCGGAAAATTTTCAAGTCTTTTGCCTCATAGCTTTGATATATCTTGATGTATCTTTGTTTTTTTTTTCAAAATATGCATTTTTGAAAGAAGGAAAGATTAGAAAAAATCAAAAAAAAAAATAAAAGATATAATCAAAAATTATCAAAAAAAATTGTTTTGATTACTTTTAATTTTTGTTGATTTTTTGGATTGTCTTTGATATTTTTTTAAATTTTTTTTTAAATTAATTTGAAAAGAATTATTAAAAATTAAAAGTAATCGTAATCAATCATTAAATGAATTCTCAAGAAAATAATTAATAAAACCGGTAGTCATTACGATTAGTAATCATTATTTAATAGGTCTGTTGAAAAACATATGCATTAAAAAAAAACTTAAGGTAAAAAAAAAATTTCTTAAATTTCCATTTCCGGAAAATTTTCAAGTCTTTTGCCTCATAGCTTTGATATATCTTGATGTACTCGTATCTTTGTATTTTTTTTTTTTTTCAAAATATGAATTTTTGATCAAAATATCTTAAAACAAATTCTTTTATATAAATAAATTGAGCAGAAAAATCTGCAATGATTACAAAAATGATTTTTTTTTAATTTGTATAACTTTATAGTCAAGTTCAACTAGTTAACACAAAATTACTTAATTTTGGTCAATGACAAATTTTTTTCGAGCTAGTGGAATGTAAAAATTATCTGAACATTTAAAAAAAAATTTTTTTTTTTAACATTCCACTAGAACAGTGTTTCAGTGCTCAAAATTGAGTTATGTTGTGTTTAACTAATTTAACTCAACAAGAAACATGAAAACTTTCACATAATTTGTTTGCCCTAAATTCATGAAATCATATTTTTGAAGAAACATAACACAAGCTTCAGAAAATTTGAATATATCTTTAAATAGTTCAGAGCTATAAATCCAAAAAAACTGAAATTTTTACGATTTTGAAAACTTAAGAAATTTGTTTAAATTAGAAATAAAATTTTTTTTTTTTCAAAATACTGTCCGAAATTGATGCGTTTGAGAAGTTGACAAAGCGAAGATACTTTGGAAAGTTTCTAACATCTGCATGTCAAAGTGGCAAGTTCAAAGCATTGCTTGGATTATTTGCTAGCACTAGTACTTAATACTGCGCTAATCGAGTTCGAAATCGACTCGGACGCAAAATCCGTTTATCGGAACAATCGATTGTATGGGAGCTTTATGTGATGTTGATCCGAACTGGCTGATTTTCATTAGCCACATTACGTATATAAAATGTATTAAACCTACTCAGTTTTCCTACATAAAAAAAGTTCCTTCCTCTTTAATTGCAAGATTTATAGCTCAAAACCCGTTTATCGGAACAATCAATTGTATGGCAGCTATGCGATCTTGTTAATTCCGAGAAATGATTAATCCTATGCAAAATGCCGGCCGCATACCAAATTTCATCGAGATATCTCAAAAACTGAGGTACTAGTTTGCGTTCAAACAGACGGGCATGGCTTCTTCTCATACTTACAAACATCGGACGAAAGTTTTACTGAAGGTATAAAAAAACAGCAGGAACAGAATCGGGCGAAGATGGCTACCCTGAGGAACTCCAGAAGATATGTTCTGAACAAAATTATATATCTCAGGCTGAACTACAAAGTTAGTTAGCTACTAAGTATGTTTTGAGTTCTGCCATACTCGTTAAAGATGGATCAAAGCAAAATTCGGGTTTCGGATATAAAGTCTAATGGGAGCCAGTCAAATTAGACTTACGCAAATCCTCCTCACAACCGTAGACACAAATCCCGCTTAAAGACTTCAACAATGTCACTACGCAAGCCGGCACCAATTCATGCAATCAAAATCAAGCTGGATGCACTACGGAGAATCAACTTCTAACAGGAGAAACCTTTCAACCGAATCTTGGAGACACAGCAAAGCATAGCCGAGCTCCTCCTCTTATGTGCCGATGGTCACTGTATTTTTAAATGTGTTAGAATCATGCTCGTGCACCGCTAGAAATTTTCCCTACAAGGTATATAAAGCGCAAGTTTGTCCGCATATGTCGCTGACTGTCCAACTCTTGGTGATCAGATCGTAAAGTTCCAAACTTTATTTTCTTGACAAACTTACAATGTTTATGTACACCTAGAGAAACAAGTAAGGAGGTTGACAATGGTAATGAAAGTATGTAGTAGGGAACTTGTAAACTACAAATGAGGTGCTTAGAACTCTTCCGTTGTGTACGTACAGGTATTAGAGATAGGAAACTTCATACACTGCAATATTATATTTGTTCCCTGGTGTTCGTGGGTTTTATACAAGAGTTCTTTTCTGATCAGGTATATAACTATATGGAGCCATAGTGTTGCACTTTTAAGAAATGGTCAACTTAAAACAAATGTTAAGGATCCGCAGTTGACCGCTGATTTCACAAAATAAATTCAAGTGAAAAATAATTTTTTTTTTTTTCTATATTAAATTTGACAGATATATTTTGTGTGAAACTAGCAGGCTCTTGAAATTTTGTATGAAATTTTAATTTTTTAGTTTTGAGCTATGCATTTTAAATTTGACCTACACATTGAATTTTTAGTTTTTAATTTTAATTTTGAATTTTAAAGTTATTCTGGATTATTGCAGCTTGGCTTTCAAAGTAAAGTTTCCAATCTAAAAAAATTTTTTTTTTGTGTTTTGAAAATTAGCTTCAAATTATTAATTTATGTTTTGAATTTTGTATTTTGAACTGAGTTTTGACCTTCGAGTTCTGAATTTTAAACTTTAATTTTGTGTTTCAGATTTCAAGTTTTAAATTTGGATTTTGAATTTGGATCTCAGATTTTGAACATTGATCATCGATTTTAGTTTAAAATGTTTTTAATTCTAAATTTAAAGTTCGGATTTTGTATTTTGATCACTGAATTTTTATTTTGAATTAGAATTTTGAATGCTCTAATTTTGTGTTCTAGTTTTTCAGTTTTGAATTTTAAGTTTTGAGTTTTGGGTTTTATATTGAATTCCAATTTTTAATATTAAACTTGGAGTTTTTATTTTGAATTTGCAAGCTTAAGTTTTGAATTTAGTTTTGAATTTTATATTTTGAATTATTAAGATTCAATTTTGTGTTAGAACTACGAATTTCAAATGTTTTGTTTGACACTTAATTTTTGAAATTTGAATATTGATAATTTTGGCTTTCACGTTTGAGAGATGGAATTTAGCGTTTTGAATTTTGAAGTTTGAATTTGAAATTTCGAATTTAAAACTAATTTTTTAGTGTGAATTTTCATTATGAAATTTGAATTTCGAATTTTTAGTTTTGGCTTTTGCGTTTTAAAGGTTGAATTTTATTTTTGAGTTTAAATCTTGTGTTTTGGTTTTCAAATTTGAACCTAAAATTTTTCATTGTGAATTTTGGGATTTTCAATTATGAAATTTCAACTTCTAGTCTTGATATCAAAAAACCAACACACTAATACTCCTGATACGCATTAATTAAGAAAAAGTTTATTAAAATGTCAGCAACTGTAACTGAGTAAAAATGTTTGAATTTTTATTTTTGATTTTGAGTTTTGAATTTAGGTTTTTGGACTTGAACATGGATTTTAGTTTGGAGTTCTCCAATTCTGAAGTCATAGCTAAATTTTTGTATTTTGAGTACTTAAAATTTAGGTTGTGGATTTTTAATTTTGAATTTTGGGTTTTAGATTGAATTCAGAATTTTTTGTATTAAATTTTAAGTTTAAATTTCGAACCTTCAATTTCGAATTTTAAACACGAATTTTGAATTTTAAGCTTTGAATTTTTAGTTTAAATTTTTGAATTACGACTTTGAATTTCAAACATAAATTTTAGTATTGAGTTTTCGAGGTTTGAGTTTGAGATTCGGATTTTGTATTTCGAATACCTTAATTTTGGGTTTTGAATTTAAAATTTTTAATTTTTGGTTTATTATTCTAAATTTTTAACATTAAATTCAGCGTTTTAAAGTTCCAGTTTCTAATTTTAAGCACTGAGTTTATAGTTGAATCTAAATTTTCGAATTCTCAAGTTTGTGTTTTGAATTTTGAAATTATTTGTCCTTATTTAAGTTTTCATTTTGAGTTTTGAATTTTGAAATTGAAACTGTGGTTTTGAATTTTTAATGAGACTTTATCAATTCTTCAAACATCAAGTTGTTTTACGCTATTTCTATAGCAATACTAAAATTTTATTTTTGATTAGCCCGGCTTCTTGGATTTCCACTCACACATTTTTCAGGTCACTGCATGGGTTCTAAAATAATTTCGCCCTTGCTACGCCTTAAACTATGCTGCAGAAAAGGAAAAGGAATTAATTAAATAATTAAAATTTTATATACATAAAAGAAAAAGTTTTACAAAACTGGAGCTTTCCTATTCATTGTTTTTAAACAGGTTAGCAATTTTCTGTATCCTCATCCAGAGTACATACGCAACTACTTCTCTGCATGGATTCATTTGTGTTTTTTGTTGCTGTAAAACTAATCCACATCCGAGTACGAGCTGTCAACGACCAAAACTTTCAGTTAATTAAATTCATTAAAAATGTGATCACATAACAGTTTGTCACACTACGTATTCAGTTAGGTGAACTTATACACACACATAAGTTTGTTTGTAAGCTGAAGGCAAACCTACTAGTTGCAAACTACTTCAAAGCTAGTATTTACACCAAGCCCGACTAGTCAGTCAACTTCCGTTTTTTCATGTAAGCAACTGGTATTTTTAACACGGCTATATCCTACGAGATGTCAATTGTCAGACTTCGTACAGAAATATACCAGTCACGAACTAGTTCAAAACATACCAAAAAATTGTAACGCAATCATGGTGAGCGAAAATAATTTAAATGCCGTCGATCTGGACATTTTAGCAGTCTGCATAATTTTGAATTTTTACTGGTACAAGTTTATTCCATTTTGAACTATTTCTGTGGGAGTCAGAAAATATAATTTGTATACTGGTATGTTTCCTGACTAGTTTAGTGCTTTACTGCGGGGTATATGTATACATATAGACGTCTACATAGTTGTTTGTGTGCGTAGCGTTGGCTAGTATTTTAACTGTAGTTTGTTACTTTGGCTTTCCACTATTACCACCGTCTCTGTGGTGCTAATAGTTTAATTGAGTTCCGTTTCTCACCCCTCTTCACCCATTTGCTTATGTTGCCGATGCGTGTCATAAAGTGGTCTGATATTTAGCTTACGGTTTTTTGGTTTTGTCGACCAAATCGTTTGGTAGCTCAAACTTTTGCGGGTAATTGCCTGACTACTGCCAATGCTTCGTAAAGGTTAAATGTGTTGGCAACTCTCTATTATATCGTTTCACTTTTTTGTTGTTGGCCAATAATTTAGTGGCAATCCGTTTTGTGGTTTAGCGAGCGTTGAGTTGCACTTTTTGTATGATTTTAATTGTAACTAAATTATATTTAATAACAATATGTGCTTTTGACTATGAATTTTAATAGTTCGGGCCACTTAAAAAACGCTTCATTTTGGTTAAGCTTTTCCTGAAAATACATTTTAAGCTAATTTTTTAAATTGGACTCAACACAATTTTTGGTTTTTAGGAGTTGGAATGCATCCATAACGCTACTCCATTTCAAAGTTGCTGATGTCTAAATAATTTTGGGGAAAATCAATATTGTGACGAATTCGATGATTCCTTGATTATCAATCCTGGGTTCGATCACTATAAAGTCGAATAAACACACGCACAGATAATGTAAGTAATAGCTAGTTTTATTTACTTGTAATAAACGCAAAACAATTTTAAGAGTTTGATAACTTTACCGTAGTTCACTATTGAACGCTTGAAAATAAACTGAACAACCTGCGATGCTTGGTCACCGCCTTATATAGTCCAACAGGGTACTTGCCTACGCACCGAGAACTTTCTTGGTTATTCGCTTTTCGTGTTCTGGAAAGGTCGGTGTTATTTATTGGAATCTCCTCTTTGCATCGTATTCGCAAACACTCGCGCCATCTCTCTTCCTCTTCCTAGTTACACGCTTGCATGCATAAGTGTAGCCATCGTTATCTCACCTGTGTTTAACTAGTGCTGGGAGTGTTATTGAGTTAGGGATGGTACATGCTTGAGAATAATCGCCACAATATAATAAAAGAAGTGCGCCGAAAAGTATGCAATATTTATTATCTGATGTTTAATAACGGCAGAAGCGCACAGATCATTTCGATACACACGACGCTTAATTTTGCACGCTTCTATGAATACATGAGAAAAGTTGGAAACAACCTGATTTCCTCGAACGCCGAAAAGCAATTTGACCAATGAGGAATACCACTTTGGCACATAAAAGAAGGACGCTAAAAAAGAGATGCCTACTTACGAAAAAACGAAACTGAAGAAAGGTGTGATTGCGAGTAATGTAAAATGATGGCTGATTTCAACGATGCCAGACAGCTCTAACAGAAACGCCAGCGAATGAAGGAAGGTTTCGGAGCTAGCGATAATTCTAGCAGATCTCTTCTATTTGTTGATATCAGATGAGTTTTTACAGAGAAGTTTCGAATTGAAGTAAAACTCCAAAAATTTACCTAAAGTATCCACTTTAAAACTGACTTCCACGGGCAACTGCCTTTGACTTTGTTTGCCTTCGGCAAAGTAAATATTTAGCTTTTGGATTTTCTTTTTTATGCAAACCGCCAACTTTTGCAATATTTCTACTCCAAAACGCTTTGCTTCTTTCACTTTTCGGTTTTTCTTTAACTTTTTTGCTTATCCACATTGCATGCTAAATGGTGAACTCAAAATTTGCGCTTTCACTTAATATATACTTACATAAAAGAAGAGTTAATCCCGAGCTCTCATGCTTACCTAAATGAAAAAAATCCCGATTTAAATCGAACAATACCAGTATTTTAGAAATTGGCAAGCTATTTAAAATCACTTGAAACTTAGGCTAGAAGAGGGATAGAAATAGGATGTTTTCTCAAACTTGGTGGTGGTTACTTGTAGTTAAATTTTTGAAAAAGTTCCGAAAACCCCGAAAAGGGGTTAAAAAAAAACATCCCTAATGACTTCGTTTGTAGAAACGAAAGCCCAAAGCACCTATATATTCAACTAACATATACTTTTACACGTATGCAAATATTCACCTACCTTAGCCTATGCCTGCGGGTATGTTTATTCACTTGTATATTATGTATGTATGTATGTACGCCGGAGAAATTTGTGCCTAATAGCCTGAAATTGCTGAGCGGAAGCAATTCTATAAGCACACATGCAAAAGCCATGCTCTGGGGCATGTTAAGCATTTTTGTAATATTCACTTTTGTGAACATATAATTTCGTTTATGTGCTGTGTTTATATATTTGTGCATGTACTTGTGCTGAGCTTTCAGGAAGTACTTAGCTTTAAGTCAAAAATGGTAATGCAGGTATTTACTGACTTTTGTTGTTGTTATTTTTTGATGTGTGTACTTCTTACTCGAAGTATGCAGAATTTTTATAGTTGTCAATTCGAAGATTTTTCTATTGACTATCCTTTTCATCAACATCTTCTATTGGAAGTCCCAGAAACCTAGCGGTTTCAATTGGGTTGGACCAAAGAAAAGATGGCTAATATCAAGCGCTTAGTCTTGATAATTAAGAGTTTCAGCTCAAGATAAATGCCTTTTGTAGCATCATCTACATTCTGAGAAAGAGAAATGAAATCACTTCTTAATGTTTTGAAATAAATTTGACTTGAGACACCAGAGAGCTAACCCATTCAAGTCTTCCTGTAGACAATTTACGTGCTCTGCGGCTTTGCTATGGAAAACACTTTTAGGTCGTCAGCATAGAACAGGATTTCCAAAAAGAGAAAACAATTGTCAATATCATGAATGAATTAGATAAATAGGAGAAGTCCTAGGATACTAAGTGAAGCCAGCTGAGAAATATGGAATGAAATCCCAGCGCAACAATTTTCCGTAACCAATTTTTATGAGATACCCTGGCAAAGGCTTTGAAAAAATCAAAATAGATGCAATCCACTTGTTGGCTATATTAAAACGCATCAAAGCAGTATTCACTAAGTAAGATTTAATTCTTGCCTGTAGACCTCCCAATATCCAGACTGAACCCTGACATGCCAAATGTCTGCCCGGCATGCGGCGTGTCTCCCCACGATACTAACCATCTGTTCATCTGCTCAACTGAGCCTACCCTTCTAACACCAATTTCACTCTGGTTCACCCCCGTTGAAGCCGTGAGGTTTCTGGGACTTCCGTTAGAAAAGCCTGATGACAGTGTTGGATGAGGGGTGATATTTTAGGCAGGTTAAGTAGTCGCTACAACAACAACAACAACAAGCACATTTTTTCCTAAAAAATCCTTTCGAATAGTTTAGAAGTGATAGACAACATAGAAATTGGCATATTGTTGGTGACATCATTCTTCTTGCCGCATTTGAGGATTGGGGTAATTTCCACAACCTTTTAGGCGTCCACAAAGACACCAGAGCTGAGATAATTGTTAAACTTTGGCGATGTAACCGAGGAGACTAAGGCTGAACTTCTATTCCTTTTTATTTTGAAATATGCCTGGACAGAAAAGATTTTTCATGGCCGTGTGATGGGACTGTATTTAAGTATGGTATTCTTCTTTGTGGGAGAGAGGATTCTGCCGATCAATAGGCATTCGATGGGTCTGCCGAAATTGAGCAGAGAAATGAAGCGTAAACATAACATTTAGGAGTTCAAATTTATTCTCAGTTATTCTGTAAAACCTCCAATTATTTATACAGTTTTGGATCACTGAAAGTGATTTTCATAGCTCCTCCTCTTTTCATATTCTTAGTAGCTGAATTTCTAATGCTGATATGACCAATGGCAATGTCTTGCTGAGCTAGGCATGTCGTCACATGTTCTGCTAGCGTCGCGCCAGTCTTATTGCGCTACGCAATTGGTTATTGGTGTCAAATGTATTTCTTAATTTTTGCCTTTACAAACAGACGTATATGAAGGTCGTGGCTGTTGCACTATTTCTAAGTGCTCCGAAATTATTCCTACGGATACCTAAAATAACCCTCAAATCTTTGAGGTCTTAAAGATCCCAAAACCATAAAAATTAAGTCCGAATCAGTATCAAACTGATTCTGAAAATAATTCAAAAAATGTTCACAAATTATCATCAAACTGTCACAAATCATTTGATATATTTCAAAAATTGTCCGCCGCCTTGGTGTGGCGGCAGTGTTGATGGCCTGCCACACTGAAGGTGCAAGGTTAGAGTACTGGGATAGATAACATCAAAAGTGGTCTAAACAAGTTTTTCAAAACGGGGTCGCCCTTCGGCAAAAATCCGCGTGTATTTCTGCTATGGAAAGCTTGTAAGCAAAAATGCAATTACTTTGCAGATGTCGGTTGGAGTCGGCAAAACGCTTGGCCTTAATCTCCTCGGATGCATACCGCCACAAACTGATGTTTTTTTTTTTTTTTTTTTATTTTTTATGTGTCAAAAATAATCCCGAACATTCTATAACTGCCCCTAAGGGATTTCGAAAAGATTTTAACTAACTCCCGAAGTGCTTAGTTATATATCTCTCAGCTATACCGAAATAAAAAAATTTGTTTACTACTATTGTGATTTTATTACTACATAGAGGAACAGCATGCCATTCTTCTTCTTCTTTAAATGGTCATCTAACCGCCTGGGCGATTTTGACCGTCCAACATAGCTCGCCAGTCGTTTCTTCGTTGCGCCAACTGGCGCCAATTGGAAACACCGCGGGATCGCAAATCGGTCTCCACTTGGTCCTTCCATCGGAGTGGTGGTCTCCCTAAAAAGAGGGGTTCTCATATCCGAGGCTTTGTTGTTGAATTTCATTGGAACGTTGTTTTATGTGGTGGGTCCCAAACCCAACGCACAACCCGTTTCACGGGAAGTTGAATTCTATTACACGTTTGCATAGCAAGCCGCCCAAGACAGACGCCCGCTTGCAGCCGCACCACATGGTGATCAGACGCTGCTGTTTGAACCCCCCAGCAAGCCCTTAAACCGATTATGTCGGAGTGGCCTTACCAGGTTGTCGTTTTCTCACGTTTAGCTCACCACCAAACGGGTGTTCGGTGGTTACCCAGAGGATACTTGGGCGCAAAGCCCGGAAGTAGTGAGCTGCTTGAACCGCATGCAAAAGAATCGCTCTGGCCATTCCCAGGTGAATGGCGATCAGAAACTTTCCCCACTTGCGTGGACTTCTGCACACGGCCCCATCCTCCTACCATGCCATTCTAGCTTTTCGTAAAATGTAGGACACCCCACAGATAAACAATTTGTGTTGCACATGGATACAAATATACATACATACAAAGGGGTAAAAGTGCATTGACTTCTACCTGCTGCAGTAATAGCACTTACAATCATAAAAAAATAGCAACGGTACTAAATCTATTAATATAGATGCATAAACCTACATAACCACACCCACGCACGTATGCCATACTCACCAAACTTCCGCTAGCACCTCTAACTCTCCAGCGAACCAACCTGTTTGAAACCTAATTTCAATTAAACGCTCTAAGTCGTTAATCTATGGTGCTATGAGGGTGCAAAGTGCATTGTTGCTTTAACTTACAACAACAATATCGGTAAAGTGCCACGAATGCAGTCTTGCGAAAGCAACAACAACTACCAACAGTTGAAAGCATAACATTTAATCGACGCACACTGCTCAGTCTTCACTAACACAGGGGCGCACTGACTGCTTGGTTGACTGCATGGCTGAGTGACTCTTGGTGGGAGTGTTACAACAAGACGTCATTTTATCTGCTGAATTTATTATTAGGTGCCATGCAATTTAGTGTGTAATATCGGCGAGTAGGAGTTATAACCGTATATGTATGTGTATGTGCGCAGGCCTTGTTGAATACAAATAAAAAACCGCGAGTGTATGCTGCAGGCACGCTATTCCTGTAGTTTGTTGTTTTTCTGTTGTTGTTTTAATTTTGTTCTTGTTAATCGCCTGTAAGTGGCAAATATGCACTTTGTTCCATGTAATGCTGCGGGTGCAAAAACGGTATAAAAAAGGCTAACAACAAAACAAGTGTGCGGCTGTAAAAGTAAGTCAAAGTTCATAACAACTAGGCGAGGGGGATGCAGCTGACGCCTCTAGGTTATTACTTGAAGTGAAATGCTTGACAGCTTGTTGCATGCAGTAGCATATTCACGCTTCAACTCCTTGCCTGAGCAATAAAGAAATATTCCTCTTGTGCCAAGTGCTGTGTTCTTCTTAATTCTTCTACTTCAGTTTCTTCTTCGTTCAAAAAATATGTGTGTTTTCTTTTTATTTTTGTTCGTTTATGCAGCGTGACTTATATTTTGTGAGCGCCTATCAATACCCTACTGTTATCTAACAATATTTTCCACACTATCTTTTTTCTTTTTTTATAAACCATCATCATACAAAAATTGTAATCTAGTTGACTTGAAGATGCAACAATAAATCTTAATTTTCATCATTTCGGACGATATCACATCGCTTCAAATCCTCATAAATTTTCTAAAATATACTGTTAGTAATTATCCTGCTCGTCAAACACAAATTATTAGATATGATTTCTGAGAACATGGCGTAACATCATATCATGTGACATAAAATTCATTCACATCATCGTGTATTACAGCATGTTAAGTGTTCAGTTGACATGAATAAATGCAAAATCTTGCATGTGATCTTACATTTAATAACAAGATGCGATATATAATTTGCATTAATCGCGTCTTCTGATCTCGCATCATATATCTCACTATACAATCACTTATCACAAGATATACTTTTTTCAAAACCGCCCTCTGTGGCGCAACACATCGCAGATATAAATTCGTATAACCCTTTCTTATAGATTTTCCTATAATACCAAATCATCACTTTACATATGTGGTCGATATAATAAATAGTAGAAATATAAATATCACTCAAACCGACATTGCAATATTTACATTGGAAAGCATACGACCTTAAATCTTACATGATATTAGAGCACATGCTAGCATTTGCCATCATATCGTTACTAAACGCATACTCAGTTAACGCACTTATATTATATCACATCGCATAGTGTTCTGTAAGACAACTTCCTGTTACACACATCACATCACATAAGAAAGATCGTAAAAAACAGTACATATAAAAACATCACATGACTTGATATAGCACATTGTGCGATGTGACATCACGTCGCCTCACATCGAATGTTCTCTTATTGCTACAAACATCACATTAACCAATACATTCTCGAATGTCAAGTAATATAACTTTTTCTTATACACTTTTATATGATATCACATCATAAATTATGTCACAGATATCGTAGAAATTACAATAGTACAAATTAGATTATCATATAAGCTGAGATCGCATCTTTTAACGTCGCATAACACACTTTACATGCACACTAAGTTACAGCACTTGCACAACAATAAAACTAATAGTAGTACCGAAGCCAACTACATGTTACGCTTTACAACAGTATCGCATATCACATCATATTAAATTTCGTCATATCTTGTCAAATAACACCACATCATTACTTATCATACGTATAGGAATACAAATAAAATATCACCCCAGTTGGAACAGGATCGCATGAAACGATGTGATATCACATGACATAAGATCACATTGGTGGTAAATTTTTTTGAGTCAATATTACCAGATCATTTGTTAAGATCTTTCAAATGCACCCCAACTTAACGCACTCACAAACACATCGCATAGTGTCGTGAAAGACTTAGTTTTAAGGCGAAAAGTATTTTATATTATCAAATCATATCGAATAAGATCACACGTGCTACTTAATATCACTAAGTATTTACCTTTTTTCTGATAAGCAATATACTTTTTTTCAATTAGTCTTTTTACTATAAAATTCTTAATTTACTGCATCAGATCTGTTTTATAAACTCAAAGCTGAGTATACAATGCTCTTTATTATACTGACTAAGTACTTTTTATTTTTGTTACTCAGTCATTTGATCACCTTGGCTCATCAGCTCCTCCTTTGTATTTATTACCATAGTCACGCCTCATTTTTGCACTTTAATTATAGTTGCTTTTAATTAAATTTATTTGCACTTTAGTAGTTTACTGTTAGTTGTTGCTAAATAAATTCAAGCACTCATACTACTCTTTCATATATACATACAATTTACCTACAAAAGTGTGCGCGTAAACTCCATTTAGTAGGCAGTCAACTTGTTAGCAGTTGTTCACTTGTTTTTGTTGTTATTTTTTTACTACCATCTTTCCATTTTGATGTACTCATATTAAGGAAATTTTAAATGCCCCTCTTATTCTATTATTCATCAGTTTCGTTTAGTTACCAGTTTATTCTAACCACCCATTTTATATATAGTATATATACTCACAATTCTCTAATGAGTTTGATGAAAATCTCTTTTGCTTCTTGACGGCGAGCAACTAATTGCTTATGGAGCCTATAAGTTTTGTTGGCTTATTTTAATTAACATCATAAATGTGGTAAGTAAATGTATAAGAAGAAACTGCTGCACAACTAATTGGCTCATATTGCGAAGACCACTAGTTATTTGAAGGGTGTTTGATATGACGTGGCGTATGCGCAACATTTGTAGTGTTGGTAATTAGAATTTCCGAACAGTAATTTTATGGGTTTGCTACTAGAATTTGTACATGTGCACCCTACTGTGTGACTTTTTACAGGAACTTTTATGTTCTTATTTGGTTGTGTTCGATAAAAAAAAAGTGAAAAGCAGAGCCAATCGCAATTGCCTTGTCCGAAAAGTTTTACTCTAAAGTTTTACTCTAATTCATCCCACTGACGGTCTAC
The DNA here is from genome assembly GCA_949987695.1 of Merzomyia westermanni. Lineage (NCBI taxonomy): Eukaryota > Metazoa > Arthropoda > Insecta > Diptera > Tephritidae > Merzomyia > Merzomyia westermanni. The sequence continues at coordinate 13,234,064 of OX465289.1, forward strand.
TTCATCAAAGGAGAAGAAAAGAGCGCAGTGTGTAGTTTATTGTTGCTCTCTACGCACAAACTATTCAATAGTAAACAGTCTAAAAATGCGTAGAAGCTTAGAAATAAAATTGAATGTGTAGCAGTAGGTCTATTTTTTTCACTCGTCCAAATTACCCAACCGATATATTTCAAACTCGCACAGTAGGTTCGTGTGGCCACTGGATATAGAAAGTCCCTGGATAGTATAAAACTTCGATTCGTCAAAGGTACCGGACGGTTATGGTTATGGTAATAGTTGTGGTTATGGTTGTGGCTATGGTTATGATTATGGTAATGGTTATGGTTATGGTTATGTTTATGATTATGGTTATGGTTATGGTAATGGTTATGTTTATGATTATGGTTATGGTTGTGGTCATGGATATGCTTATGATTATGGTTATGGTTATGGTTATAGTCATGCTTATGGTTATGATTATGGTTATGGTTATGGTTTTGGTTATGGTCAAGGTTATGGTTATGATCGTGGTTATGGTTATGGTTATGGTTATGGTTATGATCATGGTTATGGATATGGTTATGGTTATGGTCATGGTTGTGGTTATGATTGTGGTTATGGTTATGGTTATGGTTGTGGTTGTGGTTGTGGTTGTGGTTGTGGTTGTGGTTATGGTTATTGTTATGGTTATGGTTACGGTTATGGTTATGGCTTTGGCTACGGTTATGGTTGTGGTTATGGAAACAACAAAACACGAACAGACCTCTTAAAATCTTTGGAGAGTACAAACAGGCAGTCCAACATATCTTTATGTCTGTTTGCCCAGATGATTCTGATTACAAAATATATGATGCGGAATCTAGAACCACCGAGCGCGCCACATGGTTATTGATTTTAGCACTTTGATTGTTAATTGGCTGCACTTTGATTGTTAAAATGCATAACTAGTAGAGCGCTGGCCACAGATTATGTCCTGGAGAAAAGTGATCTCCATCTGTAAAACGGTACAGTTCGACTCTGAACTCATGAAAAAAGCCCATACATCTAGCTTGGATTAATAATCTAGAAAGTGTATGGCTCAGTTGCTGGGCTAATGAGTTCCTTACACCACTAATTCTCTCTCTCTTTGTGTGTAAATGTGGTGAAAATAGAGAAAGGGACAGCAACTTGTGCACATTAGGATGGCTATGAGGTTAAAATATTTGGTTTATAAAAAAGAAAAATAGTGCACAGTAATCTGTTTTCCAAAGCGATGTTCCTGGTTTTCGAGTTTATGGTCCCCTGCTGAATCCTTTTTCTAGTCCTGTCCCCAGTTTCTTTTTGTCATACTAGTACCGGAGCAGATTTATATAAGCTGTCAGATGAGTATATGAAGGGTTCCAATCACCACCATTTCAATTAGACAGTGCACTACTAACGAGAGGAACACCAGCGTGCGACAATGTGATCTGAAAGCGTTACTAACCCACTCGAACCATATGAAAAATACTCAACCTGCCAGTGACAAGTGTGCAGCCGTATACAGCCCGTATTTTCCTAAAAAAAAAAAATAAACGACATTTCAACTCCTGAAAATCTGTTCGCCGGCCTTGCACATTTCCATAACCTCTCGACTATGCCAATGAATAATTGCGAACTCTGCAGCCGCTACGCAATATTGCATTAGGAAATAAATTTGTTTTCGCCATAATATTGTTTAGTAAACATGCAGCAATATACTTTCATACAACAGCAATATAAACAAAAGCAACAACACTTGCAGCATCAAACGAGTATAGCACAACACACAACAGTAAAATTGTTAAATAAATATCTTGGCGCGAGTAAAAAAAAAAACACAAAATCCGGGTAAAATATTTCTCGCTAAAGTCAGAGAGCAGCGCATAAATATTCAAACGCACGCACAGCCCGTAAGCTACTTTCAGCCATGTTTTGTTTATTTTTTGTATTGTTGTTGTTGTTCGCTTTGTTGATTTGCTTTGCTGTACCATTTAAGTATTTCATTCGACAAACGCTAAAATTCGCCGCTCTGCAGGCATTAACGCACGAGAAGCCAGTAAGTATGCCGCCACCGCCTGCCAGCAACAGTTGTTGTTGACGCTCTTTATGTTGTTTATGCCATTTGTTGTTCGCTTTTGCATCCTCGTATTTTAAACTTAGCGTAACATGCAAAAGCGTTTTGTGAATTCAGCTCTCTCTACTGTCGTTAGTACGTGTGAGCGTGTGTTTGTTCTAGAATTTGAAAGGCATTTGCATTTTGTTAACATAAAATGAGAACGAAATTCAATTTTCCGGCTTTGGCAGCGTGTCTAACATTAATCAAAGTCAAAGTGGCCATCACACGGCTTAGTGTGTGCGTACAAGGCTGCAATAGCAAAGCAAAGAGTTATTTGAATATGCGCCAGCTTAATACTAAGTATATGTATTTATAATTTTTGTTTTGTTTTATCAGGGACCAACTCTAATTCAAATAATCTCCTTCAATGTTGTGCGCCTTGCTGTGGCGAAGGGGCTTAAACGGTGGCCTGTGGAATCTATCCAACGCGAGAAACGCGGTATGCAGTGAACTTAGAGCAAAGCTTGTAATTTGCTTCATTTTGTTGGTAGTGGTACATAACCCTGACGGTTTCTATTAATCTTCAAATCACGCATGTGGAGAATGGCATGATATTCGCACCAACTCCGCCCTAATCCAAGGTGTCTGGATAACCGTGCCGGTTAATGAATGGTCAGCGCGCGAATATTAGGCTGCTGATCTCAAAATGTCCCTTCCAATGCTCGTTCAAAGTCGGTGGTATTTATAAGTGGCTTCTCGACGCATGCCAACTCTGAGTATGAGCGACGAAAACTTTCCGGTATACTCGTGGAACTAAAACATGGGCTTAAGCAACAACAACAAAAATAAATATGAAAACGGAATTGATGTAGACGACAAACAAGGTCAAGGAGTCTGATGAGGCTGCTCCACTCGAATTCAGTCATTAGACGATTAAAAGTGTTAAGGGAAGTACCACCCAGAGTATACCTAAAGCAGAAATAGCCACACAAAATAGCAGTGTCTAATATAAGTAGCTTAAGTAGCTGAGAACCAGCTTTTCCTTTTACCACAGGAATGGTCTGTAGCGCCAGCCACAATGCGCCGACCAGTAATGGGGCAAAGAAAAAGAAGGAAAAACGATTTTTCAATTACGCAAATTGAAATACCAGAGGGAGCAGTACATGCTCGGGAAAATCAAGAGGGAGACGCTAATCGCAGAGCTAGAAGCTTTTAACAGGGACATTCGAGCTACTTGTGGTGGCTTTATGACCATTGACAGCAAAACGAGTGACTGAGTCCAAAAGGGGGACCGACCCAAAAAAGAGAAAATCCACCGAATCTGTTCCGAAGAAGCAGATATGGGCGGAAGCGGCAGCCACAAATAAAAGGCACTTCAGTGATGTAGTCAGGGACCATCTGCAGTTGGCTATACCGGATGCCAACAGCAGATCGCTAGCGACGATGCAGCACAGGGTGATGAAATTTACAAATTAGGCCCCCGGAGTTCCTTACGGAGTGTGTAGCTAGGATAAGCGACAGGTTCACCTACCTAATGCTAAAGCTGTTACCAGCGGCGAAGATTCCTAAGACACCACGTCCTCGCATTTTATTAGCAATTACTTGGTCTTAGGCTAAACCAAGATAAAACGGATGTCTTACTCTTCAGAGGGAAGCACAAGCCTACCTTCGAACTAATTAAACTAAAGGGCCAGCAGTTCTACCTATCTATTAGCACTACATGTCTGGCATTAGTAATAGATTGTAAGCTGAATTGAAAGACCTGCGTATCGATGTTTGGTGAAAAATGGAATATCTAGCCGAAGATGGTGCTATGGATGTACGAGGCGGTAATACAGCCAGTGTTGACCTATGGATCTATAGTGTAGTGAGAACCTCTTCAAAATAACTACAATCCCATTAGCCTACACAAGGTCTAGGGTACCGCGTGTGTTGGTGCCTCCAATCGACTTCCATATACTGTGTTCATCGACACAAACTGCACTTAGACTCAGAGAGCCTGGATGCTGAAAGGATGCTCAGCAAGGGCATAATAGTATTTTAAACAGTCTCCCAAGGGCACAATTAGTGCCAAACAGATTGTTACTAAAGTTTGAGAGCAGTGCTGATACTAACATTCCAAGTAGGAAAGATTGGAAGAGGGTCATGAGCATAGTTGACGATGGCCTGCAAATTACCCCTGCGGGTTAGGCATTTAGAATTTGCTCGAGGTAGGCATAGGAGGGTGACATGACCTAGAAGGTTGCACTGCTCATTCCGAATCGCTACCATGCAAGGAAGTGTAGGAGCGTACCGGAGACATATCCGGCCAAGGACTGTCAATTCGACAAAACTCCCCAAAACTTTTTCGAAAACCTGGAGATGGTATCTGATATAGGGATTCTAAACATCCTGGAGTTTATAAACAACTCTGGTTGATTGTAACATATATCCGTACCACTTTTAGTAGGTTTGACGAATTTTTATAGCATCAAAACGGCTTCTTAAAGTTACTTGGGCGACCTGGGTTGCAGCCATTTTACCTACCTACCTACCTACATAGACCTAATCAAATGGTTTGAGCGTAACTAACAAACTAACGCCATCATCCTAAAAACTGGATGGTTCCAGTTTCCCAAACAACTATTTCAAATTTTAAACTCAAATAGCTGAATATCCGTAACTCTAACATTTAACTCTACTGCTGCCAAAAATATATCGGCGAGCTTAGCTGTAACCTTATCCACAACAGTAGCCATAACCGTAACCGTTGTCGGATGTAGCCCCATCTTCCTCCTTATCTTTGACCTTAACCTGAACAAACATCTTAACCTTCTCCTTGAGCTTAACCGTATCCTTAGGATAAAAAAAACTTTAACCATAACCTTCACACAGCAGTAATCGTAACCTTAACCATTAATTTAACCCTATGTTACCATAGTTAATGTTACCGTAGCCGCAACCGCTTGGCTTTACTGTTTGCGAGGCAAAAGTCCACTTTAAAATTTTCTTCGATCCCTGGTGTTTTTATATAAGTGATTTGTATGCGCTGGCAAATATTTCCGTATGAGTTATAGTCAAAGTTTATTCAATTTTAAACAGAGCTTATGGCTGTCAGCAGAATAGCACAACTAGGTGGGTTTCCAATGTTTTGTGCGCTTGGTAACAACAGAAGATAAAATAAATCTTTCGAATAAATTTAGCATGAATTTAGATGTGATGAGAGTAAGGCCTATCAAGCCAGTGCGTTGTGTTTTAATGCGTAGATTAGCTCAAGCGGGTTGGCGTAAATCCAGAGAAAATTGCACACCTCTCAAGAGTAGACAAGGTTTTTTTCGTAGATTAGCGGAGGTATTTAATATTTTATTATATATTTATTTTATTTTGGCGGCCGCCGTGGTGTGAAGGTAGTGTTGCCGGCCTACCACACCGAAGGCCCATGGTTCGATCCCTGGTACAGGTAACATCAAAAGTGATTTGAAAAAGTTTTTCAAAACGGGGTCGCCCCTCGGCAGTGGTTTGGCAAACTCTCCGAGTGTATTTCTGCCATGACAGGCTTCTCAGCAAAAATTCGTCTCCTTTGTAGATGCCGTTCGGAGTCGGCAAAAAACTGTAGGTCCCACCAATTTGTAGGGAAAATTCAAATCGGCACACCACAAATTGGAAGAGAAGCTTGGCGCAAAAATCTCTTAGGAGGCTTATGATGATATACCTGCTGTATATCGCGCCATAGAGATAGATTTAATATTTTAAAATTTTTAATATCTGATTAAAATGAATATTTCAGGCAAATAAGAAATCAGAGCTGTTTAATAATTATTACTAATAGTAATGATTACCAGTTTGATTAACTATTTTCTTGAGAATCGATTGAATTACTAATTACCATTACTTTTAATTTTTAATGTTTGACTTCCACTTATTTAAAAAAATAATCAAAAAAAAGCATAATGTTTAGGATTATTAAAAAAATGAAAAATAATCAAAAAAAGTGTTTTGGATTACTTTTCATTATTTTTGATTATTTTTAATTTTTTTCAGTACTGCTGTAGAAGCACATACGTAAATATCCAGATCAACAATATTGAAAATAATCAAGCGTAATCACACAAAAAATCAAAAATAATCAAAACCACTTTTGATTTTCTTTTTTCTGTATTGTAAGCAGTATACACATCAACAATACTGAAAAAAATCAAAAATAATATGAGAAAATTAAAAATAATTAAAAGTAATCAAACTACTTTTTTCTGATTATTTTTTATTTATTTTTATTTATTTTTTCTAATCGTAATTAATTAATAATCGACTTCTTTCGAAAAACAATTTAAATAATCATTACCAATTAAAAAAGCTGCTTAATTAATTGACTACTAATTACTAATCAAATTTAACAGGCCTATACGAAATAAAAATGATATAAACAAAAGTAATTTCAAAAGATAAGTCGGCTAGGATCATCAGCATCAAAGTCATTTATCAGTTCTCCGGTGTCCAGTTTAAACCTTCTCGGATCACTCATAAGGGTTTTGCCAATCAGTATTTCTTCTACGGATGAGAACACTTTAAACTCACTACAGAAATAAGGGGGGTCTGTTCATTTGTAAAATTGCGTTCAACTTGTCCAAGATATCAAGGAAAGCTTCAGGTACCCAGTTGTAATTTTTCTAGTACTCGCCACATTCGACTCGCATAAGCCTTACCTGTGCAATAGATCTGCATGCAGCTAACACGGTTATCATTATATACTGGTACCTACGTAATTTCTATGCTTAAATAGTTCACAGCTGTCGAGAATAAAGTTGAAGGTGGTCTAAGTTAACCAATGGCTGTTCTAGTCAAAATTGAACTTTCACAGCTTGAGTTGATGAACAATTAACGCTTCTTGTATTGTCGAGTCAACTGCGTCAATCATTTAAAATAGTAAATATTGAAATTAGGACCCTAGCTAGACGTGTCTAGTCACTAGGAAACACAACACCTTCGCAGCATCTACAGGTTAGGGGCTTAGATTATGCCCGAGGTAGGCATAATGGTTGATCTACCAAATCATTTCCGCTACAGTCGGGCTTTTACCGCAAGGGAGTACCGGAGCTTACCGGGTTGATACAAACAACAGCAATTACTTGCGAATATGCTTCATATAACCATACTCGCTGTCAGTCTGTCTTCATTCCTTTGCAAACCGCCAGTAGCAGGAACATTTTGGATTTAGCGAAAATTAAATTTTAGCAGCCTGCCAAATTTTAGAATATTTTCATTTACCCCAAGGTTTTCATGCATTCCGAGACAACACTCTTCTCAATGCAATTGCTGTATGAGATATGAAGGCACTAAGGATCCCATGGATTTTTAAGAACCGAAAATCGCGGGACTTCTTTCTTATGATTCCGCAATTTTTGTGATTTGCAATATGATACTAAATCTAAATATGTGTTATGTATTCATGAATGCTTTCTTAGTTTAGTGTTGATGTGTAAAATATTTTAAATAGTTGTTTGTGTTACTTAAATTAACAAGAGTTTTTCTAGCCCCTGTATCGAAAATATTCCATTTATTTATGCAACGAAGAGCAAATTAAAACTGAGAATGAAATTTGTAGTTTTTTTTTTTTAAATATATCGATGCTCCCCGAATTCTAGCAAAGGAAATCAAAAATCATATTTTATATAGCCTAGTTTAAGGAACCTTTCTACTCATCTTATAACTTAGAATAATCTGTTCTTGTATATCTACTATTACCTCGGAAATTGTTCAACCGATTTAGATGAAATTTGATTTGGCTGTTATCCATTTCCACTGAAGATGCTTTTATAAGTTTCGATTCTATTTAAATTGTTTTAAGATTACGTGAGATATGCTAATATAGGTTTAATACGAGAGAAATTTAAATGATCTTTTACCAGAAATATTTCTATGGAAGGCTACGTGTGTTTGCCATTTATAATTCTATCAAAAAACCAAGATTTAAAAAAAAAACACCCAAAAATAATTCGAATAATTTGCATCAAAAATTGAAATTGAAAATAAGTAACGAAGTCGAAGTTCGGGTGGAACCGAACATTATATACCTAGTAGTGATCTATTATGGCATACCAATTTACGCAGGTCTGTTTTAATACTTTTTAGTTCATATTATTAAGCCAGCTGATTGTTTTCAATAAAACTCATAACAGAAGAATTTTGAGGGGAAAATTAATAGAAAAAAAATCTAAATGTATGGCGCGATATACAACAGGTATATCATCATAAGCCTCCTAAGAGATTTTTGCGCCGAGCTTCCCTTCCAAATTGTGGTGTGCCGTTTTGAATTTTTTCCTTAAAATTGGCGGAACCTTCAGATTTTTGCCGACTTCGAACGGCATCTACAAAGGAGATGAATTTTTGCTGAGAAACCTTCCATGGCGGAAATACACTAGGAGAGTTGATAAAACTACTGCCTAGGGGCGACCCTGTTTTGAAAATTTTTCAAACCACTATTGATGCTACCTGTCCCAGGACTCGAACCTTGGACCTTCGGTGTGGTAGGCCGGCAACACTACCGCTACACCACGGCGGCCGCAACTAATTTATTTGTATATAAATAGCTTCCCTACCAACAACTGCTAACCATATTTTTTCAAAATACCAATACGTGCACATTTTGTGTTTTTCTTTTCGTTCAAATAGACAGACAGATAGAAAGACGGACGGGGAGACGGGCATAGCTAAATCGACTCAGCTCATCGCCCTTATCATCTTATTTTACTTATTGATGGGCCCATCTCTTCTTCTTTTCATACTTACAAACATTTAATTTTCATTAAAGGTATACAACTTCCCTATTGCAGTGGGGTATTAACAACTTTCCCGGATATTTTACTTGTGTGTTATCCCATTTGCTTTATTTTTGGCAGTAATATACTACATACTATTTAGAAGCAGCTGACCAATTTTCGTTGAAATATCTAGTTGAAACAACAAGCAATCGCCTTTGAAAATATCAGAATTTTTATGCTGAGAAGTGGGCGGCGCCACGCCTACTTCCTCAAAACCCACAAAATTTTTTTTGCGTTCCAGCTTTGTCTAAAAGTTATATTGTGTGTGCAAGATCTTGTTGATATAGCTTGCATGGTTATAGAAATATCGCGTTTTACATTTTACGAACAAATTTTTCAGAACTATGTTAAAAAACTGGGCGTGGCCGTAGACCCATTTTTACAAAAAATATGTATCTTTATATATTCAACATTTTCAAAAATTTCGTTTCGATAAATCAATTTTTTGCCGAATTATGGCTTACAAGGTTGTGTGGAATAATCCACTATAGAAGGGGCGGGGCCACGCCCATTTTCAAACAATTTTTTTTTCGACTTTCTTCGTTCACGGAGACTTTGAAAATGAAATAGAAATGATATAAAGCTTTTATACGCCAAGTCATTGCCTATTAAATATATTTATGATCCTTTTCAAAATCTTTTGTATAAAAGTGGGCGTGGACCTTTACCCATTTCGACTACTTTTTCCGGAGCATATCTTGTATTAATATAAATATGTGTGCTAAATTTCGTTTCGATATCTTGAACGGTTTTTGATTTATGATTAATAATATTTCTAAATTTGACTTAATCAAAAGTAGGCGGTGCCACACCCATTTTCAAACATTTCTTGAAAATTTTATTTTATGCCTCAATCTCAATTTACTCACCAAATTTTATCCTTATAGGTGTATTATGTACTGAATAATGACTTTTTTTGTGTTTTCGAAAATATTCTATGCATAAAAAGTGAGCGTGGCTATCATTCGATTTCGCCCATTTTAAATGGCGCTCGGAGATGAGTGCCAAGGAAATCACATACGAAATTTCATTAATATATCTCCAAATTTACGCAAGTTATCGTGTCCACAACCAAACGGGCGGGCGGACGGAAATGGTTTAATCAATTCCTCTTTTCCTCCTGAACATTTTGATGTACATAAGTCAAGATCTATCGCTTATGCCGTTACATACTGCCGTTAGTCGCATGAAATCAAAAAACTTATTAAAGATCCAATTATTTGTAGTGTGTTCTAGGGTGGGATAGTTCCTCAAACAATTTCTTCACTTTTTTAACCTTACTTGTTAGAGAATAGCGAATACCAATCCTGTTATGTCGGGGTTGTAAAATCAGAAAATTTAAAAATGTTGCATGCCTAGAAAGCTCCCAATACCTATTTGACTACAACATTCACGACCGCCTCGTTACTATCATTTCTTACCCATTACGCTAGTTCGTTGCGTTGCTTTAGCGACAATTTAATAAGTGCTTTGCTGATAGCAGAATTGCAAAGACCTTAGCGTCAAATTGAATTCGCAGTTACAAGACATGACGGGAAATAACGAAAATAAAATAAAATTTAATCAAAATAAATACAGAACAAGAAACAACTGCTTGCATTTCCATTTCCTACATCCAACTCGTCAACTCAAAAGACCGGCAGCATCTTATGGCGGCGCGTTGGTACGTAGATTTTTGTATTGTGCGGGTAAAGCGAGTTTAATGTTTTCCTTGTTGTTTGAGTAATTGTGGCCCGAATTGAGCGCAACATACGAAAATTTCAACGTTTTGCCATGGCAATGCAGAAATTCTTACAAAAGGAAAGTAAATTTGCCTTAAACGTGATTTGGTTGTGGCTTCTGCAGTTTCTGTGGGAGATTAATTTTGACCGTGTTGCTCTGAATTGCATTTACCCCAAATTTTAATCATAAATATAAGTAATTAATGCAAGTGAATTTGAGTTTCTTGAATGTCACATACACAAGCTGGATGGAGGAATTTTATTCATACTTTTAGGTAATAACTTAGCTACACCGAGGAAAATTGGAGTCTCTTCTTCTTTCTTCTTTAAATGGTCATCTAACCGCCTGGGCGATTTTGACCGTCCAACAAAGCTCGCCAGTCGTTTCTTCGTTGCGCCAACTGGCGCCAATTGGAAACACCGCGGGATCGCAAATCGGTCTCCACTTGGTCCTTCCATCGGAGTGGTGGTCTCCCTCTTCCTCTGCTTCCACCGGCGGGTGCCGATAAGAATACCTTCTGGGCTGGAGCATCTTCGCTCATTCGCACTACGTGGCCTAGCCAGCGAAGCCGCTGTGTTTTAATTCGCTGAACTATGTCGGCGTCTGCGTAAAGTTCATACAGCTCATCATTAAATCTTCTTCGGTACTCGCCGTCGCCAACGCGTAGAGGTCCACAAATCTTTCGAAGAATCTTTCTCTCGAATACTCCCAGAGCCGCCTCATCGGATGTTGTTAGTGTCCACGCTTCTGCACCATATAGCAGGACGGGTGCGATGAGTGACTTGTAGAGTGTTATTTTCGTTCGTCGAGAGAGGACTTTACTTTTCAATTGCCTACTCAGTCCGAAGTAGCATTTGTTTGCAAGAGTGATTCTTCGTCGGATTTAAATTTTTAGGGCTACGAATATGACCCAAAAATATTTATTTAATATTTTTTAACTATTCTGGTTTCACTACTTTAAATGAGCTCAAGGCCAAGAGCACTAATTATTCTTAATAATTTAAATTTTTTTAATTAAAATTTTTAACAAAATTAAGTGTATGGCGCCATATAAAACAGATTTTTGCGAAAAGCTTCTTTTCCTACAAAATTAGTTTGATGAAAAACCAAATAGAATTCCAAACCAAAAATGTCTACCATATACCGATGACAGACTTGAGAAAAATTCAATAATTTGAAACAACTTTCAAAAAAGAAAACAAATAAAAAAATTTGTGCACTTATTTATACTCAGGGTGTAAAACAAAAAATATTTAAGAAAAAATTTTGTTTCTATTAGAAAATTTTAAACTTTTCAAAATCGAGTTATTTTGTGTTAAACTAATTGAATTAGAGAAACTGAGCAAATCCAAAAAAAGAAAAATTTCCCCAAAATTCTAAAATTTATGTTTTTACAAAAATACCCTTCTGAAAACTTTAGGATATCTTAAGATATATCAGAGATATTATACAAAAAAAAAATGTCAGTCAAAAATTTAAAAACGAACTTTAATTTTTACGGTTTTGAAAGAAATTTAAAGTTTTAAAATTAAATACATAGATGTATAAAACAAAAACAAAATTTTAAGACAACCTTAATTTCGAATGTTAGAAAATTTTGAATTTTTCGAAATTTATTTATTTTGTGTTTAACTAATTGAATTCGAGCAGAATCTAAAAAAATGCATAAAAAAATTTTCTAAATATTCCAAAATTAATATTTTTGAAAACACAAAAAACATATTTCCAGGATATCCTAAGATACACCGGAGATATTATACAAAAGCAAATTGAGCATAATATTTAATAGCGAAGTTTAATTTTTACGATTTTGAGAGAAAATTGAAATTTTAGAATTAAACACATAGAGGCATAAAACAAAAAACGTGTTAATGTCTTATATTAGAACTTTTTCAGTTTTTCAAAATTGAGTCTTTAACTAATTGAGTAAGAGCAGAAGCTAAAAAAATGCAAAAAATAATTCTCAAAATTCTAAAATTCATATTTCTAGATATTTTAAGACAGATCGGAGATATTATACAAAAAAAATTTGTATGAAGTTTTATAGCGAATTTATATTGGAACGAATTTTCGTCATCCCTTGTCAATTTTGGTTTTGTAACAAACCGGTTTCGGCGAACCGCCATCTTCAGTGCTTGATTTCGTATAGCGAACTTTAATTGTTACGGTTTTGAAAGAAGTTTGAAATTTTAAAATTAAAGACATAGAGTTATAAAACAAAAAATATTTTTGAAAAAAGTTTTAATTTATAATACATATTAGAAAATTCTCAATTTTTTAAAATTGAATTATTTTGTGTTTAACTTATTGAATTAGAGAAGAAACTAAAAAAATGGCAACTCAGAAATTCTAAAATTCATATTTTTGAAGAAACAAAAACACACTTTCAAAAATTTCCGCGTATCGGAGGTATTATACAAACAAAATATTCAGTTTAAAATTTAATATCGAACTTTAATTTAAATTAGAAATTTTTAATTTTTTTTTTTCAATTATTTTTTTATGCCTCTAATTATCACCTTTAGAAATATCACCTTGAAAGTGTTAGTTTTGTTTTTTAAATACAGTTGTTTCCAAAATAGTAAAAAAATAAACATTGCAAAGCAGAAAAAAAGTAAAATTTTGAAATTGCTTAGCTTTTGAAAAAGAAAACCGTTGTTTGGTTTCGAAATTCTGCCCAAATATTTAAGCTTGTAGTTTCCTTTAACCAAAATATGTAGAAGCCCATACCCCTGCACTGAAGTCAAAACCTAGTGCCCGACATTTTTTGTTTTGAACTTCGAGTCCCATCTAGGAAAAAGTTCGATCGTAACTAATAAATTTTTAGCTTTAAAATTTCGAAATTTATCCTGAACGATATCATAACTTTCATACCAATATATTTAAGGGGCGTGGCATAGCTATACTCATAAATTTTTTCTTACTGCATATCTTTGAAAATATTCGTGTTTGAAAATTGTAATTCGATGAGGAATTAAATGAACTAGACCTATTTGGAATTTCGAAAAATGGACGATGGGTTGAATTTGGCCTCCTACGCAAATATGATTTTCAATGTAAATATCTCTCTTGGCAATAAAGGGTCAAGTAGTTTTGATATTCTTGAATAGCCTCTTCGAAGAAAATTTACACTTTTGAGTCGTACAAGAAAACATAAATTTGAAGCAGCAGGTATCTGCAAATGCGAATAAGAAAGAAACCTGCATACTCAGATGTAGAACGTATGAAAAATCAGCAAAAGTTGCCCTGTTTTATGCCTCTTATGAAAAGATTAAAACATTTTTTTTGTTTTAATATTCTATGCCTCATTAGTAGTTTTCCTGTATATTATTACATACCTTTTTTGTTTGAGGCAATATATTCCTAAAGCAATTACCTACAAAAAGAGAGAAAAAATAAATGAGTATGCAAAAAACGCAGCACAAAAACATCATATAAATTAATCTTAGTTGTATATTATTTTTGATTGAGATTTTGTGATCACTTTTGATTCTCTGCCAATATTAATATAAAGGTATCGTTCTAAAGGTAGGAGTTATTATTCATACATGCAAAGCTGTCGTAGTGGTTCTCTTTAAGCGTATTTTGTTTAAAATCAATTGTTAAAAATAAACGATTGTGAACGTATAGAAAACTCCTAGTATGACCGTAAGGCCCCAAATGTATGTCGCAAAATAACAACTGCACCCTCCGTTTTATTCTTATAATTAGAACATCTCAAAAACGGATATTAACCTTATGTGATGCCAGACCGATAGAGTTTTGTAAATTAAGAGAGTCGTAAGAAATGTATGATATTGATATAGCTGTGGTAATGGTATGCTAATAGGAAGTCACACAGAAAATGAAGAAGTTTAAACTCGAATTTTTGGGATTCCGAAATACGCAATTCTTAATTCAGAATACGGTGAGGAACATTTTTTTTAATGAAATTTTTTTAATGGATCTTTGTTTACCACTGCACGCCCTTTTGGACTTTTGGTTTTATATTTTTTATTTGTTGGTAATGCTTTGATTATAGGTCTGTGAATCATATGTTAATGGCAACCATAAAACCCAGTCATCTGTTTTAGTAATTTTTGAAATATGCATACGAGGTGTGTTCAAAAAGTATCGCGAATTTTGTGTTTTTTCAAAAATTATTTATTTATTCATGAATATCTATTTTGTCCCCTTCAAAGTAATCCCCATGAGATATTATACACTTGTGCCAACGGTTTTTCCAATCTTCGAAGCACTTCAAAAATCATTTTTTTGTATCTTGTTCAGCTCCTCCTTCGATGCCGTCTTTATCTCGTTAAGAGAAGCGTAACGTCGTCCTTTCATGGGCCTCTTCAGTTTAGGGAACAAGAAAAAGTCACAGGGGGCCAGATCTGGGGAATACGGTGGCTGCGGCATCATTAGTGTGTTGTTTTTGGCCAAAAAGTCGCGCACAAGCAACGATGCGTGAGCAGGGGCGTTATCGTGGTGCAAAAGCCAATTTTTGTTCTTCTTTGCACATCTTCTCGGCCTTCTGAGAACATTTTGTACCACCGATAAACGTTGCTTCGGTCCAAGGTAGCTTCTCCGTATGCCACAGTCAACATTCGGAATGAATCCGCGCACTTAATTTCGTTTTTCACACAAAATTTGATACAGGTTCTTTGATCCATTTTTTTGAATAGGTAAAAATCGAAGACGATCCAAAATACTTGCAAGCAAAGCAGCTGTCAACAATTAACTGAACATTCAAAATGGCCGAGCTTGTCGGCATAAGTGAGAGACATGAGTACCAACATAACGCCACAAAAAATTCGAAATTCGAATATACGTAACCAGCGAAAATTCAAAATTCGCGATACGGTTTGAACATACCTCGTATATTTTCCATCATTGTGTCGAAAGAAATAACGCGATCAACCCTTAAAAACTTAACAAAATAACTTATTAAACTATTAAATACCTGTCTTAACTTTCGCTAAAAATAAAAGTAAAATGTTTCCAAAACTCTTTCGAACTTAACCAACACCAACAAATTACTTAATCCAACGCGTAAACTCTGTCAGCTCACAAATAAATTGAGTTTTTCGCAAGAAGAAAACAAGCGCATTCTCTTACATGTGTGTTTGCTATGGACGTTAATCCCGAGATCCGGCTCTTTTTTTACTGTGGCGAATTATTTATAAATTTGTAGAAGGATATCTTTGTTAGGGCTCTTTTTTTTAAAACTGATCGTTTTTTCATTTGTCAAGCTCCCGAAGAGAACAAATTTATCTGCATATAGTTTTGTAGGAAATTACATTCTTCACAAAATCTTCGCAACAAATACATTTTAATGTCTGATACTTTATCAAACGATTTTTTTACTTTTTTTATTCTCAGCTGTTGCAAAATAGCGAATAAATTAAGCCGGGGATCCTGGGATTTGTAAAATCACAATCCCGAAGTCCTACAATTATAAAAGTCTACAAACATGGCCTCATTAGTGCGCATGTATATTTCGTAGACTGATTCAAAAGTTCTTTCTTACTAAAGAATTGCTGTCATGATGACTTATTCCTATAACGTATGTGGTGGAGTCCGTTCCTAGGATTGCAAGGAATTTTTTTTGCATTTTTAACTACTACACCACTACTTTTTTCATTTTCTCTACTGAAGTTCAAAGACTAAAGAGTAAAGGCTTAAGACAACTGACTAAAGACTAAAGACTTAAGACCAAATACTAAAGGCAAAAGACTATAGACTAAAGGCAAAAGATTAAAGACTAAAGTCTAAAGAAAAAAGACTAGAGACTAAAGACTGAAGACTTAAGACTAAAGATTAAAGACTAAAGACTTAAGACTAAGGACAAAAGACTATAGACTAAAGACTAAATATTAAAGACTAAAGACAAAAGATTTAAGACGAAAAACTAAAGGCTAAAGTCTAAAGAAAAAAGACTAGAGATTAAAGACTAAAGACTTAAGACTAAATACTAAAAACTAAAGACTGAAGACTACAGACTAAAGCCTAGAGACTTCAAAGGGTGACTTTTAAAAATTAAGTCTAAATAAAAAGACTAAGTACTGAAGACTAAAAAGTAAAGACTAGACGATACAATTAAGTTTTGGAAAATACTTTCAAGAGCGATGCGAGATAGCCAAAAACGCAATTTCTTCAATCAGTCTAATGTAAACACGTATGTAAGTTCGAATCTGCTCGTTTGATAAATAACTTTTTATATACCTGTATTTACATATATATATTTTTAGGCACATTCAATATGTATGTATGTGTGTGATAGTATGTAATTACACACTTGAAAAACTCACAAAAAGTTTTACGAAAACTACAAATTGCAGCCGATGGCACTCAATTAGACAGCCACTTGGAAACCAAAGTGTCCCCAAATTGACATTTATCGCAGACTGAGTTTTAAGATAAACACATAAATAGCGATAGGCTTCTGCATATATTGGCACTTATATGTTGTATATATACATATATATGTACATAAAATTTTCTAACCTGAACTTTGCTGCTGAACTTACATGAATATAAACCAATAATAAAAGCAAACTTGATTAAACCATATCGATGACAGTAAAGCTTTTGGCATGCAACTTAATCTGTCTTACTAACTAGCTGTTACGTAGTTTCTCTCTATAAATATCGCTTTAGCTGCCTCGCCTTACTAATAGCTTATCAAGTCAATGATGTCCTCATCCTTATCCTTAGCTAAGTTTTTTTGATATTTGTGTGTAATTAACTTTGTGCTTTAATTAGTATTATTTTCAAAGTGTTCAGGGTACATCAATATATATATGTATTTATATTCGGATATGTTGTTGAGATTTTAGTTGATTGCGCAGTCAAACGCCAGTCTCTTCAAAAAAATGTGTACTACTTCATAAGTAGAATTTTGAACTCATCTAAAACGGGAGTGAAAAAGACCAAATAAGTTATCCTAACCCCACCTTACTGCACACCCTGCACTCACGTTAAGGGGCATGTGACCTAATTACCTTTCATAAGTTTCATTACAGAACTTTCGCTGACGCGGCACACACGCAGCGATCATATTCAACAATCAATAACTGCGTGAGAATTGCAGTGTAGGCAATATTGGCCTACACGCGCAACTGGTTGCGAAATATTGATGGCCGTGGGAACTGTAACATTAGCGTAATTATGTTAGACTAAAAGGTTAGCTGTTAAGATATTGCAAATGTAAGAGTTAGTCTGAAATTGGAATGCGACAAGCGCGTAATAAAATATTTTTACAAATTCTAAATATTGTTTCAGTTGAGAATCTGTGAACTGTGGGTTCGCCGCAACTTTAAGTTTTTAACGGTTCTATATAGTAGGAACTTAAGTTATAACTATGTATAAAAAAACTCCCTTTTTTTTTAAAGACCTTAGTTTCCAGTTAAAAAACTCTCAATTGAAAAACTGTTTTGCATTTCCATTATTCCAGCACCAAAGATCGAATCTATCGGTCTCCACTCTATAAGAACTCTCGACGGTATTCGGATTTTTCATTTAATTTTTTTTGTTTTTTGCTTCGAATTACTACCGCAAATGTATTGTAATTCGTTTAGCAGGCGAGGTCTCAAGCAATTTTTCTGTCTCAAGACTGGCATTTAACATCTGTTGGGATATCAACATGTAAAAAATACCAGTTAGTTATAACGAGAAAATCCAGTTGGCAGACTAGTTGCGCTAGATGTTGGTATTCGTTTTGAAGCAGCTTCCAACTGCTTATTTTGATTGAAGTATATTAACTGATTTAACGCAAAGCTATTTGAATTTCAGTTTCAGGTCATTTGGCGCTTTGGGCATGATACTACCGAAGCCTATAATTCCCAGCTATTTCATCATAAATTCTGCTTCATATTTGTAATCGGATTTTGAGCAGGCATACATTTTAAGGAGCGCAAATATATGTAAGCACAAATATCTGGAATTATATATAACGATGTATATTACAGTGCCTCACTGGAAATACTTAGATTTTTTTTCATAGCAATTATAATATTTACTTAAATAAAATAGCAGTCCGGGGAAGCACAGAAATGGCGATTCTTCTACTGTGTAGAAAAAATTTTAAGAAACACACCACAAATAGAAGGAAAAAATCGGCCTTAATCTGCTTTGAGGTGAAACGCGCCAACCATCTCATATAAAGCTTAGTGTAGCTAAAGCTGAGAAAGACTGAAACACATCGTCGACAAAATGATTGACACTTATCAATGCGGTTTTAGATCTTGTAGATCTATTTCAAATCAGATTTTGAAAGCGTGGAAAATAGTTGCTTGTCTTCATTTGCTCATTCGGTTATGTCAAATGGCTTGAAAATTAGAGAAAGGTGGGCAGAGGTAATCGAAACTAAACGAAGCAAATCATTTTTATAATATTTATTGATTGGGCCGATTACTAGAGGTACAGAGCTACAGGTTTAGCCTATGACAAGGCCTTACATTTTCTGTTCATTAATATCAATATATGCGACGTAAGTTCTGCCCTGAGAGTCGGAATACAACCAACAACTTTGTCAGAGAACCTCTAAAGAGAAAGCTGTCCCAGAACTCGAAACATGGTAGGCCAACAATATTACCGCCACACCACAGGGGCCGCTGTTGAGCTTAATCGCTTAGATATGTGTCTATCAATTCGCTGTACCCAGTGGAGCATTAAAAAAAAAAAACCCTAAATACTCCCAACTTCGCATCTAACTTAAATTTTTTTAGTTTTACCTAATCAGACGTCCTCTGATCCCTTCTTTAAAAAGTGTCCTGCTCTAATTGAACCTTTGAAAATAATTTTTAATAAATCCTTCGGTACACTCACCATCGTTTATGATGGGAAAGTAGCTTTCATACTTTCTACTTTAAAATCTGGTAAGAACAAAGCTGTCCGCAACTAGAGGCCCATCTAAAAGCGAACAAAATTTTCTTATTTGAGTATTTGTTTGGAGGTCATACAACCAAATTTCAATTATATGAATCGAGCGTGTTTCTTAAACTCGCTTTACGATCATATCCCATTGTATATAGAACGCCTTATGCTGATTGACCTAAAATGTTTGGAGAATTTAAGGACAATTTTGTCATTGACTTTTATATTCAATATCATTCAAGGGGTTTTAGATTGTTCTTATCTATTGTAAAGGATAACTTTTAATATCCCTAGACGCAATCTTCACATCACTTACCATTTCTATTTCAAAGGGGTTTAAACCAAATTTGCCAATAATTCACCTCTTCCAAGAACTATGCCAGAATTTAATATTCAAAGTGTTGTCATTGATTCTTCGATGACCAAAAAAGCTTTCTTTATTCTTTTACGATTACGAGAGATCGACCAGAGATTAAAATTCAACCAAAAAACTTTATTTTATTTTAACTATTTTTGATTAACTTAATTGTTTTCTAACTGATATAAGAGGAAAACTGTTAGAAATATACACTCGCGCTCGCATGTACTTACGTTCTTTAGTCCATTTAAAAACGACAAACGTTTGTTCAATTCAAAGTGTATATTTTGGAGGGACTATGGGTCACTTTCGGGTCACTTCACCAGACAAGAAAATACGCACACTATTTTAATTATAAGTAAACTTTATTAAATATATATTTAGGGTTCGCGTACTTCATATATCACACAAAACTGTGGAACTAGCGAGACGGGTGTAATTCAACTGTTGTAATCGAACTGATTTGGCAAATTTTCTAAGTCTCCTGCGCAGCAAGGAAACGGTAAGTATGTAGGTATGTATGTATGTAAATATGTAAATATGAAAAGGTGTAAAGAGTATTAAAATATACAGAAAACAGTAAGTAAATTCTTAGTTTACAGGGTGTTTGAAAAAGGGGAGTTGAGTAGTTAATTTAAGTAATTTTAGGTATTTTAACATAGGTCTTAGCAAAGGTAAGTATTTGGCACAATGATTTAAGTAAATTTAAGGTAAGTATATATGTAGGTGTAAATTCATTATAAATTCATTTTGTATTAAATTCATTATTATATTTAAAAAAAAAAATGAGCTTTTTAGAATAATTATTTAAAATTCAATTAAATTGGAGCTCATGTCTCCAACATGGCGGCCGGCCTGCTCCGCTGATGGAAGCAGCAACTCCTGCATCTCTGCCAAGGTGGACACTGCTGTGGAGAACAGGGTCTTCAAGCGCCGCTGAGTGTCCTTGCGTTCTTCCCTCTTCTTTTTCGGCTTTGCAATGACCACTCGTCTAGTAGTGGGTTTCTCCTTCGGTTTTATTACACTGCGTCTATTTTTCTGCTTTTTCGGGGGTTTCTCTTGCTGTCGATGTAGCAGCGTGTGGTGTGCAAGGCCGCATTTGTGGCAACGGTCCGGGGAGTCGCATGCGCCTGTTACGTGGGATGTTGCCAAACAATTTATACAATATTTATGAGCCCGCACCGACTCATAGCGTTCGTCCGGGGTCATAGCCATAAAGGCGTTGCAATAGCGCAACGAGTGGTTTTGGCAACAGAGCCGACAAGTGCTGAAACTCTCGTAGCGTCTGTAATGAGAATATAAAGATAAAGATTTTGTGAGGTGAGTACGGGTGCTAACAGTAGGGTCTGATGGATATCCTAGAGTTTACATGCTACGGAGAGATTTGTAGAGTGAGGGTGGAGATCTTATTCGGCTGGGGGAAGTGCGCAAAGTTTTGCAATGGGTCGTGTGTATATTCCGCTTTGAGTGCTGACATCTACCACTCGAACCTTTTCGTCCGAGCCGGGATGGAGACGAGTAACGCGTCCGAGTCGCCACTCATTCGGGGGGAAAAGGTCATCCTTAACGACGACTAAATCACCTTCTTTGATGTTTGGCTGCTGCGTTTTCCATTTAGTACGCTTTGAGATATTCGTTTTTCCAGCGCGTACTAAATTGATGGTGTAGAACTTGTAATTTTTGCCATTTGTTGATGAGCGAAAGATTCTCGGAGTTGGGTTCGGGTAACGCGAGTAGTGGAGCACCACGGAGGAAATGTCCAGGAGTTAGAGCGAGTAAATCACTTGGATCTTGCGACATCGGAGATAGCGGTCTAGAGTTGAGAACCGCTTCGATTCGAGTGAGTAGGGTAGTAAATTCTTCAAATGTGAATTTTTGACCGCCTGCAACTTTAAGGAAATGGGTTTTAAAGCTTTTAACTGCCGCTTCCCATAGTCCGCCCATGTGAGGAGCATATGGTGGGATGAATTGCCAGGACAGTCCATGAGTAGCATATTTTTGAGCTATGTCAGTTGCGGCTTCCTTGAGAAAGGAAGAAAGCTCCTTTTGAATGGCACGACTTGCTCCAATAAAGGTTTTTCCATTGTCTGACATTATTTTGTGTGGGAGTCCACGACGACTAACAAACCGCGCAAATGCTGCTTTAAACGCAGCGGTCGTCAGATCTGAGCAGACTTCAAGATGGACCGCTTTTGTTGAGAAACATACGAACACACAAACGTATGCCTTGGAGTAAGATGCCTTCCGTAAGATTGATGTTTTAACTAGAAAAGGTCCAGCAAAGTCGATACCGGTCGTGTGAAATGGGAGAGAGTATGTGGACCTTTCCGGAGGGAGTGCGGCCATTATTTGAGATTTCGCCTGTTGCTTATAGATAGTGCAGGCTTTGCAATGGAAGATGCACTTTTTCACCTTTTGCTTGAGTCTCGGGATATAATACTCTTGTTGTATCATCCGGGTCATTAGCTGCTTTTCTGCATGCAAAAATTCAGAATGGATAAAATCAAGGAGTAAGGAGCATAATCGGGAGCTATCGGGAATAATAATAGGGCAGCGCTCGTTATATGTGAGAGTTGCATAGGCGAGCCTTCCATTGACGCGCATTATACCGCTTTTGTCGAGCATAGGGTTCAGAGACAAGAGGGGGCTTTTCCTACTAATGGGTTTGCCAGATTGAAGGTCCTTAATTTCAGCTGGGTAAAATCTGAGCTGAGTCAACAGGATCAGACGCATCTTTGCCTGATGCACTTCCTCTTGGGTAAGGGCTACCGGTTTTGAGACATTGCGTTTTTTCACTCTATCTATAAACCGGTGCATATACGCCACTACTCGAACTGCTTTTGGGTACGACGAAAACCTATCGAGTAAATCTGGCATTTCAGTGGCATGGAGTACTTGGGTACGCTTTTGTTCCGGTGGAGCAGGGGTTTGTGTCACTGGTTTCGGCCAGGACGTTGGGGATTTGGCCAACCACTCTGGGCCCTTCCACCAAAGGGAGCATTCGGCTAGATCTTTGGGTGTGCATCCACGGGTGCCAAGATCTGCTGGATTATCTCCACCGGGTACGTGTCTCCAAGTGGCGTTACTCACGTTCTCCAGAATTTGTGAGGTTCTATTTGCCACGTAGGTCTTCCAAGTGTGTGGGGGTTTTTCCAGCCATGCTAGTACGATGGCGGAGTCCGACCAGAGAAACAGGTCATGTGGAGTCAGGGTTAGGTGTGAGCGAATTTGTTTTATTAATTTTGTTAGTAGTACTGCTCCACAGAGTTCTAGACGAGGCAGGCTCACGGTTTTCAAGGGAGCCACTTTGCTCTTCGCCACGAGTAAGTGAGTAGAAAACGTGTCTTTGTTATTCTGCACTCGCAGGTACACACAAGCGCAGAATGCTTTTTCGGATGCATCTGCGAATCCATGCATCTGAAAGGGTTTGTTGGGTGAGAATTCAACCCATCGAGGGATTTTAATTTCATTTATCGCGTAGAGATTTTCGCGAAATGTGTTCCATTTGTGGAAAGCGCTGGGTTTGACTTGTTCATCCCAGTCCGTTCCTTCTAACCAGAGTTGCTGGAGCAGAGTCTTGGCTAGTATCATTATTGGCGATAGCCACCCTGCCGGGTCAAACAATTTCGCAACCGGCGATAAAATTTGCCTCTTTGTGTTAGAGTTTGCTGCAGGTAGAGGGTCGTAAGAGTATGAGAAAAAGTCGTTTATGGCATTCCATTTTATGCCGAGAGTCTTCGTTGAGCTGGCATCGTGAAATTTGAGAAAATCTGCATCTAGGAGATCAGATTCTGGAATGGATTGCAATAATTCTGAGTGATTTGCCGTTATTTTCTTGAGTGGAAAACCGGTTGATTTCAACGCTTCGATAACCTGGTTTAGAGAGTCGTGAGCGGACTGTATACTGTGTGCACCCGAAAGTATATCGTCTACGTAGGTTTCGTGTAGCAATATATCATGGGCGAGTGGGTGGGTGGAATTTGTATCTTCTGCGAGTTGATGCAGAGTACGTATCGCGAGATATGGGGCACAGTTGACGCCAAACGTCACTGTCTTTAATTTGAAGTCCTCCATTGGCTGCTGTGGGGATCTTCGGAAGAGAATTCTTTGAAAATCCTGATCCTCTTCGTGAACGAGAATTTGGCGATACATCTTTTCGATGTCGCCATTGAATACATACTTAAAAAATCGCCATTTGAGTAGGACGAGCATTAAGTCGTTTTGGAGTATAGGGCCTGAGTGTAGAGCGTCATTCAAGGAGTTTCCAGAATGAGTGGTTCTAGATGCGTTGAAGACAACGCGCACCTTTGTTGTTTTGCTGTCAGGTTTTAAGACAGCATGATGGGGGAGATAGAAGGAAAGATACTTTCCTTTATCGATGACCTCGCGGGATGAGGTTGGCTCCATATGGTTAAGGGTGATATATTCTTCCAAAACTTCCGAGTATTTTTCTCTTAGTTCTGGGCTTCTTTCGAGGGATCTCTCAACGCTGAGGTATTGTTGCTGTGCAGTAATACGTGAGTGTCCCAGGGCGAGTGTGCTTGGAAATTCCCTTTTGAATGGTAGTTTCACAACATATCTACCATCTTCTTGGCGGTGGGTGGTTTTGCGGTAGAGTTCCTCGCAAAATTTGTCATCTTCCGACATAGCTTGAGTCATGGGTAGCTCTTCCTGTCGCCAGAACTGCTGGAGTATTGTACTGAGAGTATCCTCCTGACTCTCGAGTACTTGAGTTGAGAATGTATTTACAGTCTCTTTAATGGGTCCGCTGAGTATCCACCCAAATATAGTATTTTGGGCTAATAACGAACCACTTACATCGGAATGTAGTCCGTGGAGTAGTACTTGTGGGGTGAGATCGCTGCCTATAACCATGTCAATTTTCGAGGGAGTGAAACATTGAGGGTCAGCGAGTGGCAATGTTGCAAATTCCTTCAAATTTACTGTCGACACTTTAACGCTAGGCAGGAAGTGAGTCAATTTTGGCAGTAAAATTGCCTGGGTATTTATTTGGGTCTTTAGATCAGACGAGCAGAGGGTTATCTCGCAGATCCTATTTGAGTTTTGAACTACCGAACCTCCCATTCCGGATATTTTATAATGGGTTTCTTTGGTCGGTAGTTGTAAGAGTGCCTGTATTCTTGAGGCTACAAAGGTTTTTTCGGAGCCTTGGTCTATCAGTGCACGAATTTTGTGATACTCGCCGTGAGCTGACACTGTGACCAAAGCTGTGGGTAAAAGAGTAGTTTCGCTACTACTCGCAAAGTGGGTCAATGTTGTGTTTTTCGCACTAGGGTTTTGCTTTGATTGGGTTCGACTGGCATCTTTTGAGGTTGATGGCCTGTCTGGGTCTTCAACTGTGGGTGGCGCCACGTGGGGTGTGGTATACGCCTTGCTACTTTGTTGCCTCTGTACCGGGTTTTGAGTATGGGGTTTTGCTTGGAAATGGAGTAGAGAGTGATGTCGTTTTTGGCAATAGACGCATGTGAAATTGCTACGACAATCTCTTTCCAAATGCGAGCAAGCTAAACAATTTGTGCAATAATTGTTTTCTTTTACGAATTTGCTTCGCTCTTGAGTCGAGAGATCTCTGAATTTTATGCAGCTCATTAATGAGTGATTCAGATTACAGAGTTTGCATGAGGGTTGCCTCTTTGAATCCACATGGAATGTTTGGGTCTTATTCCTGAAATTCGGCTGGTTTTGGGGCGTCGAAGATCTGTGGTTGAAGCTTGAGTTTGAGTTACGGGGTTTATTGGGTCTATATGTGCCGAGTCGCTCTACCACTTCGTACCTAGTCGTGAGAAATTTGTCCATCTCCGACCAAAGTGGTAGCTCTTTTCTGGAATCGAGTGATTGTTCCCAGAGTGCAAGGGTTTCATCAGGTAGTTTTGATGAGCATAAGAATACGAAGATGGGGTCCCAGTTATCAGTTGAGACATCGCTCGCATTTAGGGTCGAGATACAGTTATTTATGGTGGTTTGAATTTCTTGAATTCTTTCACCATTTTCAGAATAAACTGTGGGCATATTAAATAGGGTCTTTAATTGGTTATCTACGAGAATTCTCCGATTCTCGTATCGGGATTTGAGTGCTCCCCATGCCAACTCGAAATTTTGATCATTGAGTGGGTATTTTTTAATGATCAGAGCTGCTTTGCCTCGAGTTTTTGCTCTCAGGTGATAGAGTTTTTGGGCCTGAGATAATTTTGGGTGATTAATGTAGACCGCAGTGAACATGTCCCGGAATGACGGCCAGTCTTCATAACCGCCATAGAAGACCTCCGTGTCACATGCGGGGACTTTGAGATAGGGTTCTTGTTGCGAGGGGGTATGGATCCGTTGTGTTGGGTTAACGTTGAGTTGAATAGGCTGCAGGGTGTTAATCATCTCGATAATCCTGAGTTTGGTGCTCATTGCCGTGTCCAGTGATGTGTCGTATGTTTCCTCGCATGCCGCCCTGGATCTTTCCTCCGGTATGTTGAGATGTGCTGCTTCATATGCTGATTCCACTGCGTCTACACGTTTGTTGAGTTCATCGAGATACAGTTTGAGACTGGTCTCGGAGTGGTCCGTCTCTGCTATGTTCCACCATTTTTCGCAGAATTTTTCCAATTTATTTATTTCGAATAGGAATTTTTTTCCAAAAGGTCCATATTCCTCCTCGGACTGGGATCTTGACCGGGTAACGGGTCCTGCCTGTGGCAGTAGGGTCTTGGGTTTCTCCTGTTTATCAGTCATCTTGAAATTTGAGTCTCAAATGTTCTTCGATTCCGAGATTTTTTTCCCACGGTAATTTTACTCAAAATTTTATGTGCTCAGGCCCACTGTGCTATTTATGTAGCGGAATTTGCACAAACAAGTGGATATGAGCGGCTTTTGTGTTGAGGGTGGGAAATTACTTGTCTTAGCGCTTCTAAGTACAAGTGTGTGGGTATGTATATAAATATGTGTATATGGCGTGTAGAAATAAAAGGAGAGTGGGTGGAGCTATAATTGCTTTGAGTTGCAATTATTTTACTCGAGTTCTAATTTGTGTATTGAGTGAAGTCTTAGTTTTAAAGAAGTGTGTATTAGGGTGTTTAAATTTTTGTGATTTTCTTTCCTGGGTCACGGAAAAAAATAATTTTTATTGAGTTTTAGTTTTTTACCTAGAGTTATGGGCGGAGTTTATTTGTGCAGCAGAGATTAGTGAAAATTTGATGTTTTTTGGAGATTTTTTCTTTGTTGCGAAAAATATATGCAACGGGTTATTTATATTTGGGTAGCAACTAATTTTGGGTGAGAGAGTCAAACGGTATTTATATATGCCGGTGTGAAATATGTCTATATATATATGAGGGGACAAGTACAGATTTTTTCCAGAGATAAGTGCCGCTATGGGATGAGAAAAATTTTGCTTCGATTGCAATTTATATTATGTACATATGTACGAACTATTGGGTTAAGGTTCGACTGTACCTTTTATGGGTTTTATCTAACCAGAGTATGCGGTGTTGTTGGGTAACTGAACAGTTCAAAACTACCGATCAGGGGTTAAGTAAATCTGCTGTACTTGCGTATGTGTATAATATTTTGTACAGGATGTACTTACTTGGGCATCCTTCTTTATAATACCACCTGTAGTTTGTTGTTGTTTCGGTGCTGCTGTGATTACTTGGTGTTTCCTGTGTTGTCTTGTATCTTGTCTTTGGCGCTGTTGTTGGGAGATAAGTTATGCAGGTCTACTGCTCGTGATGATAATGAAAAAGATTGCACCACTGTTATGTTCTTGTGCCCTTTTTATTTATACGTGTGTTTGTACACTAGGTTGTGCCGTTTTTTTGTAAGCTGTTTCTTTTATTTTTCTTTCTTTATAGTTTCCCACTTAAAATTTTATTTTGTTTTTGCCACCACCTTTATATCACCTCTTCTTCTGTTTTTTATTATTTAGTATTTATAGGTTTTAATAATTTTTGTGGCACCACTTTTTTTCACAACTCGTTTCCTTATTCTTTTGTTTAATATTTATAAGTTTTTTTTTTTTCAAATAATTATGCACTTTGTGTATAGGCGCGCCGCGTACCGGGTATCTATTTATTTAAGTTTATGTGCTAATTTGTTTTCCACCGATGCAGGTAAGTATTCACTCTCGACAATGTAACCGTAACTTAAATGGAACTATTTTATTTTTATAACGTTTATTTTTAATATTTATAATTTTCTTCTTTAGGTCACTGATTCCCAATGGCTTCAATGGACCATGTATATTTTGGAGGGACTATGGGTCACTTTCGGGTCACTTCACCAGACAAGAAAATACGCACACTATTTTAATTATAAGTAAACTTTATTAAATATATATTTAGGGTTCGCGTACTTCATATATCACACAAAACTGTGGAACTAGCGAGACGGGTGTAATTCAACTGTTGTAATCGAACTGATTTGGCAAATTTTCTAAGTCTCCTGCGCAGCAAGGAAACGGTAAGTATGTAGGTATGTATGTATGTAAATATGTAAATATGAAAAGGTGTAAAGAGTATTAAAATATACAGAAAACAGTAAGTAAATTCTTAGTTTACAGGGTGTTTGAAAAAGGTGAGTTGAGTAGTTAATTTAAGTAATTTTAGGTATTTTAACATAGGTCTTAGCAAAGGTAAGTATTTGGCACAATGATTTAAGTAAATTTAAGGTAAGTATATATGTAGGTGTAAATTCATTATAAATTCATTTTGTATTAAATTCATTATTATATTTAAAAAAAAAAATGAGCTTTTTAGAATAATTATTTAAAATTGAATTAAATTGGAGCTCATGTCTCCAACACAAAGGTTATAATTCAAGTGTCATTTTGGTTATACAAAAGATTGGTACAAGTATTGAATACAGAGTTGTATTAGGTTGTAAATATGTGGGTTGCAAGGCTGTAAACTAAAGTTCAGTATGTTCAACAAAAACTTACAACGATATGCACAGCGATGGTATGGTATGACATGTTTCGAAGTGCCAAACTTCTCATCAGACCCCTTCTCGAACACTGGGATACGAACCCAAGTGCCTGCACCTATTTATATATTTTCTTTTTTATTGTTATTTTTTCTTGCTTAATTTCCTTCGCTTTGATTCCCTTTCGTTTCCTGTCCCTTTCATTAATTTGCTTTTCTGTACTTTCTTTTCCGTTTTTATTATTTCCTTTCCTTTCCTTTCCTTTCCTTTCCTTTCCTTTCCTTTCCTTTCCTATCCTGTCCTTTCCTTTCGTTCCGTTTTGTTTTGTTTCCTTTCCTTACCTTTTCTTTACTTTCGTTTCCTTCCCTTCCATTTCCTTTTCTTTGTTTGTTTGTTTGAGTAGCGACAAAAAGCTCTTTGAAGCTTTTAGGGAGAAAGTGACAGTCCTTTGCGGGATATGAAAAATGAGAGGTGAGAGGCATCATATCCGTAGATCAACCATCGAGTAGCACGTCATTGCAAACAGCGGCTCCACTATCAATTCTTCACACACAGTGAGAGCCGATCACACGATTAATACAATAACATGCATGACATGTCTACTCACGCAACTACGGCTCTATAGTGTGAATACGTGTTTGGTATTTGTGTTGGTGTCATTTTTAAAATAATTTTTCCATATTATAATTAATTTTTTTAAAGTGTTTTGGATTGACGGCACTGCAGTTTGGCCATACCTATCCATACATATACAATTGTTAATACCCAAGATGCATAGTTTGGCCATAAAGTGGAACAGTTTCTCTCAACTTGCGCATTTATACGAGTATATATACAGGGTGGCTGATGAATTTTGCTACACTAAGAAACTCAAATATTTTTTTTTTCAGTGTATGGAATTCATTTTTCTTTTATTCATGTTAAAGCTCATTAAATTTTATTAAATATAGCTTAATTAGTTTTAAAAATAATGGAATTTAAATGCCCCCCCTGCCTGTCGATGCATGTGCGGCATCTTACCAAAAAGTTGTTCATTACTGCTTGGAGAGTTGAGACAGGAATAGCCGCAATTGTTTCTCGAATGGATTGCCTTAGTTCATTCAAATTTGTTGGTTTTGCTTTGAATACTTCCTGTTTGCAATAACCCTACAAAAAAAAGTCAGGTGCAGTAAGGTCAGGCGACCTGGGTGGCCAACGGAATGTGGAGTTTCTGGATATCAGCTTATTGGGAAATTTTCGTCGCAATTCTGTCATAACAGGTTGGGCTATATGAGGAGCTGCACCATCTTGCTGAAACCACACAGAGTTGAAAGAAATTCTCATTCGGCGTAATTCTGGATAGAAAAACTCTCTCAACATGCTCAAGTAACGGTCTCCAGTAACCGTAACGGTGTGACCGTTTTCTTCGAAGAAGTAGGGCCCGACAATGCAGCGTGATGAAACTGCACACCACACTGTGACACGAAGTGGATGTAATTCCGTCTCATGGAGTATCTGTGGGTTGGAAGCACTCCATATTCGACAATTTTGTTTGTATATGTTGCCGTTTAAATCGAAATGGGCCTCGTCAGACATGAAAAGACAGTTCAACATATTTCCATCCTCTTCCACCATTTGAAGCATCTTCTGGCAAAATTCCAAGCGAATCGGCAAGTCTGCAGCGTTCAGTTTGTTGGCCATTTGAATTTTATATGGGAATAAGTCCAAATCTTTGTGCATAATTGACTGTAATGACTGTCTGCTTAGACCCATTTGAGCAGATAAGCTTCTTGTCGAAACACGTGGATTGTTTTGTATGGCAGCAGCTACAGCAGCGATTGTTTCCTCCGTTCGAACTGAAGGGTTTCGATGGTAAGGTCTTCTGTTGACTGTCCCATGCTCGGCAAAATTGTTTACAAGTCTTATTATGGTCCATCTGCTCGGAGGATTGCCGCCAAACGTGCGCCTATACTCTCTTTGAACCGAAACTACGGACTCCAGTGCGTGATAGCGGCGGACAATCCAAATTCTTGTTTCAGTGTCCCAGTTATCCATTTTTGTTAAACGTAAAAGTCAATCTGCAAAATAAAAAAAAAATTAACCAGATTCATTAAATAGAAAAAAAGTTATTTAATTTTTTTTTGGTAGCGGCTTTCATCAGCCACCCTGTATGTGTATCTCTAAAATTCTTATGCAAATTTACATATTGTTATAAACCTCTAAGAAAAGTCGTATACAACCACAGATTTAAATAAAATTAGATTTTTAAGCTATTTTCAAAACTTCCCTAAGTAGTAGATATAGGGAGATAATGTCTCAGCTATGAGAAGGTTGAGAACGACTTTTAGATTAGGCACTCTAATGCGCATATTGAGTTCCAGGTATGTTTGCCTGCACCTCGGATTATGTTAAAATTTGCTTACAGTTCGTTGATTAAATAATCTTTGTACATATATATCCTACTTTGGAATTATATAATTATGCAGATATACTTCAACACACAACAGCACGAATGATATTGTATTGCTCACGTGTGCATGTTATAAACCGCCATCAGCCAATAATTACATAACATCATTGAAACTCATCGGATTATGACAAATAGTCGAATACGTAAATAAACATATCAATGCAGTGCAAATTCAAGCAACTTGTTAAACAGATTAGTGACGTAACTAAAACTTAATGAGTAGTTTCATGGTACTTCGTTAGTGACTAAAATTGGATTAATTTTAAAACAACCAGATAGTTTAAGGCAAATATTTTAAGTAAAAATAAGAATTTTGAAGAAAGTTAATTAAATCATCCTGCGTTAGGTTTTTCGTGCTTGCTCTATGGTTACACGCTTTCTCATTTTTAAAGGGCTACGTCGAGGAACTTACTTAAATATTTTCCATTGAGGATCGGTTACCAAGTACTAGTTTTTGTTCTTAGATGAGGTCTTCGGGGGCTTAGTGGAAGTTGGATCTTTTTATCATACTCACTTGTTGAAATACAAGCTAATTTTGCTATATATTCATAGGACTAATATTCAACTAGTTCATAACTAGTACATTTGATATAAAGCAATATTGCGCTTAGTCCTATATATGCACTGACATCAAGCATATACATATGTATGTTAGTAAATGTATTACGTGTAGCTAATTATTTTATAATCATAGTAAGATTACTATGTGTTGTTGGCATAATACAAAATAAATGATGGCATTATATTTGTAGTTGGTGTGATATTTGCTTAGTATATTTTCTCATTGTGCACAAAATTGCATTATTTGGCGGGGTGCAATAAAGACATACGCAATAAAGCCATATGTCTTTATTTCACAACATATTGAGAAATAAGGTCATATTAATCAATATAGGATTATATAAACTGCGTTAAATATTTCATGTGAAATAAAACCATAGAAATTTGAGAAATAAAGCCATATATCAAATCAACCACTAAATCAGAAAAAGTCACATGTTTGACCACTTGACTTTTTAAAAAAAAAAATAGGCTAAGGCGAAAACTTGGAATAAGAAACCGCGCTATTTTCATTCCAGATTTTTATTTTTTAAAACGATAATAATTTTAAATATTTAGTCAATACGTTAAGAAGTAAGGCCTAATGGCTTAGTTTCCTATGTATTTATTGCCCCCGCCCATTATTTCAAATAACGATTATTTATTTGTTTGACAATTAGTTAGTTAATTTGCGACGCTCTCAGTTGGACGGCGAAAACCATTTAGACAGTTAGGGCCATTTAAAGAAAAAATAAATTCATTTAGGATACATTTTTTGATCTGGAATAAATAAAAAGAAACTCTAAATAATATTGTCATACGTTTTTGGTTCACAAAAATCACAGCTTGAAAAATTTATGTCAAAAGCATTTTTAGTTAACACGAAAGCTGAGTTCGTATTGAAATAAAACTCTTTATATATATGGATATTAGAGCGGGTCAAATTGTTTTTCCATCAGGAGTATAGCAAAAACGGAATCTAGAGATGATTCTAAGAAAAATTGCTATAGACGGTAAATTAAGATTATTAAATTTACTTGATAAACCAAATGCAATAATATCGTGTTCAAGTATATGTGATAAAGTGGATTCAGATGATGTAGAAGGATTTGGTTCATCCATTTTAAATTTATATATAAAAATTTTTCTGTCTGAACGAAAGTTGTTGGAAATGTTCTGAACTTATTTTAGCTGCAAAGAAAAAAAAATGTGCCATAAGAAATGTGTTAAAAATAATAATATAGTAGTTAAAAGTTCATTTTAGGCTAATTTCTCATAATTTAAGCCTGATATCTCTATTAAAATTCAAAAACACTATAGATATTAATACAGATTCTGAAATGTACGTAAAATACCTTTAAAGTAAGTCTAGTATATTATTTTTCCTATAATTCTATCAGAAGCTATGAAGATTTTTTAGCCAAACCCTACATTTACATATATGGCAAAATATATATTTTGCAAAAGTGGGGGACTCGAAATCGGGCTTAGAGCTATTGTGTCTTCTGCAATTTTTCTTAGAATCATCTGTAGATTGCGTTTTTGCTATACTCCTGATGAAAAAAATCTACCCATACAATTTGACCCGCTCTAATGAATATATATACGTATTTCATGTTCTTAGGTTTAAGCTATTAGATTAATAGCAGATGCGAAAAAAATATATCGACGGCTAAGTCAAAGTTCACCCTATATCTGATTTTTTTTTTAAATCGCCTCATTCCAAAAACGCCCTGTCTGAACTAAAATAGTTTTCTCTTGCCGCAGGACGTTTTTGAAACAAATTCTGAAATAATGGAATAATAAATAAAAATAGGATATTGACTTCTGATTAGAAGATCACCCTTTTTCAGAATTTCTTTGAAGAACGCCCCACCTCAAAATTTTTTTCAATAACGCCCTATCTCAAAATTTGGCTCAAGAACGCCCTATCTCAGAATGAGTTTCAAAAGCGCCCTATCTGAACCAAAATTCAACACATTTTTAGCTAAGATAGAGCATTTTTGAATCAAATTCTCAGATAGGGCGTTGTTGAAAAAAATTCTGAGATAGGACGTTTTTTAAATAGGGCGTTTTTAAAAAATGATTTTGAAATAGGGTGATCTTCCACTCAGCAGTCGATATGGTGTTCTTCAACTAAGTATCAAATATTAATTGTTTTATATCCAATTCCATAAAGGTGGCAACTCTGTAAACACATGATAACAAGCAAGACTATAGCAGCAGAAAATACTTACAGAAAATTTCATTGAAAAGCGTTTTCGAGATAAAAGTGTATACAGGGTGGCTGATGAAAGCCGCTACCAAAAAAAAATTAAATAACTTTTTTTCTATTTAATGAATCTGGTTAATTTTTTTTTTATTTTGCAGATTGACTTTTACATTTAACAAACATGGATAACTGGGACACTGAAACAAGAATTTGGATTGTCCGCCGCTATCACGCACTGGAGTCCGTAGTTTCGGTTCAAAGAGAGTATAGGCGCACGTTTGGCGGCAATCCTCCGAGCAGATGGACCATAATAAGACTTGTAAACAATTTTGCCGAGCATGGGACAGTCAACAGAAGACCTTACCATCGAAACCCTTCAGTTCGAACGGAGGAAACAATCGCTGCTGTACCTGCTGCCATACAAAACAATCCACGTGTTTCGACAAGAAGCTTATCTGCTCAAATGGGTGTAAGCAGACAGTCATTACAGTCAATTATGCACAAAGATTTGGACTTATT
Source organism: Merzomyia westermanni (assembly GCA_949987695.1). Lineage (NCBI taxonomy): Eukaryota > Metazoa > Arthropoda > Insecta > Diptera > Tephritidae > Merzomyia > Merzomyia westermanni. Next base: position 13,268,480 of record OX465289.1, read on the forward strand.
CCCATATAAAATTCAAATGGCCAACAAACTGAACGCTGCAGACTTGCCGATTCGCTTGGAATTTTGCCAGAAGATGCTTCAAATGGTGGAAGAGGATGGAAACATGTTGAACTGTCTTTTCATGTCTGACGAGGCCCATTTCGATTTAAACGGCAACATGAACACACAAAATTGTCAAATATGGAGTGCTTCCAACCCACAGATACTCCATGAGACGGAATTGCATCCACTTCGTGTCACAGTGTGGTGTGCAGTTTCATCACGCTGCATTGTCGGGTCCTACTTCTTCGGAGAAAACGGTCACACCGTTACGGTTACTGGAGACCGTTACTTGAGCATGTTGAGAGAGTTTTTCTATCCAGAATTACGCCGAATGAGAATTTCTTTCAACTTTGTGTGGTTTCAGCAAGATGGTGCAGCTCCTCATATAGCCCAACCTGTTATGACAGAATTGCGACGAAAGTTTCCCAATAAGCTGATATCCAGAAACTCCACATTCCGTTGGCCACCCAGGTCGCCTGACCTTACTGCACCTGACTTTTTCTTGTGGGGTTATTGCAAACAGGAAGTCTTCAAAGCAAAACCAACAAATTTGAATGAACTAAGGCAATCCATTCGAGAAACAATTGCGGCTATTCCTGTCTCAACTCTCCAAGCAGTAATGAACAACTTTTTGGTAAGATGCCGCACATGCATCGACGAGCAGGGGGGCATTTAAATTCCATTATTTTTAAAACTAATTAAGCTATATTTAATAAAATTTAATGAGCTTTAACATGAATAAAAGAAAAATGAATTCCATAGACTGAAAAAAAAATTATTTGAGTTTCTTAATGTAGCAAAATTCATCAGCCACCCTGTATGTAGAGAAACAAATATTATATAATCAAGTGGCAACTCGGGGTGGTATTTCTATCTATTTCCTATCTCACTTATGGAATTCGCGTTATCAAGTTAATGTAGATAAGCTGGAATCAATTCAAAAACAATTCCTACTTTTTGCTCTGAGAAATTTTCAATGGAATTCGTTGTATAGTCTTCCACCTTATGCTAGTCGGTTAAAACTTATCGATCTCCCAACCCTTCCAAGTCGTAGGGAAATGATAGGCGTAATATTTATGGTCAAACTATTAAACGCATATATTTCCATTCCATTTCTTTGAATATACCGTCCCGAGCTTCAAGACATTTCAAACCTATTCTTCTGAAGCAATGCAGAACCACTTTTCAATTACACGAACCTTTCCAGTGTTTGTGAGAAAACTATAACTCTCATTCAGGTAAATTTGATATTTGATATTATTTATAATGAAGAAAACTGTTCTCTGCTCTCTCAACAAATGATTTATATGTGTTTTTTGTAACTCAATCTTTTATGCATGCCCTTACTCAGCTGGTGAAAATTTCTCTGTAGCTGAGCAGTTTGAGATATCGACGCTTAACAAACCTCAGGATTTCAAACACTCGTCAAATTTTATCCGCGCGTTATGCGGCTGTGACCCTCGTGTCGGTTGGGCGGGATGGTGGGTAATCCGTTGGGCTTATTATTATTATTATTATTATTATTATTGTTATTGTTATTATTATTATTATTATTATTATTATTATTATTATTATTATTATTATTATTATTATTATTATTATTATTATTATTATTATTATTATTATTATTATTATTATTATTATTATTATTATTATTATTATTATTATTATTATCATTATTATTATTATTGTTGGCGCAGCGAAGTACTTTCGAACTACTAAATTACATGCATCCTTTTTAAATGTCATATACGTTAATATTTACTATTAATTACAACCATGTACTATTTTCTTTACGTTTTGTTCTTAATTACAATTCATTCTCTTACTCAGTTCTTTGTAACATTTTGTCGTGTAAAGTCATTAAAGATAAAACACTAAAATAACCTCGTTTCTTTAATTATTATTATTATTATTATTATTATTATTATTATTATTATTATTATTATCATTATTATCAATATTATTATTATTATTACTATTGTTATTATTGCTATTAAATAAAAAAATGCTCAGCTAGGTGGTAACCTGGCCTGTAAAACCATTTTGATAATAGGATCAGATGGCAACGCTAGGTGGTTACCCTTATTTGAAATAATTTTTTTATTAAAATATGCCTATATTGACATATATCATTTAATTTAAATACTTGGCAACCATGTAAAACCTTAAAAGTTATTTTATGTGGCAACCTTTTAAAAATATCCAATATATGAAACAGCAAGTTATAAAGTCTTACCCTCATATTAATAAAAAAAGAAAAAAGGTTTATAAAACTCTTATGATTCAAAATTTTTATGGAAATGTTATTTTAAAAATCCATATAAACCAATTTTATTTTTTATGAATAAAAGGGTTTAAATATATTGCCCCACCTACATACCAGATTTCATCTAAATGGTAAAACCGTTGCTGTGATTGGACTATAAACATTCAAACATACAAGAATATCTCCTTTAACGTTATTATTTATTATTCACCTCGAATTATATTTTCCACTAAATAAATTCATCCCCCAAATGAATTTATATTTTCTTTTTCCCTAGCAACAACAATTGTGCGAAAGCACTAAACTTCCAAAATTTTCCATCCAGAGAAAGCCATTTCCTTTTTGAAGCAATTTCAACTATCACAAAGTACATAAACGTCATAAAATCATCTACTTGTACAAAAATAAACATATATATTCGCTAATATATGCTCATTGGTACATAGCAAATGCTTACACCTTGTTTACGTCTGTAAGCTAAGCACGCGTGCTCATAATTAAAAGAGCTTAAAATACTTTACAAACAACACAAATTAACAGCCAAAATAAAAGTTAAGAAGAAAAAAAAAATACAAACAAAATATGAATTAAGAAGACAGCTTGTTGCAATAAAATGCAACAAAAGCAAAAACAACTAAAAAGCAAGATAAAATACTTGTAAATGCTGCAAACAAGTCGGCAACAGTTGTAGCAGAAAATATAGATTATTAAGAAAGATATTTATATGAGTGGTGAAATGGCGAAATTCACAGCAATTCACGTAGATACTTATATATAGCAACCACACCACTCCTCCGCCCGACAGCCTACATCATGGCACAGAAGCATTACATTTATAGATTTAGGGATGGCCTGTTAAAATAGTCATCAGTGTTGGGCATTCTTTTACTAACATTAAATTACATTATTACTTGGAAAATTTTGCTTTATAATTAAGGATGAGGAAGGCTTTCAATATTAATTTCGACGATATTTAGGAGCTTTTATCAGTTTTGTTCAATTTAGAACCATTTCGGGATTATGTTTCGAACTTTCGAATACGGTTTCGCGACTATTTTGGCACACTTACGTACGTTCCACCAGACAAGAAATTATAAAAGCACAATCTCATAAAGCCAGAATGACACTTTGGCGGGATGGCTGCTTCTGCCGATAGCAGCAAGGCGACCGAGGGTTCTACTTATGATGATTAACCGCATCGAACATCGCTGCCATGTCCTTTCCGAGATATTGCCTTAGTTATATATAAGTGGTATCTGCCTTAAGCTGCTGTCTGCTTGAATATGCCTATTATACATATGATTATGACCTTCAACTTTGAATATTTCAGCCTCGCTTTGATCTTCGGGCGATAAAAGGAGACATCCATAACCAGTCCTAAGAGCGACCTTCCGGCTAGTTTACAACTTTCGGCAGTTGGTATCATTTATAAGCTTGTATGTTTTCATTTACATTTTCTCATCCTTACACCAAATACTACCAGCAAGAAACTATAGTTACATGCATAAGGCGTGATGCTCATGATATTAGCTGCTCAGTATCGATCAGAACTGTTAAATAATGATTACTTATCGTAATGATTACCGGTTTGATAAATAACTTTATTGAGAATCCATTTAATGATTGATTACCAATTACTTTCAATTTTTAATGATTATTTTGAAATGTATTAAAAAAATATTCAAAAAAAAGCATGATTTTTTACGATTAATAAAAAATTCAAAAATAACCAAAAAAATGTTGTCTCGATTCCTTTGATTATTTAAAATTTTTATTTTTTTTTGATTCCTTTTGATTTTTTTTTCTTATTTTTTATTTTTATCAATATTGCTGATATGTATATTTATGTGCTTCTAATGAAAAAAAATCAAAACAAAAATCAAAAAAAAAATCTGAAAAAATCAAAAAATGTAATTAATAAAAAGTAATCAAAACAACTTTATTAGATATCTCTTTTAATTGGATTTAAAAAAAGGCAATTATGAGATTATTATCATTAGAAAATATCAAAAAAATCAAGAAAAATACAAAATTATCAAAAATAATCAAAGGTAATCAAAACAACTGTCTTTGATTATTTTTTATATCTAATTGATTATTTTTGATTTCTTTTTAATTTTTTCTAATCGTAATCAATTAATAGTTGCCTTTGCTTGAAACGCCATTAAAATAATCATTACCAATTAAAAAGTCTGTCTTACTAAGTTGGTTTGATTACTTTTTGATTTTTTTGATGTTATTTGTATTTTATTTTTGATTTTTTCATTATTGTTGGTGAAGCACATAAATATACATATCAAAAATATTGAAAAAAGGATAAAAAGAAATTCAAAATGATCAAAAATAATCAAACCAACTTTTTTTTTTTTACTATTTTTGATTTTTTTAATAATCAGAAAAAGCATGATTTTTTTTGTTTATTTTTTTTTTAATTAATTGGAAAATAATCATTAAAACTTTAAAGTAATGGGTAATCAATCATTAAATGGATTCTCAAGAAAGTGATTAATCAAATTTAACAGGTCTGGTATCTATAAACAAATTACATACACAGATTGCCCATTTCCGTGTTTAAATTTGATCCACACAACGCCTCTACGGCATAATTGACAAGTGAGCGAACAGTACTTGTATTCTCACACTACTCGAGATTTGGTATACCTTTTTTTTGTTCTATCTCTATGGCGCGATATACGACAGGTATATCACCATAAACCTCCTAAGAGATTTTTGCGCCAAGCTTCTCTTCCAATTTGTGGTGTGCCGATTTGAATTTCCCCTACAAATTGGTGGGACCTACAGTTTTTTGCCGACTCCGAACGGCATCTACAAAGGAGACGAATTTTTGCTGAGAAGCCTGTCATGGCAGAAATACACTCGGAGAGTTTGCCAAACCACTGCCGAGGGGCGACCCCGTTTTGAAAAACTTTTTTTTTTTCAAATCACTTTTGATGTTACCTTTACCAGGGCTCGAACCATGGACCTTCGGTGTGGTAGACCGGCAACACTACCTTCACACCACGGCGGCCGCCAGTTAAATTCAATAATCAGTAAAAAGGTTATAGCACTGAAATTTAATGTACAGCGCCCACACCTGCTGGTAATACACTTTAGCACAAATCGCATTTACTGTGCTCGGTGAGGGCATAGCGTAATACACGGCGTATACGTAACACAAGCCAACTCCGCGTGCCGCGTACAAATGCGCGAATTACAAGTACGTGAGGCTTGCAACTTTCTTACAAACAAAAACTTTTATGCTTATCTTTACGTGCAATTAATTTCGCGTTTTCGTTTGGCCAAATGAGCGTGCACAAAGCGTGGAGCAAAAAAAAAAAAAAACAAAATTATAAAAACAAGCAATAAAAATCAAACCAAGTGGACGCAGTGCAACGAAGAATGAAAAATTTATATGAAGAAAATGTTTCATAAAAAATAAAAAAGCAAGAAACGAGAGCGGAGATGAATTTTAAAGAAAGGAAAAAAAAACAAAAAAAAAAACAGAACCAAATGAAATGAATGCAAAAGGCAATGTAATTTTTACAAGTAGCACCCGTCGGCACGTAGACGACTAAGGAGTTAGCAAGTAACATTCGCACTTATTTTGAGGGTTGGAAAAGCGTTGCAGGAGCAGTAGTGAAAGTATTCAAAAATATCGTAGCATGCAGTGAAGTAGCAAAACAATCTGGCAGTGAAGTTGAGAGGCAGTCAAGCAGGCAACTTAAACAGCCAGCTTAACTCAAGTCAGCTCAGCCATAATCGCAACATAGCTAAGACGCTTTCAATTGTGCAGCAGCTTACAACTTAAGGCAGCGTTACGACTATTAAACAGTCATAATGAGGTTTAACATTTATTGTTGTGTGCTGTGAATGTGGTAAGCAAGTGTTTTATTTTATACCCAGTTGTGCTTGGTAATATTAATGATAGACTTATCTAATGTTGCTAACATCAGCTGATTAATGTACTGATCTATGGACATTTCATGCAAATCACGGTACATTCTGCGATTTTAGTATTCTGTATCCTTATCATAAAAGTTTATTTGTACCATAGTAGGTGACTTTCCAGCGATCCCACAATCAGGTCCCTGATATATCAGACAGCTGTGTGCTGAGGGCATCATATTCTTTCTCCACCTGATGCCCTTCTGTGACTCTCAGTCACCACTAATCAAAGAGAGGAGTACAACTGGTTTGAGTACTCAGAACCACCCCGGCATGACGCCTTGAGTATTGTAAATGTCTTATGAATGGTAACATGAACCGGTTTTAAAGCAATCCAGTGCGGTTTGGCTATCAATATTGCCTCACAGAAAAGAGTACAAAGTTCTAAATCTGGCTGTTATGAGGAGGTAGTTTCTTGCTGCTATTTTTAAGGATCAAAATATGAATGAGGATCCAGACATGAATATGGCGCGTTGCATTTATTGCACCTCGTCTGAGTTAGTTGGAAATGTGTGCGTAGTAACTATCGACGGCTGAGCGATGAAGCGAACTATATTCTCGGGTTTTACTTAAAAGCGCCCCCACCTTATTCGATGTTTTTCTGATTATTCTGAGATAACGCCTTTTTGAATATTTCGCAGCACATACCTATTCAATGATGCTGGCTGAAAATTGGCTGAATGTTCCTTGCAACTCAGTTGGCCGTGAAAACCCCCATCCTAGGTGACTTAGATTACCAACCTCGTGCTTGCCCAACTGCAAACAATGGTTGTGACTTTGAGGATTTATATTTTTTTATCTGTTAAGCAGTTTCTCTTCCCGAAGATTTTGGAGAGCGTTGTCGAATTAACACTCCTTGGCCGGATTTGAACCCGGTACACTCCGGTACTCCCTTGCGATACTGGTCGACTCTCGTAGTAGCGATTTATGACCAGAGAAACCTTCTAGGTCATGTAACCCGTCCTTCGATAAGGAAAGATAAGATGCATAATAAGAGGTCAAAGGCATCATATTCGTAGATCAACCATCGAGTTGCACGTCATTACCTTTGCGCATATTAGTGGCCTCTTACGACCGCTACGCCTACCTCGGGCTTATTGTAAACCCCTAACCCGTAGGGGTAACATGTAAGCTTGACGAAGCCCAATGCTTCTTGCCACGTACTCAAGGTTGACCATTACAAAACAGGTCCAAAGATTATAACAGTAACTATGACAGCTCAATGACACCAGCCATCCTTTTCTGGAAACAACTAACGTCATCTTGTCTCCTTATGAAGCTGGAACATCATTTAATAGCCCAAAGTGCTCAATTTCAGAAATCCCAATGAATCTTCCCAACTTCCTAACTTATGATTGCTTGAAAAAAACCGGATCCCTGAACATATCCGGGTAGAATATGGGAGAAATATTCCCTAGGGTCTGTCTAGATTTAAAATTGTAAAATCATGGACTTGGCAAGGAAAGTTTTCAGAATCTATTCAGCTTGCTAATGCATTTTAAGCCTAGTTTATGCAAGGCTATGCAAAATTTAAAAAAAAATTGCATTACCAATTAAGCAAACCTTTTGCAGAATATACGATAAATTTCCCGCTTTTGATGGCAGAGTGCCACCAAACCCAAGGCAGAGTTGTCTATTGTGGGAAAAATCTAGCCCAAAGTTAAGCATAGATTTACTATATTATTTTCTACCCGGGTAATCAGACATCTCTACCTGTATGGCGATGAGTTCCGGCATATCCGAAGTTGCACCGGAGCGCCCGCAATAATATTCACAAAGAGTCATTAAACTGCTTTGTCAGCTTCCGTTTTATAAATGAACTCAGACGGGTGCAAACAAAACCCGTCGCTTAGTGTTTTAAAGGATTTTCTTTATAAGAGATTACCTTTGCTTTGGTGTTATGGAGGGCGAGTAACTTATTTAAGTTAATTTTTGTATATTTTATTATTTGTTTAGGGAGTAGAACTGGGGGTCAGGAGCACATGGCATAGTAATATTAAATTATTATTTAATAATTATTATTAGTAATATTAAACCATTTTTTTTTTAATTTAAGTGATTTGTTCTGTATAGAACGTGGGATACGAGGCACCTGCTACATCTTGTACGAACTAATTGGGGGTGAGCACTTATACCTGTGAGGCATAAGCGCGGGATTGGTCTCTTCATTTTAGCTGTAAAAAACTCCACTTTGGGATTCCAAACATAAACTATAACTTTGGAGTTTTTGATAAGCTAATTGCGAATTACAATAGCATGCAATGCATATTAAATAAACGAAATAAATAGTCGCAGCTTATGCCGCTTAAACAGGAATTAATCACAACATTCGGTTAGGCGTGCTGACATGACAAAGTGAAATATCATTAGAATGGCATCACTTTTGCTCTACTTCCGAAGATTTAGTAATTGACCCATCCACCGAAACGCTTGGGCTTTGATTCGCTGCAAGCAATGCTATCACAGCCGAATCTTATATTTCTTTCGAAAGCATAGTTGGCATTACGGCAAGCACCATAAGTCTCTCGAATACTCCAAAGTCTAGTCTAGTAGTATTCTTCCGTCACCGTATATAATTCCGGACAACACTTTCGAGCATGTTTAATGACTAACTTATTCATCTTTAGCTTATTAATGAATTTCCATGGAAGCACTTCTCCTGGCAAGAATGATTCTCTGAATTTCTTCAATTGGTGACTTTATTTTATCCAAAGTTCCTAACAGTTTTAATTTTGTAAATAACTATGACCTACTGCTAGTGACTTTTCTTTGGCACTAATGGTCAGCAATCTTAGTATTCTCTCTCCTCTATCATTGTCCACTTCAAAACTAAGCTATCTGGTGGTTATTGCGACGATTGCGTATACAATTTTCATATTCTTGCTGTTTTTGTAAGAAATGAGTTACTCCCAGAGGAACCGTGAATGCCACGAACCTGCCAGATCTTCTCCGGAATGAAACTGACACGCCTCGGCACTTCCACCTACTCTCCAGCCATAGAAAGCGAAAGCTCTATACTACTCAATGAAGGGAGTCGAACGTATGGGGTTTCAATTATATTACTCTCGCGTTCGGCGTTGTGCCATATTCAGTGTCTTTCTTCATTCTCGAGAAGACACTGAATATGGCACAACGCCGAAACCGGTTTGTCTCCAAACCAAAACTGACAAATAATGACGGAAAATCGTTCCAGAAAAATTCATAGTTAATTAATTTTATTTTTGATTAGATCAAAATCCATCCATCACAGCGAAGTAGCAATAAGCACAACTGGGTACAGACTCTTTGGTTCCAAACAACATCAATTTCCTTATTTATTTTCGTAAACATTTTTTCATAAGCCAACTTTTCGCTCTATAAGATATTAAATTTAATTTCTTTCTTTTTCTAGCAGCAACATTCATCTTCTTCTTCTGCGTTGTACCACAAAGTTGCGCCACCGAAACGTGATGGCGGAAACTTTAGCAATTGCTACCTTTTCGCATGCTCGTGGGTACGTGCGGTCCTTGCATTGCCGCAGCTGACACAACAACATCCTGTTTTTTAGAATGCAACGCTTTCGTGAGACACGCAACAACACACAAGGAGGGCGTGTGACGTCATTATGGAGCGTCGGCATATTGCTAGGCATTCTGCGCATGCTCAGCTGATTCGTTAGGTTATTTTGGCTGCATATAGCAAGCAACTTAACTGCAACGCATATTCTATACACGACTTCTCACTTGTAAAGCTTTATCTTCTTTTCGTTGTTTTCTTTTTCCCCCGTTCACCTTTCATAAAATCTTGCAATATAAAAAGGAAACGTCCATTTTATGGCGGAAATGTTCCTTTTCATAAAATGATTTATGTTCGGCTGCCGCAGGTTTGGCGCGCGCGGGAAGATGCCCATCGTAGATTCAGGGAAAACGGAAATCACGCGGTATGCGCTACGAGCAACCAATGCTTTTCAGTGCGTGCAACAGCCATAGGAGCAGCAGCAGCGATAGCACAACCAGTCTGCTATTTGCAACACTGGCCCGGTTGTACTTTATGTGTATGTCCGACAGCCAGTACGGCGGTTGCTCTTGTTCTTCCGGCCGCTCAATCGGTATTCGTCTTTTATATTGTTGCTACAAATATTTTCTCATATAGTTTTCAAGTACTTCAGCTTCCTTTTCGCGTTCTTTATTTATTCACTTTTTTGAACTACAAATTTCTTTCGTTGCTACCACCGCCTCACTTGATCTACGGCTTCGCTACGCTTTCCACTTCTTTTGGGGCTTTTGTTAATTTCTTTTGCATTTAAGTGGAAATAATGTGATATATTGCAGCTTGCAATTCACAACTGTGAGCTGAGTGAGTTGCACTCAACTGGAACTGAAATTATTTACTGTTGCGTATTATGAGAATTCTCTGCATTCAGATTTTGTAGCTCAAATAAATAAGAATGTTTGGCAGTGAGCATTTCACAGATGATACTTCGATGTGGGAGAAATATGCGCTATATTAAATTTGTGAAGCTTATTAAATTATGCGCATATTTACAACTGTATTTATGCATATGTCCGCATTAGGGTGGGTTGAGAAAAGAAAATAAAAGGAAGATTAAAAAAAGTATTCACTCCATATGTTGACTGAGCTTACTCGATTTTTAAAAAAATAATGAAGTAGTTCCAAAGACAAAAACCTGTAATTGCTTTGACTCCGCGATATGCAGTGAAAAGTGAGAAATAGAAAAAAATGCTTCGTTTACTGTTAGTGATTTACGTTGGTCACGTTAAGTTGCAGTGGCTGGCAGCTTTTACACCAGTTTTCACACCAGCTCGCTTATAACCCAAAGGTCCTGCTGTGATCTCATGACCCCATAATCGCGCCATCTTGTGGATTCCACAAAGCGGACAATATCCCAGGGCTTTGTCCTAGATAATTCGCTGAGATGATTGAAAAATCCGAACCGCAAATATTTGAGTATATTACAGGGCATTCACACAGGAGAAGTCCCACTGTTTCAGATTCCTCGCTGTTTCTTTCGGCGTTTGAACCTAAACATATGTGACAAGTGAGAAGACCAATAAAGAAAGAGAGCCCCTTCGTGCCCAGTGTGAGTAAGCCTTCCGATTTACTAGAAATTACCATACCAGCTTAGTATAATTGCTGGTTTCTTGCATGTTTGAACAAGGTATTCTAGACTGTGAAAACGGAACAATCTCGTCTGCTAGCTCATTTTATCACCTCCATAGTGTCCAGGCACCGACAACAAGGGAATCGGATGTTGATCAGCCATCTTGTTGAAAGATTTGATACAGCCCTCCGCAGTCTTCGATTTACATATGATAGCTCCCAACGGATTTAGAGCTCAAAGACACTACAGTCTTCTGGCAATATTGTCTTCAGCCTTCCCTCAATAGCCCTACAAGAGAAAAGTATCCTAGAGCCTTTTATTCATGCAAGCTTTTTGTCAATAATAACCTCAAGGAATTTGCGGAATCACGCAGCTTGAGGGTGGTATTGCCAATTGCGGGTAACTATAGCACAGGAATAATCGATTCGGTAGTGAACAGGACCAGCTTTTTTCTGGAGAAATAACACTTAGACCTTATTTCCGCTCAACCATTCGACTAATTTTAAGTTCGTCACAAATATGTCACAAAGCGTTTATGGCTGTTTTCCACTCACTACCATCACAAAAATTGTCCACGTACGCTATGATTTTAGACAACTTCAGGGTTTCAAACAGTCCATTTACTGTGGCTACCCATAAAAAAGGTAAGAGCCTTGTTGAGGACCTTGTCCACCGAAGCCCCACGTGCCAGCTCATCAGCATTTGGTATACAAGGGATTGAAGCCTGGGCTCGATTACCAATGCCGTCAGAGCTTCAATGATCGCCACGAGTGTGACGTTATTAAATGCTTCCTCAATTTCCAAAAAGACTATTAGTGAATTCTTTACGTACTAAAGATTTCTTAATATGCGTAACAGTGGCATGTAATGCCGTCTCTTTTGTTTAACTTATCCCTAAAGTTGACTTCTATTAGCCTCCTTGAGCTAAAAATACACCAGACTGATAGCTTTGAGGTCCTCAGGGCCGACATGAAACATTCTACCTGCCTAAGACATACAAATTAAACTAGAACATCTAAAGCCTAGCTATAAGTGATTTCTTCTTCACATTGCCTTCAGCCATGGGACCTTTGGTTACATGGATTGGTGAAGTTGAACGGGCGCTAAGCCATCTAAACCAGGAGCTTTAAATGGCTTACATGACCCAATAGCACATTCTATTCCTTCAGCAGTAAGGTACTACCCTAGGTAGTGTTGATACCTAAACCATTTTCCGCTTCTGGAAAGTGTGTCTTTAGGAGGAGTTGTAGAGTTTCTTCCTTCATTGACGTCCATGATCCGTATGGGTTTTTCAATCACCCCGGTGTAGTACGAGGCTTTTCTGACTTGCTGTTTGTGCTCTCTATGATGCTTTACATTTCCTGTCCTCCCTCAAGACCTTTATACAATACTTTGGACATAAAATCAAAAATATACATATATATATTTTTTCCTTGATGGAATTTTCTACTTATTTAGTCTAAGATAGTAATGGAATATCTGAAGTATGTTTGATGAACCTTCGAAATCAAAATAATATCGTACTGATTACTCGTACTGGTAACTGCACAGAGCCAAAACATCACAATAAATATGAAAAATGATGACGCCGAGAGGCTTATGTAGCACTCAGCCAATATTTGGTAAAGGTGATAAACTGTTATGCAAAATCTCGTTGAACAATACCTAAAGTTTATCTCTGTCTATGATAAGGCGACTTCGTCTTCTCTGGCATTGATTAAGAAGTTCAAAAACTGGTCTTGCAGTGAACTAAAACAAGACAAAGCTTTGCTTTTATCAAATAAAAATTCAAAAGCTTCGAACACTCACGCACTTGTACTGGTATATCAACAGGCTAGCAATTTCCCTATAAATAAGAGTTAGAACAGTTAGAACTTGGTCGATTTACTTGCCTTTGGTGGAATCAGAAATTTAGAACGAAAAGCTCTCCTCCTACTGCTTGGCAATCGGTTAACTGAAACATTTAAGCGCCATAAAATTGCTGTGAAGATAGCAGTGTAACAAAAAGCTGATTAACTCATGATTGGGCGCTACCACGACAACCTCCCAAAATTTTGCAAAAAAACTTATATAGAAATACAAACTTGGTCGATTTACTTGCTTTTGTTGGAATCAGAAATTTAAAACGAAAAGCTCTCCTCCTACTGCTTGGCAATCGGTTAACTGAAACATTTAAGCGCCATAAAATTGCTGTGAAGATAGCAGTGTAACAAAAAGCTGATTAACTCATGATTGGGCGCTACCACGACAACCTCCCAAAATTTTGCAAAAAAACTTATATAGAAATACAAAATTTATTTAACTGTCAAATTGGGCCATTCTACCCTTATCAGTCAATCAGAAATAGCATCTTCAGTTTTTCTAGTCCTATTCAGATAGATAACTTTTATGAAAAAGTGCGCGTGGGGAAGAAGCAAAATCGCATGCTTGTAAGTGTATTTGCCACAATAATAGTATGCCTTATACCAAGTCTCATTATTCTAGCATGAACATTCTGTGGTTGTTAACAATCGAAATTAAAATGATGCTCTCTCATAAGTCAGCGGTGTTAAGCACATTTCCTAAAATTCTGTTAAAATCGTTAAAGAAATTATTAAGACAAGAAATCCACCAAACATCATTCTAATAGTTGCTTTTATTCATAAAATTATCAATTTAATAAATTTTTTGAAATCATATATTTCGTAAAAAGGGGCGTGGTTATGCCATTTTAAATAGCAACCTACCTTAGCCGGAAAGTAACTTGTGTTTCAAATTCCACAACGTAGTTTTTCACAAATTAAAGAATAGTGTTTTAAATCATACAAGTATAACGAAGCTTTACTATCACATCTCATCACATGACATCAGAACTTCACTCTCGCTAGCGCAGCGTTTTTTTTAGTTTGTGGAATAATTAGTATTATTATGTAAGCTTTTATAAAATAAAATAAAATATATAAAATCGCTTCTTATGACATGAAATATCAGCACATCATTCAACAACATATCACATCAAACAATATCAACTGATGACTTAACTTATCACATGCATCCAACATCAATCACCTTATACATTTGCTATAGCGTCATATGATATAGAAAGTCGATTGCCTTAATACTAAATATGTTCTAAACATATAAAGACGTCAAAATCTGCATCATATCTTTATAAGACATTCAAATGAAAATACTCCACTTCATTACCATAAAATCATAACTTCATCACATAAACTCATACACACAAAACATAGAATTACATCGTACCGACAGCTCACAGTACTAAATTTCAGGTCATATTTTAGCACCATCAGTTTACTACTTAGCTCACGCAATGCATTTAGTACACAAGTTTATTCACCGAACAATTGTACGGTTATAATAAGTGAGTTATAGAGTGTTATCTACGTGGAGAGAGGACTTTATTTCTTTGTTGCCTATTCAGTCCAAGGGATCTATACTTTGCAAGGGTAATTTTTCAATGCATTTCCAGGCTGACAGCAAGCACACATGGTTCAATAAATTTCTCTAATCATTCTGAGAACTTTGATATATGGAACTCTTTGTATATCTCGATTAATGTTTACCGTTACAAGCCACCATTATGTAGATACAAACTATAATATCCTGTGTACTAGTATAGCTGGGTATAAACATAGTAGTCCCTTGTTCCTATTATCTACTGTACGAAAAAATTTCCGAGCATTTCAATTAAGTTCAGGAAAAATTCAATTTTATGAAAAACTAAACCGTTTATCAAGTTAAATCAGGTAATTCTGTTCAAATTAAATTCAGTTAGAGTTTTCATTTAAATTATCATATTTAGCATAGGAAGAAGCAGGTTGGCATAATCTTCATGAAATACCAAAAACCACCATTCTGCAGAAACAACTCATTCATGCATTTGGCTTAATAAACTCGCATAATAAGTTAGCTTTAAGTTGACATACAAACGCAGCCGCATGCATGCCGTGGCACAGCCATACATCACATTCACACTACTGTCTACTTGCGAACAATGATAAACGGGTTTCGTGTTGGCGAATTTTATGTAGGAAGTGTGTAAAGTGTGTGTGCGTGTGCATATATGTATTTCCGTAGTTCATTCTTTATGCGCTTTTAAATTAAGTGGTATTTCATTTTTATTTTTTATAGCGTTTTTTGCGGTCTAAAGTGAAACGTAATCTTTATTTAGATGAAAACTAACTCAAATTTAGCGAACCAAAAAAATTGCATATAATTACTAGACTGACGCGTGTTTGCTAAGCGGACACTTATTCATACATAAATTTACTCAAGGAAATATATGAATTTTTAGTTTTAAAAAGTTGTCTGCGAGTAGCGCAAAAAAATTTAAGCGACTGCTTACTGAAAGGATAAAGTGGCGTATATGATAACCCATCTTAGTAGCAGAAAATGTGTGAGTGCTGGTAAAAAGTATTTCTGTCTGTACATACGGAACTGTGGTGAAATTGAATTTTATGTTTTTAGAATATTTTTTGGTGCAATTTTCTCTACATGAAGCATGACAAAAATTATACAGCAAACGAAAAATGACTTCAGAATAAAAATTCTAAAAATTCAATGCGATTTTTGAGGCTTTAAAACTTGATCTGAGATTCTGTGGTGAGGTATCAATATGATGTAATTTTATGTTCTGTTGTTATGTGATGATGTGATGATTTTATGTCATGAGATGACAAAAAAAGTGAATTAATTTGATCTGAATGATCTGACAGATCTTGACTTTTGATTTTATGTTTGGTACGTATTTAGTATTAAGGCATTCGACTTTCTATAGCACATGATGTATAACAAATATATAAGGTGACTGATATTGGATACATGTGATGCGATATATTGTGTCATATGTCGGTGTTGTTTGATGTGATATTTTGTCAAGTGATGTGATGACATTTCATACTTTGTCATACAATTTAAAATTTTTTTTTATGATAACATGTGATATAATGGCATATAACTTAAGAGAGAGTGAATGTATTACGTCATGTGATGAAACATCATATTAACAAATATATAATGTTGTTCATGTTGAATGCATGTGATGTAATAAGCTATATCATCCCTCGTTGTAGTTTTATGTGATATTTTGTTAAGTGATATGATGACATTTCATGCAATATCATACGATGTAATTTTTTTTTACAATAACGAGCGATAAAATGTCATACGAGTACTAATAGGGATAGAGATGTTCTTATGTGATGTGATAAGACGTGATATTACAACTTTGTTATAATTTAATGATTTGAAGCACCATTCTTAAATTTGTGCCAAGTTACGATGTGATGAAAGAGCTCACTAGCTCTTTGTTTGTTCATGAAGTACTTAACTTAAATTTCAACACATTGGAAAATAATGGCAAAAAAAAAAACAAGTATGTAAAAACCGCCAGCATTGCAGTAATCCCAGGTCACTTAACAGGTTCATTTTTATCACTTTTCTTTCACTTATGACCCACTCTCCTCAGGCGTGCTTTTCACAATCTCACTGTTCTTTATTTTCTATTGTCTTTGGCAGCCTATGATTTATTGTGGTCAGTTCAATTGCCCCATTTTACAAAGGCACACTGCATACTTGTACATATAAACATAGGTATGTGTGCATGTGTCTCATGTGCAAACACACGGCCTTGCAACCGCATTGCGCAGCGTCTGTTCGATTGCGCTAATAAATGAGTCCAGAAATCGCCATCGATTTTGGCAATAAGTCAGGTTTGCGGTTTTCAAATAGTCGCAATATTTTTCCTTTCCCTTTTCTCCGTTGGGGTTTTTTTTTTATTTACTATTGATTGTAGGAAAGTTATTTTTCTCATAGAATTTTTCAACAAACTTCTTCAAGATGATGTCACTTTCTTGGCTAGAAAAGTTGGGTATTCAATGAAGATATTAATAGAAGGTATTTGTTATTTCTAAAAGCACTAATTTAATAAATTGAGCATAAAAGAGATGATCTTCATTGAAAAAAAATTTGTTTTCCAATTATTTCAGCTATATGCAGTTGAAAAAAATTAACTATTGTTTTCTTGTGATGTGATCAAATCAAATAAGGGTATTTGATGTCGTCGCACGATGCTTACCGTATCTATTATTAATTTTTAAAGTATTTATATTTCATGGTAGGCGATGTTAAAAAAGTGTTTCAGGACGTAGTCAAAAGTAATATTTATCTTGGCGATTAAGCCCTCATTTTGAGAAGTGTTGAGTAGCTCCAAATATTTTACTTCAACAATAGTAGCATCTATTCGTAAAAATCGTAGAAAGTTATGCTTGCTAGTTACAATAATTAAATATAGCGACACTCCTCGTTTGTATATTTAAATAAAAGTATCAATTTTGCTTTTATTAGGGAAGTGATGCGATGTCGTGTGAAGTTATATATGATATGATGTGTAGCATTTTTTAGTGGGTGGTATTATGTGATATTTTTTGATGTTACACATAATGATTTGACATTATGTAATCGTCATGTACATATGATCGGCACACGGTAAAAGCTGCTAACTCCGCTCAGGAAAATATACACTAAATTTTTTAAATTTTAATTTGTATTGAAATATATGGAACTTGCAGCATTTCATATATTTTTTGGATTTATTTTATTTTTATTTATTTTATTTCAAGCCGATTTTGAACATTGAAGACATAATTTTCTTTTACCATAAATTGGGAAAATTTCCCCCTTTTCCAGCAATACTTACTGCCTTATTCCCGATTCAGCTGAAACAAATTTATTTACGCTTGTTTTTATTGTAGCCATATTATGCTTTCCACATCGCAGGATTTGATTGTATCTGTAATAACTCACTCTTTTGCTACGATTCAACTCTAAATAATTTTATATTAATTTTTGGGAATTAAATATGTATTTATCAAGCAGGCTGCTTATG
Source organism: Merzomyia westermanni (assembly GCA_949987695.1). Taxonomy (NCBI): domain Eukaryota; kingdom Metazoa; phylum Arthropoda; class Insecta; order Diptera; family Tephritidae; genus Merzomyia; species Merzomyia westermanni. The sequence continues at coordinate 13,286,726 of OX465289.1, forward strand.
CTGAGATCTATACATGATCACGTGCTATTACCGACTAACTTATCCAATTTCAACTCTATCATACTTCACACTCTTGTCTACTACGACCACTGCCGGTCTCTACAGGATCATATTTTACCCTTTTCGGATTCCGTTCTAATGTATAAAGAACATTGCACACTGATTACCTGCAAGTCAATTCAGAACAGCCATATAATGCTTGCTATTCTAATAACTACCTCCTTACTCTGGAAACGATAAGGGATACGTCTACCGAAGCATTCTTTAAAGAACTACGCACATCGACAACACTCCACCAAATCTTCACCGAATGTTTTACAATTACCTAAAACAACATCAACAACAAGAAATAATCATCCACATCCAAATATATTAATATGTATTTGTAAATCATCCAAGGTTTGTGCACACTTTTAATTGAATACAAACTCTTTGCGGAAAATTTGCTTTTCCAGCTTTTATGTACATTTAATTTCGCCACATCTAGCATGAATTAGAATCTACAAGAATATTAATTTGTATGTTTTTTGCTGGATTTTGGTAGTCTTGCTAGTAATGTTAACATCATTACATTCCGGCTTTCTCTTAATTACACTCTGCTTGGAATAAAATGGTCTAGCCCACGACGCAGCACGAAATATACGCACTGCGTTGTAGATGATTTCACTTCCTTTGTATGGTAGTATGTATGAATGTACTTCAAATATACAAACTTACAAGCAACTAGTTAGAGTGTGTTGATTTCAATGCTGTAAAATAATTTTTTGCCTTACAGGTGAAGGAACTGAGATCCCTGTCTGTTTTAGGCAAACCGTAAAATCGAAATGGAATGAAATTGAAGCTACTGTAATTTTGAAGAATAAAAGTGAAACCAAAGTCGAATTTAGTTTGGAAAAAGGGAACTAATTTGGAAAAATTATACCGAAACCTAACTTTATTTTGAAAAAAAAAAAAAAACGGAATCGAACAAAATTTCAAAAAACAAAACCGAGGTTTAATTTAATTTTAAAACCCAAAACCGAAATCGAGCTTAATTTAAAAAAAACAATAGCGATATCGGAATTAATTTTGAAAAACGAAACCGACAAGGAACGAATTTTCAAGCAAGGATCAACACTCAAAGCTAATTTTGGAAAAAAAAAACCGAAAACGTGTTAATTTTTCAAAAACCAAGCCGAAATCGAACTTAAATTTGAAAAATAAAACCAAATTCGAACATAATTTTAAAAAACAAAAATAAATTAAAATTTAAAACCAGAATCGAACATAATTTTGAAAAAAAAAAAGAAAACAAAATCGAACCTAATTTTTAAAACCAAAACCGAAAATGAGTTTAACTCTAGAATCCAAAATTGAACTTAGTTTTGAAAAACAGAACCAAAATTGATTTTGACAAACAAAACCGAAATCGAATCAAACTTTGAAAAACGAAACCGACAAGGAACGAATTTTGAAGCAAAGGTCAAAACTCAAAGCTAATTTTGGAAAAAAAACCGAAAACGTATTAGTTTTTAAAAAAAAAGGCGAAATCGAAAATAATTTTGACAAACAAAGCCGAAATCGAATTTAATTTTGACAAACAAAACCGAAATCGAATTTAACTTTGAAAAACGAAACCGACAAGGAACGAATTTTGAAGCAAAGCTCAAATTTCAAAGCTAATTTTGGAAAAAAAAAACCGAAATCGAATTTAACTTTGAAAAACGAAACCGACAAGGAACGAATTTTGAAGCAAAGATCAAATTTCAAAGCTAATTTTGGAAAAAAAAAACCGAAAACGTATTAGTTTTAAAAAAAAAAGCGAAATCGAATATAATTTTGAAAAACAAGCCCAAAATCGAATTTAGTTTTAAAAAACCAAAAATAAATTTAATTTTAATTTTGAAAACTAAAACCGGAAGCGAACATAATTTAAAAAAAAAACCAAAATCGAACTTAATTTTTAAAAACAAAACCGAAATTTAATTTCATTTTGAAAAACCCAACGGACAGTGATTGATTTTTGAAAAGAGCATCCAAATTTAAAAAAAATCAAAAAGCTTGTTTTAAAGAACGACACCGAGTACCTCCGAGTGAGAGGGTTTGAATATGCTGTAGGTGTGCCTGTCATGAGAGGCTACCAAAATACAAAAAGGGTAATTACTTGCAACTTTATGGTTGATCGGATACAATTCCTCTCAATACCAATCTTCTTCTTCCTAACAGAAGGAGAGGGTTAGATGACATAGAAAGTTCGACTGATCATCCAAAACGCTTCCGCGACAGTTGGGTATGTACGATAAAGGACTTTTGTGATGCTCTTAAAACCTTCTGAGAGTGATTTTGTCGCTAAAAACAAACGCAGCAACGAAACCAGCAGGCGAAGGTTTTATGTACTTGTTTCATTCCTGTTTTACAACACATTCGTATTCATTCAAAAATAGTCCGAAGATTTTCCCTCTCCTTACCTTAACTCACCCTAATATGAAGTTATACAGACCGTCAACTAACAAAGCAAAGCGCAATTATGACAAAATGTTTCAGACAGCATTCAAGGAGCGCAACATTTCCCCACAAACTACAGAGCACTTGCTCCACAATAGTTATGTTTTGCATGTATAATGTCCTACTCCAAAAGCATAAAAGCCAGTAACGTCCATAGACCACCATTCAAATGCGCTGCATACAATATTATTTACTGTAAAATTAAAATCCTTTAACAAATTTCGGTGCTTGGCATTTTGTAGTGAAGCATGCAGTAACGCTGATATTTCTCTATAGTCTCACACATTCATATATATATATTTAAACGTTTGTAGATATATAAGTTCAGTGCTAAATCAAGCAAACTTGTGTGTGGGTGTGTATGTGGGGGGTATGCCATGGCGTATACTTGACGTGACTGCTACATATTTCTGCTTTGTTCAGATATTTGTGACCAAAATCCCATCAAGGCCACAAAGCTTTTGTGCATAAAGCGCAATTACAAGCGCATTTAAGTATATTCTAAGCATGCATTGTTGTTGCTGGTTAAATACAGTCGCCATTGTTGTGCTCTTAGCCACTTGCACTATTCGTCGTCATTTATTTTGTTCCCATTTGCCAGCTGCCAACTTGTACTTGGATGAATAATTTGTGGGACCCCAATTTGCTTTTCCTTTGTTATTTTTTATTTATTTATTTTTTTTTTTTCATTTTTCCTTTTTTACCCTTAGCGCAGTTTCTTGTTGCTGCGTAGATTTTCATTTCATTCTTATTTCATTTGTTTTAACTTCTATGGCGTAGATTCGCTCATTCATTGTTAGCTTGGCTCTATTTGAAATTAACTTTTTAACCTCACTGATTATTTTAAATTATTTCTTATAATAGAGTTAACTTTTGTTCTTTGCTATTTTAATTATACTTTCTTTATTTTTATGTTTTTAGCTTAGCCTTTTGTGTGTACCTTTTATAACCCACCTATATATGCTCATATACTATAAAATTCAACAAAGACACATTCTCTGGCCATAGTGAGGAAAGCTGAGTCTTTGTTTTATATTTTAAGTGAAACTAAAATGGTATTATTACTTTCGTCATTTGTTTTTAGTGAAATAGAGCTTATGACTTTATGATACAGTGCTTCAAAAATAAAAAATTAACGCCCACTGTTACATAGCTCAATTTTAAAAAAATATATTTCTAATAATTCTGTCACTAGTCTGACTGCGGCGGGAGCTATTTGTTTGCTTCTTTTGACCAAGAAATGTGAGGGCGGTATTACAGCTCACCAATACTTAAACAGCCTTAACAGTGACACCAACTTAAATCACAGCTGCAGTAACTGTCATAAGCAACATTCAGTGATGTTGCTAACCATATCGAATGAACAGATGGAAACCAGTTGACCAGAAGGAGCAATGCCTGATGCAGGATCGGCGAAAACCATGTGCATAAAAAACGCATTAGCAGCATTTATTTCGAAAACAACCAAATATTCCTTTTTTGCCACTAATATATTTCGGAAACAATTTAAAGATCACCACATACAATTTTTAAGAAAACATTTTGAGGAAGGAAATTGATTAACTTGCAGTTTCATTTGAAAACGCGACCGTGTCGGTCAAATATTTTCGCAAGTCGAAAAAAAGAAAAATATTTAGTTTAAATCAAAAAAAAATTGTGATTGACTTACGAAGTGACTGAGTTTGTAAGGGAGAAATATGTCCATACAAAAATAAGAAGAAATAAAAGTTGTAGTGATATCCTGATAAAGGGAAGTAAATATAAACTGACGAAAATACGTCAATAAAAATTCTGACACGAACAGAAAAACAAAAATGAATAATGTGATGTCCTGAAAACTGAGTTAAATGGATTTGGAAATGGACAAGAAAAAAATATATCCATAACAAAAACTATAAAAAAAGTCGATACACCAACGACACAATAAATAATGATTAAATTATACAACAAACTTACGCTAATGAAAATTCAAAATCTCAAATGGAAAAATAGAAATCGAAATGAAAAGCATTTTAATGCTTATATATTTTTTTATTAACAATAAGTTGAAATATCCTTCGAAGGAATTTCCAGCAAATTGAAAAAAGGACTTTTTGCATTGAATGAAATGCTTTATTAATACCGACAGTTCATAAATAATTGAAATCTGAAAAAACAATTTGAAACATTAAAATAGAACAAAAGCTGACATTCGCTTTAGAGAGTAACTATGTATTTCCTTTTAATGTAAATAACGATCTATGCAACAACACAAATAGCTGAATTTGATCAATGATCTTAAATTTTTCTGACCGGGATCAGTAGCAAGAAGGATGAAGCTGTACTGTAACGAATCATTCAATTATAGTGCAGATAAGTCCATATATCTATAGTGTACGTATAGTGGAATTTTTTTTTTTGTGAAACTCAAATTTTAGTAAAAAAAGCTTTTTTTGTAGGAAACAATTAGAAGCAGCATACCTCAAATTGCTAGAGAAGCTCGCGCCTATTATTTGTTTTTATTTATATATATACTGATTCAAATAAAAGGTATAAATAATTAAGTAAAATAAGGCACAAAAAAATGTATGTATAATAGGGTGGGTCGATGTGTATGGACGAAAGTTAACCGATATCGCGCCATCGATTTTTCGATAGGTTTTGGGCTCAGGAAAAAGAAGTTCCCCTACGCATATCCAAAAAAATAATTTTCGAGCCCGCGAAATTTCATTTTTTCGACTTTGAGTTTTAAGGTTTTTTTCATGACCTACTAAAAAATGTTCATTTGATTTTAAAATTTTCATGTATACCCTGTCTGGCCCAAAAATGTGCACTAAAAACGTTGGCGATAACAATTTTTTGAAAAAAATAAAAATATTTTTTGGGTTTTGGGGAGTGTCTTGGTCAAAAAATTTACCCTTTCGCCAAATTTTTTTTAAGGCTTTTTCAGCATACATGCAAAAATGTTTTATTTATATTTCTTCTGTGAGTTCGATGTGACGGAACTCCCCATAAACGACTTCACTGAATTTAGTTAAATTTTTTTGTTTATTCATGTTCATGGTTCTTTAAATTCATAACTTAGACCACAGCTAAATAGGGTCGGAAAATATCGACCATAAAATTAACCCGGGTATTGTATGGGATAGAATGGGTTCGGGGGCCATCTTAACTGATTTCGAGTAATATATCATAACATAAAGTGACTAAATCGTCCAATAAGAACATATACCGGAATAAGAGGCTGAAAAGGAATAAGCAAAAAAGATAGAAAATGGTAGAAGAAAGTTAAGAAGAAAAGTGAGACTGGAACTAAGATCAATATAAATTGTGATAAGAATGCATAAGGAAAGGTAAGCGTTCGAGAGGAAACATTGGAAGTGTCAGAGGATATTGAAAAAGAAAGAGATAGCTAGCTGGGAAAACAAAATAATAGATCGTTATTTCTTACATATAGGTAAGTACATTTTCAGGGAAAATAACGCCTGCTTGGTCTACTAGCGGTGATATGAAAATTTAATTGAGAAACCAGCTAAAGTGTTAAACTAAAATTTCGCACCCTGATTGTCAGCAGAAAAGTGGAATACAAAACGCGCACATTACAAATCTAAATTATCGCCTGCTTGGCGTAATTTTTTCAATTCTGTAGATGAAGTAAAAACACTCAATGTATATTAGTTTTGTGCACAATACTGTGGTATTATCAGCAGTTTATTAGCGTATTGTTTTAATCCCTTTATAATACAATTGTTATCATTTTAGCTGTACCACAAGTAGCTCAATGAACTTAAAAGTAACTCCAAGTAACGAAAGCCAACACTTCCGCTGCAATCACCTTAAACACCAACACTGCCACCGCCACAACCAGACCGTATCTGCCCTGTCACACAACACTAATTCTTTTGCAAAGGTACTTAGGACAAGTCAAAAGTTCAGCATGAAGTGACGAAGACAAAAGCCTATGAACAGTATCAGTTTCCACTTTCGTAAATCCTTTAACAACACACAAATTTGTCAACTCTAGGTAAAGTACAGTGTAGTGCAGGGTCCTTCTTTGCTTCTTCTTTTGACGCTTTTGTTACGTAAAATTTACTATTACAACTGAACTGAGCTAGCTTGCAACGTTAAGTCTCTGTGTTGAACTTGAAATCGTAGTTGCATAACAGTAATATATGTGTATTTGTGCAGTTGTATAATTCTGTGTGTGAGTATGCTCACATTCGCTAAGCCGCTTAAATGCACCTGCGCGTCCTATTGTTGTGACTGAAGTTGATTCCTGCTGGCTGGTAACATGATTGTTCAGTTACAAAGTTCAGTTACAAAGTTCAATGTAAAAACTTTACGTTCGCTTAGGTATTGAGTAACCCACTTGAACTCATGCGCCTTTGGGTGCCAGTTATATATTTGAGAGATTTTGTTATTACTTTTACTTTGCCATCTTTTATTTTCTATACCGAATAGTGCAAGCACAAACGCTTTTTATATGAGACAACCGAGAATAATGGATGTGCCATAGTACTGGTTTATTATAGTCGATTGATTTCCGTCTTTCTACTGCAAATAAAATAACTTATGTCTACGGTCATTTGCACATATTAGTAATGTTTCAAAAATGGCCCGGAGTAGCTATCTTGTGATATTCGCCTTTGCTTTGCAAGTATCATTAAAAGTGGAGCCCGGCACCGGCAACAGCATCGGCAATGCCGTTCATATGCCAAAAGAATCGGCATCGGTCACTTTTGGCCAAATCTTAACCGATTCTTTTTTACATTTTTGCATGTCATTTCATGCTGTCTTAAAGTTTTTATTTTCTTTAAGGGTTTAAACGTATTTTATCTGAGCCACCTGCAAAAGATATCTGCAATATACTTCATGATTTGTTTTGACTACACCCTTGTCCTGTTGGCATCGGCATCGGCCAAAACATAGGTATCGCTCGGACACTGATCACAATGGTTCAGAACTTGAGAAGAAGCTTTGTTTTAATCTTTTAGGAAATCCCAAGAGAATATTAATATTCAACAGGAAATAAAATCGTGATAGAGTTTTGAATAATTTTTCCGTAATTAGAATGTTTTGAGATAAGATTGATACAAACATAAAAAATTTTGCTTCACTTCAATTTACTCCTTACGAAAAATTCTTATGATTACAATTACAGTAATCGTAATCATAAGTAATCAAAATATAATCGTAATCTTAGTTCCCCAGCTCTAGTCTAGATCAGGGCGCCATCTATCGGAAATTTTGGGTACACGGTATTGCATGACATATTATTATTGATCTATGCATCAAGTTTTAATGCTTTAGCTTAACGGGAAGTTACTTAAAAATCAATCGCAAGATACCAAATGTAAAATCAATCAATCCGTATAGCTCCTCGATCCGTGCGCCTTCTAGCGGTTATTTCTGGATGTGTCTAGCTGAACGGGAAGTTACTTAAAAAGACTTTAAAAGATTTCGAAAGTTCGTATGCAAATGAGCGGACAAACAAGAAAGGAAATTAATATAAAGGTATTAATAATAATAAAATGGTAGGAGTATGTGTGCTCTCTCTCCAAATTAAAGCAGGTTTCTGTAAATGAAGTAAAGATTTGTTTTCGGTTTCAATCAAACTGCGTAACGGTTACGGTGAAACGGATGATTATGGCTTCTAAATATCACAGAAACGAAACCTGAAACGCTACCTCTGTAACACAACTGTAAAAAAACATATCTGTATAGAAACAAAACTAGGAAATGTTTCTCGTAATCAAAACCCTGGAGAAACCTAAGGTATAGAAACAATACTGGTAGCGTTTCTTGCGTACCACAACTGTTACGAAACAGAAACAAAACCCTATGCGGTTTCTGCTAGTAAGTTGGTGTTTATAATTATGTATATATACCCATGCAATTTTTATTTAACCATATTTTCTACTCATTTTGAAGCAAAAAATCAGCCGTCTCGCTGTAAAGAACTGTTAAAAATTTGAAAAGTAACTTACTTTTCCAATTTGTTTAAATCATTGTGTCCGGCTAAAATAGCCAACAAGAAACTCCAAGAAGAACAGTTACCACTTACATAATTTTTTGGCATTTGCCAGTGCTGTCGACAAAAACAATTCGCAAAACCCAAAAAATATATTTTTTTTTCCAAAAAACTGTTATTACCAACGTTTTTAGCGGACACTTTTGGGTCGGACAGGGTATACATGAAAATTTTGAAATCAAATGAAAATTTTTTTAGTAGGTCATGAAAAAAACCTTAAAAATCAAAGTCGAAAAAAGTCAAAAAAATTAAATTTCGCAGGCTCGAAAATAATTCATACCCAAATGCGTAATGGAACTTTTTTTTCCTGAGCCTATCGAAAAATCGATATCGGTTAATAAATCGAGCTAGTCTACTGTCCATGTACTGCATGCCACTATTATTATTTGGATTTCGTTTCTGCGGTTTCATTACAAGTTTTGTTTCTTCACCTAGCGTTTATAATACAATTCTGTTATTGTGATCAAGTCTGTAGGTAGTTTCGGTACCTTTCCTGGAAAATTGTTGCTAGTTTTGTTACAAAGGAGTACGTTTCTCAGAGTTTCGTTACACGTTTTGGTATAGCATGTAATGATACAGTTTTGTTTCGTTACTAACCTGTGGAACAAGTCCCTGGTTTTAATATTACGATGTTTCAAAAGTTTAAAAGTTTAATGCTTTTACGGTGTCGTTTATGAAGATTGAAACGTTTTGAAACGGTTTCGATTCCGGTTTCGAAGAATGCAACAGTTTTAAACTTAAAACGATTATAATATAAGTTTGTGGTTGTAACGCTTATTGTAACACCTTTCTTTCGAAAATTCTAACGATTATAAATGGTGCGGTTCCAGTTTCGAAAATGCTATCCGTATTAAAAGTTACAATGAGGTTTTAAAAAATTTTAACGGTTTTAGCGGTCATGGTTTCGACATCGTAAATGTTATTGACTTTAGGTAGCAGTCACTTTAAAGGTTGTTATTCTCCCCATTACTGTTTCGGTTTCGGTATTCTTCTATTTTTTAGTTATTTATCTTTTAACGCAAACCAGTAGACAATTGCGAAACTCACATCGCATAACACAACACGGCGCAACAGCGAATACGTAACGCTTATGAAACGTGTTATTGTCGTTTTAGCATAGTGAGATAACTGCTGATGGAGTTTGAGTGAAACTAGTTACCGCCTAACCCAATCAATGTGACTATATGCACTAGAAAGGCAAACGTTCTAGAGCATGAATAAGCGCACACACACACAGTCACACACCCAATGCAATGCAACGAAACGGAAGGAAAGTAGAAAAGTTTTTGTATACCCCTTTACGTCTGTGCATGTGTGTGTGTGCTGCAGCTTTACAGCTTTCAGAGATACGTAGTTAGTACTTTACGTAAACTTCATAAAAAGTTTGAGTGGCATGTAAATGCATTGAGTTGACTGCCATTACGCTTCTTTAAAATTGATTCCACTGCAGTTTTTGCATTAGCGTGGATTTGTTGTTGCCAAGAATAAATATGTAAGAAAAAAAAACGTAGTAAATATCATTTGGCTTTTATCGAAAATGATGGGAAACTAATTTATAGGAGGAGGTTGCAGCAGCGAAATTTACGCGGAGATTTCTTCGTTTTTAAAATATATAAAAGTTTGTAGAAAATCCACTGCTTGGGTATTCATTAAATGTATAAATCGAATATGTGCCATTTTATTTTTCCCATTTGTCTTCTTATATATACAGCTGTGTTCAATACAATAGTAGTAAAATTAATATGGATATCGCTGGACGAAATAAGAAGCTGTATTCATTTAAAATATAGCGAAGTCCATAACAGAAACCCATAAAGGAAATTTCAAGGTTTACATAAAGTTCAGAAAAGTTAATTAAACTTAAAAAAATTTACATCAAACTTTCAGTATTTTTAGACAGAAGTTCTAGGAAATTGTTGGGCACGCAGTTTTGTAAACTAATCAATTTTAATATAATATTGTGCAAGTAAGAGCTCGCTAAAAAATTTCTAAAATTTTTTTCGCCAAGGATGTTGAGTGATTTCTTTATACAACGCATGAAGACCAAGTAAAGGAGTTTGTTGGGTGGAACCGAACATAAATACCCAGCCGTGTAAAATCGGTCCTGCTAATTTGGTAAATTGTTGTGGAGTTATAACCTATGGAGGTTTTAAATTTTTTTTACTACCATGTGGGCGGACTTATAAATAAAAATGAATGTGTGTCTCGCGCTGAAAAAACCTAACCGATCTTTATAAAGTTTTCACAGTAGACTCTCGGGTTCACTGGTTACAGAAGAGGTGATATAAAATTTAGGAAAAGTATGCGGTGCCACACCCGCTTGCTGTATAAAATTACAATTCGTCATAACTCTGAACGTATTTGGTCTAAATTAAATATATTTGAATATGTGTGTCCTTTAATCAATATTTACACAAATTTAGAAAATTGGGCGGTTGATACTTTCACGGTAGGTGTAGAGGGCCTCCGGGTGCGACGCTATATAAAGTTGGAATTCATTTGATTACAGATAATGCTATTTGGTATAAACATGTCCTATATATCAAAAAAAAACTTTAGAAGAAGTGAGGGGTACTAAACCTTCATTTATGTTTGGGCGGTGCCACGCTCATTTCCCAAAATTAAAAAAAAAAATCATTATTAGGATCATCAGGTTATTTTAACTACGAAATTCTAGCATTCTATCTGCATCAGTGAAGGAATGCAAGGCAGGTTTCGGTTTCCTACCTCTCTTTTAGAAAGCTTTAGTACAAAAGTGGGTGTGGTCGTCCACCGATTTTGCTGATTTTCAGTGGGCGTACTCTATATGTCCATAGTAAACCTCGTATCAAGTTTCGTAACTTTATCTGACACGGTTCTGAAGTTAATAGTACGGGCGCTGCCATTCCCACTTTCCAAAATTTTACTAAAGTCGTATAAATAATAAGAAAATGTATGTAACGGCCTAATTTTATCATTCTATCTGTGTCAGTCAATAAGGTATGGGGAGTTCAGTATTTCTATCTCTCTTTCAGATAACTTTTATGAAAAAGTAGACGTGGTCGAAAATCGATTTCTCTTAGTTTCTTTGGGTGTATGTACCATAAAAATAGTAAGCCTCCTAACAAATTTCGTTATTCGTTGGAAATTTTTTTCACTCAAATGTGGGCGGCGTCATGCCTCTTTTCCAAAAATTTTTAAATCGTCAATAGGACAACCGACTAAATTAAACTACCAAATTTCATTATTGTAGCTGCTTTTATTATTGAATTATCTCATTTTAAACGTTTTTCGAAGTTTTCGATATCGAAAAAGTGGTGTGGTTATTGTTCGATTTCGCCCATTTTAAATAACAACCTACCATGGCCAGAAAGCAACATGTGTGATAAATTCAATTCAAATATCTCAATTTTGCTCAAGTTATCGGGTCCACGGACGGACTGGCATGTCTTAATGGATTCCTCTGTTCATTCTAAGTACTTTGATAAATGGAACTCTATATATATCTCCATTATTTTTTACAGTTACAAATCACCGCTATATAACCAAAACTATAATACCCTATGTACTAGTACACGGTGGGTATAAACATAAATTTTGTATGGACAAAATACCCAAGATCGAGTTGATTTGGTTTTGTGTTTTTCCGACAGGGTGGATACTGGATTTATATTGGAACGAATTTTCGTCATCCCTTGTCAATTTTGGTTTTGTAACAAACCGGTTTCGGCGAACCGCCATCTTCAGTGCTTGATTTCGTTCTCGAAATTCAGGGAATATTTTGAGGTACTTTTGACTTGCACATTATTATGCTAAAACTTAAATGAGCTATAAAAGTGCATAAATACTTAAAGATTTTCTAAAAATTCTGCCCAAAAATAATGAAAGTTTGATGTGAGTTTTTAAAAGTTTAATTAACTTTCCGGAACCTTGTATAAACTTAAAAATATATTTTTTATGTTGTTTCTGTTATGGATTTCGTTATTTATTTAAGAGATGTTTGTAAAAAAAATTTTTTGTTGACCACGATTGAGATGTTTTAAATACCAGAGAGAGAGTACATCTACTCCTGTTTTGTATGAATTCGTGACTATAAGGACTCACATCACTAACATCAATGCAACCAACCAATGGAATAGGGCATGAAATCAGGTCTCGACAACATCAACAGCTGAGGGTCAAGCAAAAGCACCAACAAGATCTGACGTTCACAACAGTGCGCAGTAATCACTCGACCCTCCGAAACTAATTTAGTCCCTCTCCCTAATATTTCACTTACAACTAATCTCCGATTGAACATAGTGGCCTACGGTTAGCGTAGGTAGCACCAAACTCCACTGAGAAGCACAGCCAGTGATCCTCAATATAACCTGAGTAGATTGAGAAGCATTCAAACTTATATGTGTCTTATCCATGTCAAAGTTGGGCACTTAAGCTTTAAGTAGGTTGACGATTCAACCTCCCATGCAACTCACACAGCTCTCCTTATCAAGGTATGTCAGATGCAGCAATAATTTATCAACACTGGAAGATTTATCCTGAAGTCAACCAGTACATATATAGACCATCAGCAGCATTCTGTTCACAAATATCCGCTCGTGGCAAAAGATCTAAATGGCCAGGGATGTCGTAGTGACGTGACACAAACATAATTTTTTTCGCTGAGAAGTTCGAACTAAAAGCAATTCGAATTTGTGGCAAACAGTCGCTCACCGTGCTCGATCGCGTGTTGGTTGCACAGAGCACTTAAGTTCTTACTTGTTTCTCTGAGATAGTGTCAAACCCTCTGAAACTCCGAGTTCCTTACAAAGAAACTCTTCCTCTCCCCAACTTTTCCATTAAGTTTTTATCCATTTAGTAAGAGGTCCACCAGTCCACTGACGCATATGATTTCCCAAATACGATTAACTGCTTTAGAGCTCAAACGATAAATTTGGAACTATGACTAGAATATGTATTATCCGCAGCTCATGCGACACATGCTGGATGAGTTTTCGGGTTTTTTAAGCCGTTCTGATTATTGGGAGTAGAACGAGCGTTGTAGATCAGCAGTGGTCAGATATTTCTCTCTCACTCCATACCTCCGGAGAAGACTATAGGACTCCAGTGAGCCCAGGAGAGAAAACGGTCTCTTTGCTCAGCCACAGAGAGTACTCTATCGACGCTAGCTGATGGCATCATAGAAAAGCGGACTTTTTGCGTTTGGAAAGATAGGAGAAAAAATCCTATTCCGGATTTATGCACTTGTGTTTGTTGCTGCTTCGAATATTTCCACTCTTTAACCATTCAAGTTAGCGCTCACTTGCTGCTTGTCTGCTGCACTTATCGGATAAGAGACGAGCAGTCCACAAATCCCTAAGCAGAGAACGAGCTAATATCTCATGCGTTCGGTGCATCATGAACAGCAATAGTCTTAAAGGATTTTCTTTTGTTTTCAAAAGTGAGCAATATTTATGTGCATAGAGATATAAAAGCTCGTGTGCGAAAAAAGGGTTTGGAAATAGCGGCGAGTTGATGCAAAACTCTAGCAAGATCAAAGGCTCTTTTAATAATCCAGCAGACTAGATTCCAAAAAAAAATCTAAAGCAGGTCCTAACATTAAATTGTATTTGTTTTACTCCATAAGACACCTGGCTCTTGGATATGGTAAACAATTTGCTGCCTCCAAATTGAAACACCCTCTACATGCATGGAAATGAAGATTATTTCATTTCTCCTTTTCTCTTTTGTGTTTCATTTAACCAAGTTTTTCACTTTTTTGTTTTTCGTCCTATTTTCGAGTATTTCGCTTTATCGGTTTTGTGGTGTTTTGTGCTTTGGCCATAAGTTTAGCATTGTCATCCATTTGTTTGATTGCATTTGGGATGCACAGGGCAATAGAACAAAACAATCACGCATAGAAGAAATCACACAAAAATAGTTTAAGCAATATGCAGAGCACCGGGATAAGCATCAAATAATTGAAAAGGTGCCATAATAAGTTGTTGGGGAACAGATAATTTTCCGTTTAATGAAAAGATTTTATTAAGGTTTCATATTAATTGGGGTTTCTTCTTTCTAACTTATATCGGTATTTTTTCAAGTTTAATTTTCGATGCTTTACAAAATCTATTCTTTAAATTTTTTTAGGTTTCGTTTTTAAAATTTCATTTCCCTTTCAGTCTACATAATTGTTTTAGTTTTGGTTCTTAAATTAACTTCGGTCTCGTTTTACAAATTTAATTTCGGTTTTGACCTCAAAATTAAGTTCCGGTTTCGATCTTCAAATTTTCAGTATATAAAATATAATTCGGTCTCCAAAAAGTGTATTTCAGTCTCCACAGTTACTTTCGGTTTCGTTTTTAAAATTTAATTTCGGTTTCGTACTTCGTTTTTACTCTACAAAATTTATTCCGGTTTTGATCTTAAAATTAAGTTACAGTTTCGTTTTCAAATTCAAATAAATTTCTAGTATATAAAATATATTTCGGTCTCCAAAAAATGTTACTTTCGGTTTCGTTTTTAAAATTTAATTTCGGTTTCGTACTTCGTTTTTACTCTACAAAATTTATACCGGTTTTGATCTTAAAATTAAGTTACAGTTTCGTTTTCAAATTCAAATAAATTTTTAGTATATAAAATATATTTCGGTCTCCAAAAAATGTATTTCAATTTCGGTCTCCAAAGTAGTTTCGGTTCCGTTCTTCAGATTCAAATTAATTTTCAGTATATAAAATATACTTCGGTGTATTTCAGTTTCGGTGTCCAAAGTAGTTTAGGGTTCGCTCTACAAATTTTATTTCGTTTCCAGTATACAAAATTTATTTCAGTTTCTAAATAATGTAGAGCTCGTTTTTGAAAATTCAATTTTAGTTTCGTCCTTCGTTTAAGGTCTACAAAATTTATTCTAGTTTACATCTCAAAATTAAGTTTCGGTTTTGTTCTTCAAATTTTATCTCGCTTTCAGACTACAGAATTGATTTCAGTTACCAAGCTAATTTCAATTTAATTCACAGAATTAACTTTGGTCTCGTTCTTCTCGTTTCAGTCTATAAACCACATTTCAATAACGATCTCCAAATTAGTCTGTGTAAGTTCCTTAAATTTAATTCGGATTTCAGTCTCCTAAATGTATTCAAACTCTGGTCTCCAAATTATATATTTTTTAATGCATTATTTGTTGTGTCTGTTTCGTCCTTTGAAACCAAGTTCGTCTTAATTCCGGTTTCGAATTGATATTTGGGAACTTTTTTTTGTTTGGAGTTATGGTTTTGTTCTTCAAAAATATTTTCGGTTTCATCTCAGTTTCGGCTTCGGTTTTGCAAAGTGCTTTGAATTGGTTTTCGCTTTCGCTCTTCAGAAATGCTTTCGGTTTCTTTCAAGTGTCGGGTAAGTATTCGAAAAGTCTTACAGATCGATCTTCGCCTTAGTTCTTCCAAATAAAGTTCGGTTTCGTTCCAATTTCGCCATCGGTGTTGCAAAATATTTAGGATCCGATTTCGGGTTCACTCTTCAAAAACAAAATTCGATTTCGTTCCGATTTCGCTTGGTTCAGTCTTATTTTGGTACTCTGATCATTCGCCACATACTACATGCCACATGATACAAGCTATAACACAAACCAATCGC
This sequence comes from Merzomyia westermanni, assembly GCA_949987695.1. Classification (NCBI taxonomy): domain Eukaryota; kingdom Metazoa; phylum Arthropoda; class Insecta; order Diptera; family Tephritidae; genus Merzomyia; species Merzomyia westermanni. Next base: position 13,302,807 of record OX465289.1, read on the forward strand.
ACCAAAGTAAAACTCATATTTGAGCAACTGCTTGCCACAAAAAATATTACATTTTACCAGATGCAGGTGCTGTCGAGTGACAATGCATTCTTGCGGCACAGCAAACCATACTTATAGCAAATTTTTTATGCGTTATGTAAAAGTAAACGAGTTTATTTGTCAAAATAGTAAAAATATTTCCACCTCATCTGTTAAAAAATTAAAAATGAAAGTAGTGAAAAGATTTTTTTCGATGCGAAGAGACGAAACTAAGAAATTTAAATAATAACAAAAAAGGGAAAGCGTCAAGAGTAGTTGAAGATATGAGTCACAAGAGTAATTTATTTATTTATTTCCCTTCCGGTTACTTGCTAAATCGCAGTGAGCTACTACAAGTCGCCATCACTTGAGTCACATGAGTCATTCACTTAGTTATAGTGCAGATGCCACAACAAAATTACATTTGCATGCGCTCATTTGTAATGAAAATATTGCATTCTGCTATTGCAACTCGTTCACATATACATACATTGCATTTTTATAAGTGTATATGTACGAGTATATCATAGACTTCGCACACTAACCAACTTCAGGCACATTTCATTTGTCTTCATTTGCTTTTTCTTTTTGCAGTGAAGTAGTTTAACGTGAAAGAAACACCCAGCTGTGTGCTGCATGTTTATGATATTGTTTATTTTGTTAATTTTTTTTTTTGTTTTTGTTTTTTTTTTTGTTGTTTTGTGTGTCAACTTGACAAGCTGCATAATGATGCCGTCTCAGGGTGGGTTCTTGTAAAATCCTTTTTGTATAACCTCTTTTATATTCCGCTTGCATAATATTCGTAGTAAAATGTCAAGATGAGTTGGCGACGCCTTGCGAAGAAATTAAAATGAGGAAATGTAGGTGAACGTTGACAGCTTTAAATGAGACAGGAAGTTTAAATGAGTATGCTGGTATTTGCATAATGAAATTTATAACAAAATAAGAATGTAGGCTTATAGCATAGCTAAAGGGGTGATGCTTTACTATTTGTTATGCTGCAGCGTTTGCTACGAACAGTGCCTGATGTTTTTACTGGGAACTTGGCTTGAATTGTATAGCAGCGTCACTAAAGTAAATCTATATCAACGACTGTTGTTAACTTCAACAAAATATGCATTTTATATGGCTACAAAAAATCCTAGGCTCTCTGTAAAATGTTTCAGCTGCTCAGGATTAGTAGTTGTAGATCTAGTTTATTATATGACTTTATACTGGCCTCTGTATTATAAATCGTTTCTCTCTTAATCCGATGATTTTTTCGATATATTTTTAAATTATCTCCAATTAAGAAGTTTATATATAAAATACCAAATCAATCAAATTAGTATCAATAAAAAATCGGCTATTCATATGAAATATTGAAATCTGGAAAACGTTTGTTTTCTTTTAAATTAATATAAAATTTTTTTTAATTTAATTTTAGTTCATTGCAATTCACACAAACCTAATCAATAAAAAAAAAAAAAACCAAAAACTCAACTTGAATAATCACAGATTTTGTTTTTGTAAACACTGTTATACTGATTATAAAGTACATTTTACATATTTGCTGTTGTTTTATATGGTACTCTCAGTAAGAGCCGCTCACACTGAGTACCACATGTCACCGATCTGTACAATAACAACAACTCACCCGAAAATAAATAAATTGTCTACTCACACAACAACAGCTCTATAGTGTGAATACAAGTTTGGCATTTGTAGTGGTGTCAAGGTAGTGTTGCCGGCCTACCACACCGAAGGTCCATGGTTCGAGCCCTGGTACAGGTAACATCAAAAGTGATTTGAAAAAAGTTTTTCAAAACGGGGTCGCCCCTCGGCAGTGGTTTGGCAAACTCTCCGAGTGTATTTCTGCCATGACAGGCTCCTTAGCAAAAATTCGTCTCCTTTGTAGATGCCGCTGGGAGTCGGCAAAAAACTGTAGGTCCCACCAATTTGTAGAGAAAATTCAAATCGGCACACCACAAATTGGAAGAGAAGCTTGGCGCAAAAATCTCTTAGGAGGTTTATGATGATATACCTGTTGTATATCGCGCCATAGAGAGAGAGAATAAATTTTTTTAAAGTTTTTTGATTGATGGCACTGCAACTTGAGGAGACTTATCGATAAGTATATAATTATTTATACCTTAGATTTATATTCTGGCCTTAAAAGGTGACACACTTTTTCAACTTGCGCATTTATATTATAAATGCTTTTGACTCTCACACGTATACTGCAGTGCCCTAAGTCGGTAAAGAGTATAGAAATATTTGTGCCAACATCTTTTAATGTTCGAGAGTGAAAACGTTGTCGAAAAACACTCCCGTGACAGCAGGGTCTAGTTACCTGAATGTCTCGTGTTTTAGGCGACCAAGGATAGCTAATTTATTAGAAAGCTGTCTGAGCCGCTTTCAGAATTTGGCATGTCTAGAAGCAGGGGGAAATACTATTATTACAAAAACAACAACAACAGCCCTTTGAGTATTCGAAAAAAAACGCTCTCCAAAAGATTTATATTGCAGCTTTGCAGGCTTGAAAGTGTTATACACAGCAGCATGCAGCACGACAAATGTTTCTTTGGACATCTGACTTTGGCAGTAGAGGAAGGATGAAGCCCAAACGCCGTTGGTGGTTTCAATTGGATTCAGCTATCGCTAAGAATTTATGCCTGCAGTAATGTGCTACGCATTTGCTTTTTGCTTTAACTTTTCTCATTCCCGAAACAAACCACTCTGCAACATTTTCACACCGTAAAACTCGATGGTAAAGGAAATTTCAGTGAATACCAATTATATGCCAAACATATATTTATGCATACCACAAATTCTCCGTACCGCATACAATACATACAAACACTCAATTACATACAAATGTTAATAATTTATGAAAATTGCGACAAACATTTTCGAATAACAGACGATGCCGTAGTAACCATTATATGCATGAATTCCCCAATAAATTATTTATGCATTCAATATTATAATTTGACTTGATTACAACACAATGACACACACACACAAACAAATGGGTAAATTCCCAGCCAACCAAGTTTGGAGCAATGCTAGTTAGGCGCAAAGAAGGACTTTATCAGCACTTTCTGCAAGGAGCGCTTCGAATGAGGAGCGACAAGGGAGTCCTGAAAAGCAACGCACGAGAGTTTCTACGGATTTATATGTGTTGCTTTATTTTTTCATTTTGAGTTTGCTGATTGTTATTGGTCTTTTTATGCATTCGCTGTTGAAAACAAACTGAGAAGTTATAAAATCTAAAGGCTAAATATATGGGTTTAGAAAAATATATTTTCAGCAGCTTAAGTGGCTGCTAATTCAAATGTTAGTTCGAGTTATAAATAAATGCAAATAAATAAAACAGTCCCAAAACACTTCGTTTTCGGTTATTTTCGCTTTCGGAGGAATTTAGGAGTTCACTTTTTTAAATTGTTAGTGAACAGAGTAGTCGGTACGGCGTCCTTCGAGTTATCTGAGTGAGTGTTTTTGCGCCACCGTAAAAGCAACTTTAAGGAGCCCTTAAATATCCCTTTTTCTTCAAACATTTTAAAATACATTTTTTACCGTCAAACATGCTCTGTTGACCAACTTTTATGATCCCCTCTAGGCTCGTGAGCACACCGCACAGCGAGTGTTCACGGTAAAACATGCGTACTCCTAAGGTTGACTGGATTACTTGTGCGTTGCAGCTGCTTAAAGACCAGCTGTAGAGGTGGAGCGACAATTGCAAGTGATATAACAAGCCAAACCAAAATGACATTGCTACACAAATTGTTTGATGCGACCTTTTGCTCGCTTTTTCAGCCGTGTTGCGGCATTGCATTTTGCTTATCTGCGCACTTCAACACCAATAATGTCAATTTAATTTTGTCTGACAGCTTTCACGCTGCAATGCTTCACTTTTTGTTCTTATATAAATATATATCAATATGAAATATAAAAATCATGTCATGCTTTCGCATTATATTCATATTTAATGCAAACAATTTTTTGACTTTTGTTTATCAGTACAACTTGGCAGCTCGGAAGTAATCGGTGAAGCGTAAAATAACTTTCGAATTCAAGTTGGAAGTTGCAAATTGCAGATAAAGTTGTTAAAGTTGATAGAGGCTGATTCATATGCACACTAACAATGCAAGCAATTATAATGAGTTATATGAGCTTTTTATGTTGCTATTGTTGTTGGCACTTTATGCTGTCCTGATTGCACTAAATTGATTGATATGCATAAAAGTACGTAATTCCTGCAAATTTTACAATCTGAAGTGAGCAAGTAAGTACGTGAATAAGTATATTTGTTGTTAAGTCGAAAAGCCACAAAAATTTATTTATAAAAAAAATGCAGCAGTTATATATTTATGCTTGTATACGTGTGTTTATATTTCGTTGCCGCATACACTTAAATTGTGTGAGCGTATACGTAACCGATGCTTACAAATGCATGCTGTTCATATTTAACGAAGCGTTCGTTTGCATGCCATTTGTGGCTTAACAACTCTTTTTCAAATATTTTTCTATTCTTATACCCAATAGTATCAAAGTGTTCAGCAGCACAATGGACAAAGGCGGGCACATGTATGTAAGCAGGTAATACTCACCAAGAATTGAGCAAAATACTCAGATCATAACGGAGTGACGCTGACATTGCTTCGACTCGGTGTTGCTCAAGATTTAGGAAATGTCTGAAATTTACTTTTGCTTGTATAAAACTTTTTTAGGGATAAAATATTGATATAAATATTTGTTTGTATTAAAAAAAAGATTTGTTGGGATGTTTAAAGAGTCCTCTATGTTAAAGTCCACGAATACATAACTTTGGTTGTGTTTTTTATAATGCCAACCTGTTTATAAATTTCTAGCTCCTCTCTTCCTCGCTTCAGTGGCCAATAGGTTTATTAAAGACAAAAGTAACTAACGGTCAAAACTATAATATCTTTATACCTGCAGGGAGTGAAATTATTTTTACATGTTTTATATTACTTGAACTGGCATGTTTGTAGCCGACACCTATAGAGCGGTAGCTTATGACGTAACAAGGGAATATGGAGAGGAGTATATCAGTTCTTAAAAATCATCATACATTTTTTATACTATACTTTTTTAATTTTATTTCTACATTATTAAATACTAGAAGTACCGGCCACGCTTCGCTGACAAAGTCTTTTTAGGTAACTTCCCATTGAGTTCCGTGACAATGCAATGCCATTAGGTGGCGCATGCATCGAGCTATTTAGAAAATTCGTTTAAAATTGAAAATCTTATGATGGAATTTCAACTAACTTCCTGGCAACCTAGGGACTACGAACTTGGCGGATGGTAAATGTTTTTTTTTTGTTAGATACAAATTTTTTAGTTTTTTCAAACCTGTTAAATAATCACTACTAAACGTAATGTTTACCGGTTTGATTAATTCGTTTCTTGAGAATCCATTTAATGATTGATTATCAACTACTTTCAATTTTTTTTATTTCTTTTTTTGGACTTTTTTCAGTATTGTGAAAGCACATAAATATACACATCAACAATACTGAAAAAAATCAAAAAAAATCAATGGAGATTTTTGATTTCTTTTTTTCGATTTTTTCTAATCGTAGTCAATTAATAATTTCCTTTTTTAACAATTAAAATAGTTTAAAAACAATTAAAAAACCGTCTAATTAATTGATTACTAATCACATATCAAATTTACCAGGTCTGATATTTTTATATGTTAGAAAGGGGGAGATATCCTCAAAAAAAAAAAAAGAATTTTTAATTTAATATTATTTTTAAAACAAGAAATTTAATTTTTTTGAAGACAAAATCCAAAAGTAGCTAACGGAAACGATTTGCAAAATATGCGAAATATATGTTTTTATGATTTAACATATTGAAAAGAATTCAAAAAATGTTCACAATTTTAATAGTTTTTTTATACGACGCACAGTGTGGAACTTGCATATATTTTTCTGAAAAAATAGCAGTAGTTGTCCAAGAGTTTGGATTTTTGGTGTGCGGCCATGCTAGATAACTGTAAAGGGAGAAACAAAAACCGGCCTCGTTGCGGTTATTTTAAGACATAGCCCCCATAGAAAATTTTCATTTTAATTATAACTTCCTGCAAACCTATAAATTTGGGTATCAATTTGTATTCCAATTTTCTCGACGCATAGCTTCCCCCAGGGTTTTTTGCTGTACATGTTTGGTCAGCCAGAGATGGGTACGAATAAAAGCTAATGTGGTTATGGAGCTCTCAAGAAAATTCATTTATTTATTTTAATTCGAATAATTACAGAGAAATATGCAATGCATTCAATTATTATATATTCAAATTGTTCCATACACATTATGGGCCGGTTTCACCAGTTCGACTTAACTAAGTTAAGTCGAGTTTTTCACTTTTTCAGTTTCACCATGTAACTTAACGAAGTCACAACTTAGTCAGCCTGCCAGCTGACTTATTATCGACTAAGTCAGTGTTGCTGTCGTTCAAAACCTAAATGTCAGTAATGCTCCTAATTTGTTTTGTACAATGTCCCAGCCGGAAAATTCGTTTAGCATGACTTTAACGGCGTATTCGTAGATGAATGTAAACGCTTGTTTTATAGTATGCAACCATTACGAAACTATCATTTTCAATTAAGCGCTAATTTAAGTACCTTCCAACTAAAGAGAAATGGGTGTAAGATCAATACATTCCTTCGTGTATGGCCATACATGCCCATTTCGCACTGGGGTATTGGGATGCGCAGAGTTGTCTGGTATGAAAAAATACTACTATACATAAAACACCTGATCGGGTTGTTGTGTTCAAAATTATTTAAGTCGCGCAGTTGGTGAAACCCAAAATTAAGTTAGTCTCGAATCTGTGCTAACTTAAGTCACGATTTAGTTTTAATCTTAGTCGCGTTGGTGAAACCGGCCCTATGAGTATTGACCATAAAATAAAAGGGGGCACCTAGGGACAGCTTATATTTATTTGTTCTGTAAGATTAGATAATGGACAACGTAGTGGTAGGAATCAGTGAACTGGGAAAGCCAAGCTTTAATAATGCATCTAAGGACAATAACGAAAGGGCTATTTTTCTATAACTTGTACAAAATTAGTTGTAAATATTAATCAAATTTCTTCTATACATTTTTTCTCAAGATTTCAATTTTGTAGCTTTCTTTCACTCAAATTACTACTAAACTAAAAATATGATTTTGAAACAAATTTTTTGTTCGAATCGATCGAATTATATTTAGGAACAAAAGTTCATCATCCAATTTTTACTGGGGTCATCTTGAAAACATAACTTTTTTTCCTTGACTTCCACACTGAGCGACGCTTTAACTACAAGGTGGCGCAAAAGTAAGCTTCCGATGTTCAGCATATCGGTTGTGCACGTGCAGTGTGTGCTGTTGCACCGTCTTGTTGGAACCACATGTTTTCCAATCCCAATTCATCAAGTTGCGGCAAAAAGAACTCGTTGATCATTGCTCTGTAGCGCTCACCATTCACAGTAACCGTTTGGCCCCGACCGATTATTGGTCAAATAAATAGTCAGCAATATTCCGCGTTCTGGAGCAGTGTAGCGTAACATTGTTTATTAACGTGTATTTCGCATGTGTTTACTGTACAAATGTCCAAACAGAACTGACTTTAGGGGCCAATCGCAAAATTTATAGCATTTTCTGATAGGAGGATTACTTTTGCGCCACGTTGTACAATTCACTAAAACAATATTGAAATTTAAATTATGGTATTATGTAAAAGCCTACGCCATGTCAATTTCGAGTGTCTACGGTTATGAAGTGCACTATATAAGGAAGAATGTCGATGATCTAATGATATATAGAGACCTGTAAAACATTGATTACTAATCGTCATAATTACTGATTTCATTAATCATTTTCTCGAGAATCCATTTAATAACTTTTAATTTTAAAGGACTATTTTCTAAATAATTAAAAAAATCAAAAATAATCAAAAAAAAATTGTTTTGATTATTTTTAAATTAAAAAAAATAAAAATTTATTATTTTTGACTTTTTTTAGTATTGTTGTAGAAGCACGTAAATACACATCAACAATCCTGACAAAAACCAAAAATAGACAACAACAATTAAAAAAAAAATTTACAAAAAAAACAAAAAATAATCAAAAGTAATCAGAACAACTCTTTTTGATTATTTTTGATTTATTTTGATTATTTTTTTTTCTGGTCGTAATCAACTACCTTTTCTTGAAAAAAAAAAAACAAATTAAATAATCTAATTGGGCCGTCTTATTAATTAACTACTTACTACTAATCAAATTTAACAGATCTGGATATATACTACGTTCGGTTTCGTTCAAACTATGAATTTTTAACTAGTTACTGTTAATGGTGATAAGTTAGTAAGTTAAAGAACTCCCACTGGCTATATACTGAGCTCTATAAACCGATTTTTACTGCAAATCGTGCAAAATAACAACCGCCCATTTCCGGTTTACAAAATTTTTTATAAAAACAATGATTGTTTGCAACGTTGACATTCAATCAGTTTAATCATTTGTACACCGGCGATCCCCCACCATTTTATTGTTGTAACCTATTGTTGGTACAGCCTTTGTTGCATGCACAATATTGTTGTTTAATATGGTTGATATGTATGTTGTTGTGATTAAAATTGTAGTATATTTGCATCAAATTGAATATTCACCAAACAAATTCACTTAGGTACATATATATATATACATATATATGTATACGTATATGAATGTACATTTGTGGTTATGCCAATTTGTATTGTGCAAAATTGTGGTTTTAAGCAGGTTAACACACACACGCACAAACACATACAAAGATGTGCATGCGCTGCTAAAAAAAATTCTAGCGCTGAAAAGCATTCGGAACTAATACTGGTTCATGCTAAATCGCTTTTTTAGTAATCGATTGATTACATGTTTTTTTTTTAATTACTAATGATTATTTTGGTTATCCTCAGTAACTAGCTTTGTAAAACACAAAAAAAGATTAAATATACAATAATAAAAATGTATCATATAAATCAAGATTAATGTTAAAAAAAACCAAGAAATAATAAGTACTTTTGATAATCGTTTTTTTGGTGTAGTTTTTTGATTAATTTTGTCTTTTTATTTTACGTTGAACAATTATGATTCTTCTATGATATTTTTAAATCACTTAGAAAATAATAATTAATTATGAATATTGTTAATTAATTACTTCGCAAGAAAATAATCAATTAAATCTGCAATCAGCCAGATTTAGTGGTGATTTCTTAAAATGACTTAGAAAATAATCATTGGTAATGCAGAGTTGGTAAATAATTACTCTTGGAGAAAATAGTTATTTAAGTCGATAACCATTCCTATTCAAAGATAGTTTTTTAAGAGATCTAGCTCAAACCTAAAATTTAAAACATTACTTGTGAATCGTTTCTCCTTACAAAGAAAGGTAATTAATGTTAAAAAAAGACAAGTAAGAAAAGAGCTGTCTTCAACTGTGTGCTTTCATGAATACGCATCACGGTTTTAAGTGTCCGATCCTTACTCACAATAAGTATAAACTCTGCAAAAGATACATAGCCCAATTCCGATTTTTCGGAACAATCGATTGTATGGGAGCTATGCGTTGTATTGCTCTGATCTTGCTGATTCCGACAAATGATTTATCACATGCAAACTGGCGGCTCCATACCAAATTTCATCATGATATCTCAAAAACTGAGGAACTAGTTTGCGTACAAACAGACAGACGGACAGACGGACATGGCTAAATCGACTCAGCTCATCGCCCTGATAATTTCGGTATACTTATTGGTGGGTCTATCACTTCTTCTTCTCATATTTACAAACATCGGACTAAAGTTATAATACCATTTCATGTTAATGAAAGGTATAATAAGAATACCAAAACATAACATTAAGTACAAAATAAACAAAACCGAACAGCAAAAGTTGGAGTGTCAAAAATGGACCCATAAAATATCTATCATAGATATGGTGAAATCAGACCTATTAAATTATGATTACTAATCGTAATGATTACCGGTTTGATTAATTATTTTCTTGAGAATTATCGATTACCATTACTTTCAATTTTTAATGATTATTTTCCAATTAATTTTAAAAAAAAATTTCAAAATGATCAAACATAATCAAAAAAAGTTGTTTTGATTAATTTTAACTATTTTTTCAGATCTTTATTTTTATTTTTTTGATTTTTCTTAGTATGTTTGTAAAAGCATATTTATGTTTTATTATTTATACACATCCAAAATACTGAAAACAATCAAAAATTATCCAAAAAAAGTTTAAATAATCAAAAGTAATCGAAGACACTTTTTTGGTTATTTTTAATTTTTTTTAAGAATCGTAAAAAATCATGTGTATTTTTTTGATTTTTTCTAATCGTAATCAATTAATAATTGCCTTTTCTTTAAAAACAAGTAAACTAATCATTACCAATTAAAAGAGACAGCTAATTACTAATTACTAATCATATTTAATAGTTTCGGGTGAAATCAATAGAAATAGAAGTCTATCTGACAGAAAAACCAGCGTTCTGATAGCTTGATGCTTAGCAAAGCATGCTAAGGTTTCTCCGACGAAGAGGACTAGCAAATTCTGAAACGGATCTATTCAAATCTATTCAACACAAGCTTTTAATAATTAGTTAAATTATTAAAAACAAATAAAAACAATAATAGTTGAATACTTCAAAATTATTACTAAAAACGTAAACAATAAAAAGAAAACTATTTCTACAAAGCACATTGTAAGTAGAATAGTTTTTTAAAAAAGTATTTAAGAAATTTAATATTGATTAGAACTATAGAAAATCTAGCCACTATTTAACTAGTTCTTCTTTTGTCACCTCAGTTCCGGTGCTGAACCAGAAATTTATCTCCGTAGTAACTGAGTTTCCTACAGGATAGAGAAGTGTATATGTGTGCGTTTTTGCATATGTGTACCTACATACATATATTGTTTACGCAATCATTATTTAACTGGGTACCACATGTAAATTTCTTTTCTTAGTGCTGCTTCACAGTGGAAGTGGTACTTCAATATAAGGATTTCAAACGTAATAAATATTTGTGCTAATAGCTTCTTTAACTTGCATTTACCTATAAAAAAAATATATTTGTGCATTTTTAAAATATTTATCATTCAAATTCTTGAGTATGCTATCTAAGTGCTTGCAAATTTTGACTTCAATTTATATGCATTTCATATTTTTATTCACAGATTTCCTCTCTTTCCGCAAAAGCTTTTATAGTTGAAATATTTATTGGTTTATGGCGTACGAGTATTTGGTTGTTAAAAAAAAATAACTTTACAAATTTATTCAGATATGCATCCATATAACTCTTTATAAAACTCAACCTAAGGTCTAGGAGGTTAAAGTCGCTTTCAAACCCCACGAAACTGTGAGATTTTCAGACGCTTGTATTGCTGTCATCCGATCAATGTGTATGTATGCATATGTAAGAAAGAGCGCTCTTCCAAATATTTCAAATGGATAGTCATAAAGTTCTAATGATTATTTTGAAAGCTAAAGCACTGCTGTCAGGGTAACATATGCACCGTAAAATTTCTGCAACTTATTCGTCATGGTAATATGCATTTTCACTCTGATTTTGCTTAATTAATGTTAAGCTTAAGCTATAAAAAAATTCACCATTTTTATTGTTATTTTTTTTTGAAAAAAGTCAATGGTCAAATTTGAAAGATTAAAAAAAAAAATTCAAGATTTACGTGAGCATTTGCAATGTCTTTTGATGACTCTACTAAATTTTTAATACGACCGACTTTGAATTAGGGCATAGTAATCAAATGACTTGGAACAAGTGCCCCCCCAGCACATCTGCGGAAGGGCGGTATCATGTAGCAGCTGCTTTTGCTCTGTGTCATAGTCATAGTGGAGTGAAATTGGTGATATACGCAGATTATATAGTACTGTTTATATTTGGACTCTGCTGAATGTGATAAGTGAGATCAAGATGCTGGGCACTGAAGATGCTGAAAGTATGGGATGCGAGCTCCAAAGACAGTGCTAAAGTTCTGTAACACGAAAATCACATGTTTTCACACAGCTTCTCTCGATGGTTAGAAGTGGCGCATTTCTGAATCAAGGCGTTTTAACAAAGGGAATGTTTAGAGAGCTTTGTGTCATGCTATAGATCATGCCTTACGGAAGCTTCTTTATCAAGGACACGACAACCCTTAAAATAAGGGAATTTGGATGCTGCCTGTCAACGACTCTTAAATTCAAAAGAAATGGGATAACATCTACCTGAAATCTTCTATACAAACATTATGATTATCTTTCATTGGAGGAAGGAGTGGAAGAAAGAGAAATTTACAAAAAAAAATTTCATTTTTACATTTCATTTTTCATGGAAAAGGAAAGGAAATCTTTGTAACACTCCCAGCCACGTAATTATCTATGTTCTGACAAAAGGTTGCCTTCTGCCTACTCGCTTCAGCAACTATAACATGGATGGCCGATGAACTGACTCGCCTTCAATCTGCTCTTTATAGTTCAGTAGCAAGATAGCTTCTTGTACACTTGAAATTGAAAAAATGGAAAATTGAAAAAAAATTTATTGGACGACGTATACCTTAGGGGGACGGGTGACATGACCTAGAAGGTTTCACTGGTCATAAATCACTACCACGACAGTCGGGCCGTACCGCAAGGGAGTACCGAAGCGCACCGGGTTTAAATCCGGCCAAGGACTGTTAATTCGACAACAATCCCCAAAACCTTTGGGGAGTGTTTTTGTCGTTACCACAACAACAACATTAATTAGGTACCACACCAGGACCTGAACAACGGACATAGCTTAATCAATTTATTTTTGTACAGTTTTGTACAATATAATTGAAGTGAAATTAAATTGGATATCGCAAGCTGTGTTTTTTATAATTTTCATTTAAAATATAGCAAATTGCATAACAGAAACCACATAAAAAGAAATTTCAAAGTTTACACAACAATCAGGAAAGTTAAACTTTTAAAAATGTACATCAAAATTCCAATATTCTTGGGCAGAACTTTTATAAAATTTTTGAGTACGCAGTTTTATAGCTCATTCGATTTTAGCATAATAATGTGCTGGTTAGAAATATATTAAATGAAAATTACCATGAGTATAAACGAGCTCAAGGCCAACAATAATAATTTTTCTTTTTAATTATGAAAATTATTATTGTTTTTTTTTTTTTATTTTTTTAATAATTATTTTTCATTAGTTATTAAAAGTTTTTATTAGAATAGAAAAGGAAATTTTTTTTTTTTTTTTTTTTGAGGCAACCGCTTTTCTTATAACTTTTCAACTAGACTTTTTCATCAGAGAAATTTTTGCTATACAAAAAATTAAATGAAAATTATTCAAATCACAGCTTCTTCTTATTTCGTCGAACGATAACCATTTTAATTTCACCCCTATTATATTGAACACAGCTGTATCTTTAACTACCGTCCTTAAGGCGAATTAAATCAATATACCTTGTGGGCTATTTTCAGCTAAGTACAAAAATATTAAAACTTAAAATTCAAGGAAACAACGAAGTAAGGTTATCTTACAAAATAAAACACTTCTGCCTCATTAAAAAGAGAGGAAAGACATTACGAATGTTAATAAACGTAGCAGATGTCTTCAAATAGCTTCGCCGAGTATAAACACAACTCATTGAACAAACTAAACGAAAACAGTTAGTCGCTCTTCCTTTATGATATTTTCTTCTGTCAAAAACATATTAAAAAGTAAGTAAATGCAACTAAAAGTTAAACTTGCTAAATGCGCTATCCAACCATTTACTTTAGCATTTCAGCAAACTACTTGAGTACCTTTTAACTGCTTTAAGATAACCAGCGGTAATGAGAATAGCAACGGTGACTGCAACTCAACTATCAAAAACGACAAAAAAAATGCAATCTAAAGCAATTATCAAAGGGTGGAAGCGCAATCAAAAAACTATATATGTAAAATTGTTTGTGTGTGTGTATGTTTTTGTGTATTTGTGAGTGTGCTTCCATATAAAAAGAATTGCATGAATAGTAAAACTCAAAAGTATCAAATCAAGGCAAAGCAAAGCAAAAGTTTGTACAAGTTCTTTGCAGTTTGATAATGAAATGGATGAGCGTGTCCAGCTCATTTCAACAAATTTTCAGCCACAGCTGGCTGCTTATCTTTCAAATGCTTAGCATCAGTGTTGTTTGTTGCAGAAGTGTACTCGAGTACGGGGGCATTTTTCGCTATTGCACTAGAGTGCAGTTATATTTTTATTTATAGCTAGTTGCGGTTAACACAGAAGAAGAACTTGTTGCTTTTCAACGCGTCAATGGAACAAAATAGATACTGAATTCCATACTGAATTCCATATTCGAGTTATCAGCGTCAAAAAGGAAATTTGTTAACGCGATGTCTTTTTGATATGCCTTTCAAATAGTTGAAATTGGATTTATCTTATAACTAAAATGTAACGTGTGTCTGTCTGTGTCTTTTATAGGCACGTTCAAAGCACTCAACCAATCTTTAGGAAATTTTCAATATAGGTTCTGGACTTTACGAAAAGCCCCCAAGTTATATAAAGTTGCTATTCGGCCTAACTAGGAATTCAGTTTTTTCAAGTTAACGATACTTTATATATAGAAACGAGTTCTACCTATCAATAAAACCACGAAAAAAGTAAGCCGCACCAAGACCAAACAAAATTTTATTATGCTATATCTCCGAATCTATGTACATATCAGTGCCATCAGAGGAAAAAGAAGAAGAGGAGGGTAGAAAGAGTAAATTTCAGATATAGAGGAAGTCTTAGAGAAAAATGAAGAGGCTAAGGAAGAGGAAGGGGATATAGAGGTTGGGGGAAAAGTAAAAGAAGAAAAAAGAGCTAGATTTAGGGATAATTGAAGAAATTATTATTATTATTATTATTATCTATCTGTACACAAGTAAGACATAGTATTTTATAGTATTTTACAAAAAGGCGAAAAAATATTAACTTAACCTAATGAGTTTAGATCTTATACAGGGTGGCGCAAAAGTAATCCTCCTATCAGAAAATGCTATAAATTTTGCGATTGGCCCCTAAAGTCAGTTCTGTTTTGACACTTGTGTAGTAAACACATGCGAAATACACGTGAATAAACAATGTTACGCTACACTGCTCCAGAACGCGGAATATTGCTGACTATTTATTTGACCAATAATCGGTCGGGGCCAAACGGTTACTGTGAATGGTGAGCGCTACAGAGCAATGATCAA
Organism: Merzomyia westermanni; assembly: GCA_949987695.1. NCBI lineage: Eukaryota > Metazoa > Arthropoda > Insecta > Diptera > Tephritidae > Merzomyia > Merzomyia westermanni. The sequence goes on from OX465289.1 coordinate 13,318,067, forward strand.
CGAGTCCTTTTTGCCGCAACTTGATGAATTGGGATTGGAAAACATGTGGTTCCAACAACACGGTGCAACAGCACACACTGCACGTGCCACAACCGATATGCTGAACATCGGAAGCTTACTTTTGCGCCACCTTGTAAATTAACAACATGCTAATATAAAATATGAGGAAGTAGTTTAAGAGTAGAAAGTCTAAGGAATAAGGAAGTGGGTAAAGAACACAGAGCCAACTTGAAAAGTTTAGAATTTGCCTCCATTTTTAGTTAGTTCGGTAAAGAATTCTACAGCTTTACTGCCCTCACAAAAAACATTCTTCACGTGGCGAAATAATTAAAAGATGGTACAATCATATGGCAGGTCTGATTTTCAAAATTTTAGCTTAGAAAATAGGTAATATGGCCATAGCGTATGAATTAATTTTAACATAAATAATATAACACCGATCAAAAAATGTAGGTAAGCTGCAATCACGAATGTTAACAGAAAACCAAGAAATGTAATCAAAATGTTTCATTGAATACATATAACTAGCAGCGTCGTTAATTAAAAATTTGGAATTTTCTTATCGAGGCTTTGTCAAGGCGGCCATATATCCACTTTTGGTATGAAAGTATTGCTACCAAAAGGGTTTTAACTAGTATGAATTAAGTGTTTTGTGGAACATAAATTGCCATTTTCCATAGCTGCTGCAGCACAAAGTACATTTTACTAGCTGTTGAGTTACCATGATCGACACAGGTGAGTTTAGTATTTAGCCTAAAGCCAAGCGTCTTGACCACTTTCTCATAGTTAATAATACTCCCATTCAAGCTGATTTGCGAAAATCATTCAAGTGATATGAAAAATAGCAAATTAATATTGTTTAGGTTTTGGAGACGTTTAGACTGAGAAATAGATGCTAGGTCTTCTTTTATTCTGAAAACGAGACCCGCAGACGATCCTAAATGTGAAGAGCGGTATATTTGTGCATCATCAGCGCATAGGTCTACAGACACATTTTTACAGCAGCATTCAAGGTTATAAATATATAAAGAAAATAAGACAAGACCTAGAATTGAACCTTGCGGTACACCGGATGTTATACGCAATATTCGGGAGCAGGTTTCATTGGAAACGACCCATTGCTTCCTATTCATCAGATAACTTTCCAATAATTTTACAGCATTGTTGCTATATCCGAAATATGCCAGTAGCTTTTGAAGAAGAATTTTGTGACAAACAGTATTAAATGCTTTAGAAAAATCTAAAAGCTTAAGTATGGAAAGATCACTCCTATCAAAGTATGGGCATATATTATCTTTTAGCTTGAGCATGGCAGTAAAACAACTATGTTCACGACAGTATCCAGATTGGTTTGAAATGAGCTGCTTGTCAGTCAAAAACTTAATCATTTGGTTCAATAGAAGCCTTCTAAAAGCCTTTGATAAGGAAGGCAAGACACTTAACGGTCGAAAATCTGCAAACGACATCGGGTTATTTATTTTGGCAACCGGCATTATATTTGCAACTTTCAGGTAGCGAAGTAAAGGAAAAATTTAAAATGTGTGCGAAGGATGATATAATGTACGGTAGAATAAGCTTGATAAACTTAAGACTTATATTGTCTGCACCAGTCGTATTGGATTTTATTGAAATAATACAGCTAACTATTTCCGTTTCAGTGACAGTCATAAAATTAAACTTACTGCTGCAGTTAAAGAAAAGCTCATCATTCAGCTGAAAAGTATTATGTTCATCTCGCGGTTTTAGCAAGAACGTTTCATTCATATCGTGAACATTACCTTCGTATTCGAATTTTCTGGAAATATGATTTTTTAGCTTTTCTAGTAATTTCAGTGGCCTTTGTCGCCCTTAGCACTACTTTGTTAAGCCATTGCGGCTTATTGGTGCCAACTGAACACATTTATCATTGAGATAGTTTACAGGGCGAAATAGGTACTACTTTTGTTTAAGGAAATTTTACAAATATTACTAATCATAAATCAAAAACCGTGTAGGATATGATAACAAAATTCGGCATAAAGATTATACTTCTCATAAGAAATATGATGGAAAAAAATTTACGACATCAGTTATGTACCACGCCTACTTTCATATAAACGATTTTTAAAATGTTTAAAGATAAAGTACCTGGGTGACCGAGCCTTGCTCGGTGGCAACCCTAGGTGGCAATCCTATACGGCCTCAAATACCTTCCGTTTGATACCCATATTGCCATATATTTCTTAATATTTAAAAAAATTTGGAAAGCTGGCAACCCTCTAAGCTTCCTTTAGTGGCAACATCCATCTACCAAATTTCATCGAAATTGGTTTAGCCGTTCCCGAGATAGTGGTCGATATCTGAAGGAATAAATAAAATGCGGTCAGGTAGCAACCCTACTCGAAAATACTTTGGTTGGTATACGGCCTAAAATACCTTTCATTTGATACCCATATTCCCATATATTGCTTAATATTTAAAAAAAATGATATAGGTGGCAACCCTGTGAACCAACCCAAGTGCTAACCCATATACCAAATTTCATCCAAATTGGTTAAGTCGTTCCTGAGATAGTAGTGGATATACAAATATACAAATATACAAATATACAACTACACAAATATACAAGAATAACTCGTTTAAAGTTATAAGATATAATGAGCAATGTCTTCGTTTAAAATAATTTCCTATTGTAACATTTCTTCAGCCGTAACTCGAGAAGTTGGCGTAGCTTACATTTGGAGAAAACTTTCTTTAAATCATAGGAAATCGACTATAGCCTAGTTCTGAAAATAATCTCAAAAATTTGTTAAAGCGCCGTCTCTGCGCCCAACCGTTGCTTAGTTTAAGAACCCCCGGCGAACAGATTAAGCCCAGACAAGTACCGAAATTGTATAACTTAATATCTGGTTACTCTGTTATCCCACCTCGTAACACGAAGGTACAAAAGGCAAAAGGAACGGCTTGCCAATATCATGAGGCACTACAATTATCGAAAATTAACCTTAGTCAAACCAATGAGTTCCTCAGAAAGAATACAGGCTACCTGGAGCCAAAGCGATCTCTCTACCTTGCAATAGATAACTTTAACTAACTCATGTTACACCGATTCAAGAGCAAACTACAGATGGTCACCGATATTCCGAATTCCCTGCAGACTGCGATATCTGTTTAACAAGTAGAGGAACGAGCCCCGAAATGTACTCGATAGCTGGCCGGAACGTTCCTATACACTTGAATTTAGATGACACTTATTTGCAAATAGTTTGAGACTATGGCGACAGGATTTATGCGTTTCAAGACCACCCTAAAGTTTACCACTGTTGAGCCCAGTGATTAGTAGCTGCTTCCGAGTAAATATAAAAATGCCTAACTGTAGTAGCAGTGAATACCACCACTGACACTTCATCCTTGGGGACATGACTTTCGACAACTCCATGACCACGCTGCTTTAAATTACCTTACATTAAGCTCCCGCTATAAAACTCCACGTCTAAGCGGCCCGCTGCGAAAGATTAGTACTTCTCAATATAACTGCCCCAAGGAAAGACAATATCGCAAGCCTCAAGGGGAGGGGTGTGACTCCTGCACGCAGTAATATATTCGAATATTGATAAAATCGAAAACAGTTTAAATGCTGGAGTGCTACTATCTTTCAGGACTTAAGCCGATATCGCTATACTTGGCGTGCATTCTCTTACTTATGTACTTAATTGGCTCTAAGCCGTTGAAAAGGATTTGATCACCCAGCCTAGCTCTCTATGGAATAAAAAAAAACTAATAATAATATATAAATTTTTCGAAGAGCCTTTCTCTTGCATGCAGCCAAGTCGACTCATCAGGTTTTACCAGTATCCAAGCTTCTGGACGATACAGCAAGACGGCTACGACAAGTGAATTAAAGACTGTTATTTTTGTTCATTGAGAGATACCAAAATAAGATTGGATGCCACAATAACACACACACGAAGTAAATAGCTTGGCATTTCACCCGAAACCAGACTTCCTTATTTCAACTGTAAGTGGATGCACGAGAGGTATATACATACATACGTACTCTTATGCGCGTTGAGACTAGATAAATATATATTTAGCTTAACAATAGTATTTAATAATAATAACTTGTCTCAACACACTTCCAATGAGAATAAGGCCGAGCTTGTCTTCCTGCATATTGGGGAGCATACAAGTTTAATGTCGCCTCCCAACGGACTCTGCTTAAGCTTTGTTGTGAAAGCTTTTTGATGCATAAACACACTCGCAGAATTGTCCAGCACTGCCGAGAGGCTGCGTTGTTTTTAGAAAACAAATTTTTTAAAATATTTGTCAGGTTAATTTTAGTTTTTTTATGTTCTGAGCCTGGAACCTACGGTAGCATTGCCCACCACACACCGCCTATAGCAAAGCCTCCCACCCTTGAGTATGCTACAGATTATTTCGCACAACTCTAGCACGATTTCTCCGAACAACTTTGCTTAGAAGGTAACTTCTTAAGTTGATTTAAACTTCAGACTTTGTTATTGTTTTGTTTTGAAGTTGTCTTTATGCATTTTAGCAGAAAATTTCACTTGACAAGTATAATTGAAAAAGAAAATTGTTTCTTTTGAGTTGACATTTTTTCTTTGCTTCAAATGCTCTTGGTAAAATGAGAATGCCAACGAAGCGCAGTTGAGCTTAAATTTTCGTTAATATTCTACTAAGTGAACAATGTAAGAGATGCGTGGTAACTGAAAAACTTATAAAAATGTTGTTTCTTTTGTGGTAATCATTTTGATAATATATAGACCTTGGTGCACATTTTCCCGCCCATTTCTCGCTTTGTTTTCTTCACACTATGACTGTCCTTTCTATTTGGCTCTCGCTCAGTCGCTTATTCTGCCTCTCGCTCTTACTTCCCTCTCTTTTCAGTAATACCTATTCATCTTTCTTTCCTTTTCGCTCCATTTACCCATTCCTCTGAACCACAGCTTCCAATTTATTTATAAGTGTTAGCATATACCCGAGTTAAGTATGCCTGTCGTATCAGACGACTAAAAGCCATATCGACCCGATTTCGGGGTCAACGAAATCGTTTTCATGACAGTTGAACTAGTAACCTGGGTCCTGATAGCAGAGATTTCATGATTCAAATTAGGCAAAAGGACCACCAATATACACTATTTGGTCCTCCATGTCACATTCTATGATCAAAAGCAGGGCAAAATGCAGCTAGTACAACAACAATATTGGGTTGGAGAAGCTTTGTAGCTACCTATTTCTTATTTTCTGACTTTTATTTAATCTTCTTTTTCTTTCTCTTCACTTTCTCGAACCTGTTTTTACTTTCTTTTTCTTCTCTTAATTCTCAGTCTCATAACATTGTATTTCTTCGCTTCTTTCTTGGTATGCAGGGTCCTCGGCACTCATCCCCAAACGCTATTTAAAATGGGCGAATTCGGGTAAGAGCCACGCCCACTTTTTATTAGTAGAATTTTTTCGAAAATAAAAAAAAAGTAATTATTTAGTTTATAATACACCTATAAGGATAAAATTTGGTGTGCACATTAACATGAGGCAGAAATAAAATTATTGCTGAAATTTTTTTAAATGGGCGTGGCACTGTCTACTTTAGATTAAGTCAAATTTAGAAATATTTTTTTTATCATACATCAGAAATCGTTCAAGATATCGAAACGAAATTGAGCACACAGATGTATATGAATACAAGGAATGTTACGAGGTAAAATGGGCGAAATAGGTTAAGGTACACGCCCTCTTTTATATGAATGATTTTAAGAAGGATCAAGGATATATTTAATAGGCAATAACATTGAGTAAAATTATTTTATATTATTTCGATTACACTATCAAAGTATACGTGAATGAAGAAAGTCAAAAAATATAAATTTTCAAAAAAGGGCGTTGCCCCGCCCCTTTTATAGTGGATTATTCCACAAAACTTTCTATGTCATAACTGTCGAAACAAAATTTGCCGAAAATGTTGAACATATAAAGGTTACTATTTATTGTAATAATGGGCGAAATGGGTTTACCGCCACGTCCAGTTTTTAATATAGTTCTGATAAATATGTTTGTAAAATTTAAAACGCGATATTTCTATAACTATGCAAGCTGTGTCAATAAGATCTTACACACAGAATAACCTTTTTGAGCAAAACGCGACAGTGAAAATTTTTTGTGCATTTTTGTGAAGTAGGCGGGGTGCCGCCCACTTTTTAGCATAAAAGTTCTGCGTTTTTCAAAGGCGATTGCTTGTAATTTCAACTAGATATTTCAATAAAAATTGGCCAGCTGCTTCTCAATAGTATGTATACCACAAATCGGATAACACACAAGCAAAATATCCGGGCAAGTAGTTAAAACCCCCCCTGCAATAGGGAAGTTATATATCTTTTTTTGATTTTCATACCTTTAATGAACATAAAATGTGTGTAAGTACGGGAAGAAGAAGAGATGGGCTCATCAATAAGTATATTTAAATGATCAGGACTATGAACTGAGTCGATTTAGCCGTCTCTCCGTCCGTCTGTCTGTCTGTCTGTCTGTCTGTCCGCCTGCCTCTCTGTCCTCTCTGTTTCGTATTATCTCCATTCCTTTTTTTTCTTTTATTTATATCTCATTTCGCATCAATTCTATTATAGTCTTATATCTTTGCCTCACTCTTGTTTCCTTTGTTCTTTATTGTAGTGATAGTGTGCTGGACTTCCACAGGGAAAGGCACAAGTTTACGTGTTGGGCAAGGAATCATTTAAATGTTTGTAAAAAATCTTTATTTCCGAAACGGGGTTGCCTTTTGAAATCTTCCAGTTTGCAGAAAAAATTCGAAGCAATACATCGCTATATCTAGGAGAAGCTCGATCGTAATTTTTTTGCCGGTATATCGTACCAAACTATTACTATCAATACTGAGTCCTTCTAACCTTCTCCTTAATCAAGTAGTCTTTCCAGCCTCCTAATCTCCGTATCTCATTCTTGACTTTCTGCCACTAGATCTAAAAGGGCACCGAGCAGCGGCAACGCCAGCTTTGCGTCTAAGGGAATCGCCCAGCACACCAAACTATTTCAGCTTCCTTTGTGGAAGCACAGACTGTTAAGCGAACACAACAGTAGCGGACAGTAGCTTTACTGTAAATATTCCCAGTATATATTGTTAGGGCTAGTCGGATCGATGATACGGTAAACAAAGTAGCGTGCCCATATACACTGACGGCTCAGAATTTAATAGCAGGATTGGAGCAGGGGTCTCTTCAAAAGACCTTGACTTAGAACTCTTTTTCAAACTACCTGATTATGGTATTGTCATCCAAGTTGCTATTTTAACAAGCCGATGCAAGCCCCTATTTAGATAGGGAAAGACACTACTGGGAAGGAGATCCTTATATTTCATATCAGCCGAGCCGCCATCCAGCTACTTGACCCTCACTCATTCAATTCTGCACTAAGACTAAACTGAAACCGATTTCTCAAAGCGTTGACCTAGCGAAGTTGTATGAACCTCATATAAGTTCCGAAACACGGGGACACTGAGGAAAAGTGTAGGTCAGAGGAACTTGGTAGACAGAGCATTGCCTTATTGCAAGGCATGTAGCAAGGCTAGATGTGTCATATTATAGATGCTGTAGGAGTTCCAAAGATGACGAGGAGGAAGTAATTATTAAGCGGTGACAGACAGTTCTTCTTGGGAGCTCGCTTCCAAGACAACCTCAGCCAAATTGCGGGGTATAACAAAAAGGACTTGGAAGCGTTCATCAGGTCTTCAAATGGTTCGAAGAATATCACATAAAGCATCCCGGTAATGGTCTAAGTGTGCCTCTGCAGCAGCCACTTCAATCCAACCTAAACAAAGCTCTAGTAAACTAGACGTTTCAATATGATTGGACCAAAGGAAAATTGGAATTATAGGGTCTTAGATGAGTCTGCCCCTTTGTCATATGGTCCTGCCTCCTACGTGGATAGCATAAAATCATTGAATATATGAAGAAGAGAGCAATGAGAAATATAGCAACAACTGAGGCAGGGTCAATTTGGTCGTTGCTGGTAGCACAACGGTGTTAAGACCTCATACAAGAGATTATCATAGCCGCAAAAGCAAAAGATTGAGCACTTCTCAGTAAGCTAAACGGGTTTTTTAGGACCTTGAGAGCACTAGTTCAGATAAAAAGTTATCATTTTGAGTATTATTTTCCACTCTAAAGCTACTTTCGAGAGTAATACTTTTGACATTTCTCTTTTCCACTTTTTAGCTCAAAGCGTCCTGTATGAACTTTTCAAAATGTTTTAACCATTTACTTCGTTTCCCCTTCAACTCATAAGTTTATTCCCATGGTCAAAACGTTTCCTTTAGTTGTAATTTCAGTCAAAACTTTTTGAATAAAATTATGGTTGAAATCATTTCAATACCAAAGGAAAATATTCCCAAAGCCACTGCAATCCACATTCACTTCATACAAAGTTCGAACGCCTGCAACTGTCCACTGGCAAAAATGTTTGTATGTATGTTAGTGCTATTAAACTCTTCTAATTGAATGACTCTTGCAGCGCAATTGATAGTATTTATCCGCTTTCAAATATCAGCAACAGCTAAGAAGAACGAGAAGTCTCAATTTCGCCTTTAAGCTCCAAATAAGCTTTTAACCACCCGCACAGCAGCATTTAAGCACTGCTAAGAGATTAAACAAACTTTTGCTGTTACTCCGCAACTTGAATGCAGCCAGTTTTCATATTAAGAAATTCACAGCTTATCGCATACAGCTTGCGTCATTAGACCAACAACAACACTTCGAGCAAAAAAAGAAGAGAAAAACTAAAAAAAACGAGTTGACAAATGTAAAGTGCCTGCTGACATAGCTGATAAAAAAAATAATTGCTTAGGTACTTGGTTACTTTGAAGTGCACAAACAAATAGTCAGCCAGCTAGCCAACCATCCTAGCAACAACTAGTCAGGCAATCAGCCAATAAAGCAAGCAGCCATTCAGCCGCATAACTAAGCCAACTACTTGAAAACCCCCATTGCTTATAGGATTTTCAAAATGGAATTTCCAAATAGCTACAAAAACAACAAACAACACAGCATAGCTGGTTGTAACGGCAATAACAATTGCAACAACAACTGAAATAGTGTGCGTGCTGGTATCATCCTGAGTATTAGCTGGCCAACGGAAAACTTTGGTTGTAACTGCAACTTCCACTTCCAATGTTGTCGCGTACAACTTGCAATTCTACTCCGAAATCGCATTGATTTGAATTTCGAACTTTTGCAATGTCAATAAAAAAGAGAATAGAAAATATGAAGTTAAATTTTTGAAATCTGACACTTGCTGTGGATAGTTATTGGTGACAACAGGCGCATATATAGAGTCATACAAACAAAAACATGTCGGAGCGCATTTGTACCGCAGGAAAATCTGTAACTCTGTGACTGCTGAGATAAGTTTTTCATTCAGAACTAGTTTAGAAGTGTCAAATAAAAACTAGTTCCATGTTAGCTACATGTTTACTAGTTCAAAAATTGGTCTTAATAAAACCATTGTAAAGAGTAGTGAATGGTATTTGAAGAAATTGTTTTGCTTAGTCCTTAAAAGAAAACGTATATTATTGTAATGCGAGTTGTTATTTTTTTTAATAATAGACTGAGTTCGATTTTAATCATTATAGCCTATACCAGATAAGATATGAACTGTATTACACACCTTTCGTTTGATATTCATATTGCAGTAAACACATTTTGGGTCACCTTGGTCCACATATCGGTCGATATCTCCGAAACCGGTCACGTATAGTATTGCAACGGTAAAAGTTTCATACAATTCCACTTAGCAGTTTTGGAGTGATACACGAACAAACATAAAGACAGACGAACAAAAATTGTAAAAGTTGCAACAGACTGTTTTGGCTTGTAGAATTTTAATAAAATATTGGTGTGGTTAGAACCTAGCGAATTAGTGCGAATTTATCAAACTGCATTTTCCACAGCCAAATAGGGATGTGAATGAATAATCGATATTTAATCTAGTCGACTTTTTTATGTATCGATTATTTTAAATCGATTCTTTTAACACATTTACATATTTTATATCGATTTTTTTAACTAGTGCAATCAGTGAGAATGATAAAAAATGAGTAAAACCATGTGCCCACTGCAGGTCAAAACACATACTTTCGTACAAAACATTTCCAGTCAATCTTGACTCTACTCAACTCTCAGATTACACTGAACATTAATCGCAAATACTTGTTAAGGTTTATGAATTAAACTCAGATTTTAAGGAAAACTTATCGTATATTTTACTTTTAATCGGTTAATTTGAATTGTTATTCAGGTATATAAAAAAACTGTATACGGGAAATTTCCGGTACTTATAATACACAATCGTTTTCAATTTTCAATGTCTAAAGCAAAATTTATTTATTTATTTATTTATTGTAATACCGTCAATGAAACAAAGTTTCTTACAGACTACTAACAAAAAGTACATACATTTTATATAAAGATTACAAGTATATTACATTGTTATGTGGAGTTACATACTGAAATTAATATGCTGGCATTCAGAACAAGTTTAAATATCTATAGATAATGAGCGAAAAAGAATTACGAAAGCTTCTGTGGTCATTGAAAAATCAATGACGATTGTTTGAGACAAAATATTAAATTCTCGCATAGATCTTGCAAGAGGAGCATTACTGGCGAATTTAGTTTTAACCTTTTTGCAGTAAAAAGGGTAAGTGACTCGGAGGTTACGCCTAGGAACATTAAAGGTAATCCTTTCCATGAGAGAGGGGCAATCAACGATGCCTTGAATAATATTGAATATAAAAGTCATCGACAACATAGACCTACGACTATCCAATGATTGTAGGTCAATAAGCATGAGACGCGAAGCATAAGAAGGGACAGGATCGTCGAATTTTAAGGTTCTTAGAGCGAATTTAAGAAATACCTTTTGAATACGTTCTATTCTTTTAATGGAAACTTGGCTATAGGGCCTCCATATGAAAACTGCGTACTCAAGACGCGAACGTACAAATGTTATAAATAACATTTTCAGAGTGTAAGGGTCAGAAAACTTAGTCGAATTCCGACTAGCTAATATTGTAATTGCATATTATTTTTGAGACAAATCAATTATAAAAAAATGTTTTCTTATTGTTTTGTATAATTTTTACTGGACTAAACTATTTAAGAGTGTTTAGTGAAAACTAAAATTTTAATTGCTTAGTCTGTAAGAATTAAATTCTGTAGACCGTATGAAATAAAAAAAATACAATTAAATAAAATAAAATAAAATATAATAAAATGAAATAAAATAAAATAAAATAAAATAAAATAAAATAAAATAAAATAAAATAAAATAAAATAAAATAAAATAAAATAAAATAAAATAAAACAAAATAAAATAAAATAAAATAAAATAAAATAAAACAAAATAAAATAAAATAAAATAAAATAAAATAAAATAAAATAAAATAAAATAAAATAAAGTAAAATAAAATAAAATAAAATAAATTAAAATAAAATAAAATAAACTAAAATAAAATAAAATAAAATAAAATAAAATAAAATAAAATAAAATAAAATAAAATAAAATAAAATAAAATAAAATAAAATAAAATAAAACAAAATAAAATAAAATAAAATTAAATAAAATAAAATGAAATAAAATAAAATAAAATAAAATAAAACTAAATAAAATAAACTAAAATAAAATAAAACAAAATAAAATGAAATAAAATAAATTAAATTAAAAAAATAAATAAAATAAAATAAAATAAAATAAAATAAAGTAAAATAAAATAAAATAAAATAAAATAAAATAAAATAAAATAAAATAAAATAAAATAAAATAAAATAAAATAAAATAAAATAAAATAAAATAAAATAAAATAAAATAAAATAAAATAAAATAAAATTAAATAAAATAAAATAAAACAAAATAAAATAAAATAAATTAAAAAAATAAATAAAATAAAATAAAATAAAACTTAATTAAATTAAAATGTCGTCCAACTGGTTATTCTTATAATCTTAAATGATTTTCATCTTAATTAACTGTTCAAAATATGTTTTTATATATCGATTATTTCCTTTAAAAATCCTTTTCTCACAAATAGATTTATCTCTAAACCAAATAAACGATTATTGAGTAATCGATTTTTCAAGCTCGAAATCACATCAGTACCACCATGTTAAACAGTCCATAGCTCCTAAACGAGATTAAGAGTGTTCCCAATGTACCAGTTCCGAGCTATGATTTTCCCTGCAGTGTAAATGCTTTGACCAAACACGCATACATTTAGTTGTTGTTGTTGTTGTTGTTGTTGTTGTTGTTATTAACAGTAGATACATTTAGTGGTATACCCAAATGGCTTCCCTGCAACAATTGCTTGTGTGTGTGTATATCCTGATGTTTGTGTTGGAGGATTATTTCGTATCCAAGATAAAAGTTGCTAGCCCTTAAGTGCTTTATAGCCATATGAAATCAATAAAAAGTCGTTAAAACCATTCGCAGTCACTGGTGAGTACATACGCTTTCAGGATTTCTAGGATGTAACACAAGACCATATGGAGAGAAAGATATAGAAGGAGGCAGTAAGTCTATTGCTATTATTTATAGGGTGGTCGAAATGGTTTCCTAGATTATAGAGGAAATTGCTTCCTAACTAAATAAGGATGAAAGAAACATGAAGACTTGAGTTACTTAATTTCAGTGCGTAAGACTTCGGAGATAAGCCAATGAGCGCTGAATGAAACACAAAAGCTGCGAGGAGGTTGGAAGTAGACCAGTTGCAGTGATCGATAGTAGATATACAATCTCTATAATATCAACTAACATTTTGAGTGCATTTCCATTGCTCGATTTACTTTTATCAAATAAAACTGTGGTACAAGTAGTTTAGGTTATGTTTACAGGGCTGAATTTATGCCTCCTATATTAAAACGAAAGACCACATTTGCCACAAAGCGCTGTTCAATAAAAATTCTAAGATTCTACTCCCTTCGCAAAAGGATTGCAAGTATGTTGAATTCAGTTAGAAAAATTATCTTGAAGATAAGATTGGAAATATTAGCAACAGTTCCGGTCATTCGCTTATCTATGCGTTTCCCGGGTTGTGCGAGACGTCACCCATAATAGGATAGTATTTTTGACTGCTTGGCTTTTATTTGGGCTCTGCATATGTTCCATGAACCTGGCAACTCCATATATCATGTCTCAAATATGGGTGCCGGGTAGTCGCAGGTTGCAGAGGAACGAAATAGGCGGTGAGGCAGTCCTCGCCTTGAGGTCCTTGTACCCTTGACACTTACTGCAACGAACTCGATATGGTACGAAAATGTCAAACTCCAAGGGTCCATATGAGTATATTTGGATTTTTATAGAACCAGCGCACGTCTTGAGTTGAACAAGTCTTCTTCAATACGACTTGCGCGGCGTTGCCACTGAATACGCTTCACCGACTGAGCCAATACCAACAACTTCTCTATGCGTAGCTCTTGCAGTGAAGAGAATCCGTAGTAGTAGCAGTTCGAGACTGAGGATAAGGGGTGACTTTCGTGCGATAGTCACACGATAAGAACTCACGTAATATGAGTATAACAACTTTATATTTAACAATAATTTTTACACCCAATCAAAATGAGCTTACTGCCTCTGCGCTTTTATTGAATAGGAACCCTGCAGCCCACACTTTTCTCTTAATTTTCTAAAATATACAGGTAACTAAACCAAAGTAGTTGCTTTAAAAAAAAATGGTACAAAAATATTAAAATTTTAAAGTGGATGTAGAAAATCAAAAATTAATTCGAAGCATTCAAGTAAAAATCCACTTTTAAGCCATTGAGCTGAAGTGATAATACTTTCAAGCAGCAAATCGAAAAGAAGTAGGTAAAATAAAGCAACAACATAGCACAAAGTAAACAACAAAAATCTACAGCTACGTACCGTTGGAACAAATTACTTTAGGATGGCCACAAGCTCACAGACACGCACACGAGTTCACAAACACCAAAACTAGTCATAGACCAGCTGTAATGCCCGCTGCTAAGCAGATTTTGTGCTTGAAACTCAGCTGCAAAGAAAATGCTGTAAAATCCTTCGGCTTTAGATGCCGCATGGCTTTGCCAATGATTTTTGTATTTTTAAACTTTTTCAAATGGAATGAAAGCATCATCTTTTCAGAAGCCGCTGGTTAAAGCATCTTTTGGTGTATGGCAGACATGAATAGATTGAAATAAAAATTTTTGTGCTAGTGAAATGGAGCAAAAAAGTATTTGGATTGGGAGAAGAATGAGTGCATATATCACAAGTCCAACGTTTTTTATATTCTTCCTCTTTGTAACTTTTTTATACATTAAAATCAGTGATTGGAATAACTGAAATTACGTTTGTATGAATTGTAGTATTTGCATATGTAGTTTCTTGTTTTTTTTTTTTTTTCAGACAAACTGAAAATACCTACGTTATACTATTGTAGAAGAAGATTTTTAGATATATATATATATAACCTTGAGGTCACGAAAGAGTCAACGTACAACCTTCGTTTTACTTTTAATTGGTGCCGTTTTTCTTATAATAGGTTTGAGAAGAAAATATAATGGTGTTACCAGATGGTTGCGAAACCAATTTTTTTTTATAAAGCGAAAGAACGGAAAATTAATATAACTAAACAACTCGCACACGCTCGAATTTATTGCTGAATGCGCCCATGGTTTCCAAAAACACATTTATCATCGGAAATGGTAGTAGCTACAATTTGTACTAACAAAAAAGTTTTGATCTCAAGTATTAGTGAATCCGAAAATTTTATAAGAAGGCATTTAAAAACTAAATATTGAGAAATATATTTTTTTAGTTTTTAGTTTCTTATTTTTTGCCAAAAATCAAAACATTGTTTTAACCAGACCTCTTAAATTTGATTAGTAATAAGACAGCTTTTTTAATTGGTAAAGATTAGATTTAACTGTTTTTCAGGAAAAGGCAATTGTTAAAAAAAAAAAATTATGATTTTTTACGATTATTAAAAAAATCAAAAATAATCAAAAAAAAATTGGTTTGATTACTTTTGATTATTTTTGGATTTTTTTTATTTCTTTTGATTTTTTATTTTTTTTTTTTCTTTATTACTTTTTATTATTTTTGATCTTTTTACTATTGCTGATGTGTATATTTATGTGCTTCTACAATACTGAAAAAATTGAAAATAATCAAAAAAAAATTAAAATTAACCAAAAGTAATCAAAACCACTTTTTTGTTATTTTTGTTTTTTTTTAATAATCGTAAAAAATCATGATTTTTATTGATTATTTTTTTAATTAATTTCAAATAATCATTAAAAATTTAAAGTAATGGTAATCAATTATTAAATGGATTCTCAGGAAATTAATTAATCAAACCGGTAAACATTACTATTAGTAATCATTATTTAACAAGTCTGCTTTTAACTAGTTATAGTTTTTGAGATGCTGAATTCGAGTTTGTAAAAAAAAGTATTGCAACACTGGTTACGAAAATGTACGATAGTTCAAATAGTACCACAAAAAAATTTAAAACTTTTTTCACACATTTATAAAAACTTTCGAAAATATTTGAGACTAGTTTTAGAATATGCATTCGGAATATTTAGAAAATGTTTAATTTTCATCACTTTCGCACAAGGTTTTCTTGGCGAGAAAAACCATCGTTAGGCTTTTCTGAAAGATCGAAGTTAAAGTTCGTGAAAGAAAACAAGTTAGTCCCAAAAACCCTTTTCAAGGCGTAGTTTTGAATATAAGACTAATATTAGATGTTTGCCTTAAGTAAAAATCTGTGGTTGAAAGTAATAATAAGCAAAGTTAATTTTTTTTTTTAATTTTTTAGAGATCATTAGAAAGTGTAAGCTGTTACCCAAAATCGGAACTGAAAAAAAAACTTGTCCAACCTATTCGCCTTAAAATATGTGCTTATTCAAAAGTGGAGTTCGTCTGATTTTTCCACTGTCATCATTTTAAATAAATTTTAAATAGGTAGCAAGTCTTGCTAAAAACGTGTCAGAGCCATGTAGACTTTTGAATATTGCGAAATGTATCTGCTTTAAGAAAATCACCAGACCACTGGCCCGTCTTTGAGTCGACTTGTATAGGCGCCCGATGTCAATGGAATCTTAAGATGATAAAATCGTGCTAAAATTAAAATTAGATAAGCAAATAACTAACGGCAAAAGAACTGCGTGAGAGTTTGTATATTTGTATGTTAGATCACAGTCTCGTGCCTGCTTAAGAAGAAATGAATTTTTGCCGTTTTACAGGATGCCGCGTGACACATATTTCACTTAGAAAATGTAAATGACGTACTATGAGGTATTTTGATGAAAAATGTCTCAAAATAAAATACCTCTTTCAAAACTGCAATTTATAATAGTTTAAATTTTTTTAAGGGTTTTCAGTTATAAAATCTCAAATAATTATTTTGAAATTTTTTTCAAATTTATTGTAAGTTTTTTGAGTATGCAGTTTGTAGCGTAGGAATTTTCACTACTACAAAGTGAAAGCTTGGCATAGCGAGGAGCTAAATTTATTTAAAATAGACGAATACTGCCTAATATTAAAGATTTTATAACTTGAAACGGCAAAACAAAATTTTTAATCAAAAAAAAAAAAAGTTTTGAAAAAATTGTTTACAAATTTTTAAGCATTGGAAATGTTGCTACGGCAAAGATTCATTACTAATTGTAGAAAAATTCTCACAACTTAATTTTTAAAACCCGTTTTGGAAAAAATTTAATTCTTTAGCTTAAAACGAATAATTGAATTGAATTGTTGGTATATAAAATTAAAATCATAATTATTTACATTTCCAAAAGACATTTCTGAACAATTTTTTTCGGATAGCTAATACAAATTTTATTTATCAGAAAGGCTCGAAAATTTGATAAATTTCAAAGAACCATTTTCAAATGTTTGGAGCATTTTCTTATCGACTGCTGAATGGCAGATCACGAACTTGTTTAAAAGACTACCATCTCTAGGTAAATTCAATTTATTTTCAGCAGATATAACGAGTTTTTGCATTCTGAAATAAGGGGAGTTTGGAAAAAATTCGAGATCGGGCGTATTCGTTTTTTTTTTGTAGGGTGATCACTCTCAGTCGTTGCTATCTCATGCAGAAAAGCGTTTATGAGATATAATTTGTGAATAGGCAAATTTATAAATGTTTTTCCAAAATATTGGACAAAGTTTTGAAATCATTTTTGGAGGATTTTGAAGTGTGACTTGGTTACTTCTAATCAAAACAAAATTTGGAAAACAAAAATATTCAATAAAAAATTTTTATTCAAAACACAAGTTATTCAATTGAAACAAAAAGTTTTTATTCATTATTTAAAAAAAAAAATTCAATTATTTTATTTTTTAAATGATTGCAAAAAACTTTTCAGATAATTTTTTAAATAAGATTTTATCAGTTTTGGAAAAAAAAATTTGAGTAAAAATTTATTATTTAAATAAAAATTTATTTTTGAGAAAAAAGTTATACAAATGAATAACGAGATTTTATTTATTATTAAAAAAAATATTTTTGCAAAAATTTAGAAAAAGGAATAAAATTTCAATCATTACGAGTATTCAATCATCTAAGAATAAAAAATAATTACCTCGGGATTCCAAAAAAATTATACCTATATGTGCGTAAAGTTATAATGGGTATTTTGAATCATTTCACTTTTCATTTGGAGATCACTGCATGATTATTCAAAAAATTTCAAAATAAAAAATTTTTAAAACGAATAAAATTTCAAATATTTTATAAAAGTGTCTAAAGTATATAAAAAGATTTTAAAATAATTTTTTTAGAGATTGAAGCTTGGGTCACTTCGAAAGAACACAAATTTTTAATAAAAAATTATTATATAAATAAAAATAAATTTTTTGGAAAAAAAAATGCCCAAATGCAAAATAAAATACATAAAATTGTTAAAAAAAATTTTTTGAAAAACGAATAAAATTTCTGTTATATTATAAACGTTTCTAAATCATTTTCTGTAATTATTTTCGTTTGCTACGAATTTCTTTAAAACACCCCACTGTGCATTGTAATGCAACGCTTTTCTGAGCGCCAACATGCAGGAATGACATATATCTATATGAAAGTGCTATATTTACATGGCTCTACAAATAATGTCGCTAAAAATGCAATTTAAACGCACTCACTGCTCACTTACATAAATATTTTTTCGTCGCTTAGCGTTTAAGTAGAGCAAAGTGCAAAGTGGCATATAAATTAAAAGGAAATAAATGTGTGAAATATGCGTGTGTGTGTGTTTGCTTGTGTGCTTTGCATCGTTGCATTCAACAAAGTGGCCTGCTCTCAATATTCACTGCTCTGCTCGCTGTAGCAAGCTTCCTTTACCAGTTCCACATATTCGTACTTATGAAGTTTGTGCTCGATTTTCCTTTCTGAAACTACTACACACATACATATATACATACATACGCACATATTTTTCCGCCTAATTCTTTGAAATCTTTTGCCTTTCATCTTTTGATCCTTTGAAGCTATGCCAAATATGCGCCAATTCATGTTTGCCAAGCACTCCAAAAATGGTGAGAGATTATATCAAAAAGCTTTATTGCGGCATGGTATTTAGGCGCCAGTGAAATCCATACGCAAACTAGATACTTCTTGAAGAAAAGTTCAATAGCACTAAGACACTAATGTCTCGTTATGGTTCAATAGTTAAATAGTCTCAGGCCTTTGCGTCGATATAACTTTAAATAAACTTCGTATCTGCTCATGAATAAATTTCCTTGCAAGAGATCGATCAATCGATAAGAGTCTTCTGACGTCGTCTATTACTATCGACTATTCTGGACTGACTTCGCCTAACCCATCTATTGGTAATTCTAAACCCCTATTTCAAGATAACACTTGGAGAAGGAATGGCCACTCACTCGAATTCTTCCCTCTTTACTTGTATTGATGCGTACAGGATGTAACTCTAACTAAAAGGAATAACCACTCACAGACTTGGAGAGGCATCATCTTGTATGCGTTACTCCACTTAAAAATATTACAGCAACGACGTTAAATACCATTCGGTTAACACCTTCATTATCATATCTTAGCTATAAATTGGAAAAGAAGCTAGGCCACCCAGATATGTCTCCCCAAAGGATCACTATTATTGCATAAGCCGAAGCTGGTCTCGCAATAAGGCGTTTTATGACTCCTTGCCCCTAAACGCATATATTCCTCTACACATGTATCTTACTTTTATATTTCGTTCTGAGGATGAGTCTCTTTGCTTCGGTTTTAAACAGTTTATTTGAGGCCACTTAGAAACTATATAATTTAAATTATTATTTTTTTTTTGATTCGCTCTCACGTACATATGTAACTAGATCAGTGAATCCCACATCTTTTTATGAGGGAGAAAAAATTTCATTTTCTTATTTGAAATCAAATTTAAGTATGTGTAGTTTCTAAAAAAAAATGTTTTTACTCATAACTTAATGGAGACTATTTTATTTTATTTAATTTTATTACATTTTATTTATTTTATTTTATTTTATTTTGTTTTTTTATTTTATTTTATTTTATTTCATTTTTTTTATTTTATTTTATTTTATTTTATTTTTTTTATTTTATTTTATTTTTTTTATTTTAATTTAATTTAATTTTTTTTTTATTTTTTTTTATCTTTTTTTATTTTTTTTTTATTTTATTTTATTTTGTTTGGTTTTATTTTACTTTATTTTATTTTGCTTTATTTTGCTTCATTTTATTTTATTTTATTTTATTTTATTTTCTTTTATATTGTTTTATTTTACTTTATTTTGTTTTATATTATTTTATTTTTTTTAGTTTATTTTATTTTATTTTATTTTTTTTTTAATTTTATTTTATTTTATTTTATTTTATTTCATTTTGTCTTATTTTATTTTATTTTATCTTTTTTAATTTTATTTTATGTTATTTTATTTTATATTATTTTATTTAATTTTAATTTGTTTTATTTTCTTTTATTTTATTTTATTTCATTTAATTTTATTTTACTTAATTAAATTATTTCCTTTTTCTATGAAAAGCTTTGTCTGTGATTGTATCTCTATCTCTATGGCGCGATATACAACAGGTATATCATTATAAACCTCCTAAGAGATTTTTGCGCCAAGCTTCTCTTCCAATTTGTGGTGTGCCGATTTGAATTTTCCCTACAAATTGGTGGGACCTACAGTTTTTTGCCGACTCCGAACGGCATCTACAAAGGAGACGAATTTTTGCTGAGAAGCCTGTCATGGCAGAAAATACACTCGGAGAGTTTGCCAAACCACTGCCGAGGCTTGCGCCAAGCTTCTCTTCCAATTTGTGGTGTGCCGATTTGAATTTTCCCTACAAATTGGTGGGACCTACAGTTTTTTGCCGACTCCGAACGGCATCTACAAAGGAGACGAATTTTTGCTGAGAAGCCTGTCATGGCAGAAAATACACTCGGAGAGTTTGCCAAACCACTGCCGAGGAGCGACACCGTTTTGAAAAACTTTTTTCAAATCACTTTTGATGTTACCTGTACCAGGGCTCGAACCATGGACCTTCGGTGTGGTAGGCCGGCAACACTACCTTCACACCACGGCGGCCGCCTGGTGATTGTATCCTTCAAACAAAATTAATCTACTACTCATATTTTAAAATAAAGAACGATTTCTTTTACTCCCATAAATGTTTACGAGAGGAAGTAAATTCCTTTCCTTTTATTACTTACATTTCAAATTCATCTGGCTCAATAACGCTTTACTTAAAACTTTACCAAGAATATTGAAAGTAACTGAAACTTGAAACGAACATGTAAATAATCACTCATAAGAAGCAAAGTACTACTAAAAGAAGAAAGATAGTACGAGTATGTACTTCTTTTTTTGAAATAAGGAAACTTATTGATAAAGTGCTGCATATCCATTACATAAGACTCTTGTAAATATCGAAAAAGTATTTGCTACTGCTTTGCCTTTGCACGCAAGTTGGAAATCATCAAATTATGAACACTTCAATGCACATTTCCAGTCTACATCTCAGAATAGAGCATTCAGCTTTTGCTACTTCAATCCAACTCAAGTGCATGCAACGCCACTTCGCCGTATATCAGTAAAGCTCATCTCAGCTTAGTTGCAGCTGGCCACTCAATGCGGACGTATCATGAGGTTTTCTCAGGCGCATATTCTTTGTTGATCCGGCAATCGAACAATCCGACTAGTAAACGTTATGACTTTTTAGGCAAGCATTTAACATATTACCGTTGTGCAAGTTAAAGTAGAATATCAATAGAAATGGCAGAAAGTGTAATAAGAGTAGAGATGCTCCAACATTCTTACTAGACATTTGTACAAATGTAGCAATGTTGATAAGAAATTTTTGTTCAATTGAATTTTTATTATTCAATTGAGACTTTTTGAACTTGTGTTCATTTAGAGTTAGATACTGGATATAAAAACAGAATAGAGTAATATTAAATAGAAAAGGAAGTTAAAGTTAGTTTGTAATCGAACATTATCTACACAGCTGTGAGGTTCAGCAAAAAGCTTGGAATTATTTTTCTTATTACTACAGCTTTATATGAGAATACCTTATAACCACTTATTCATCGTTTTTCTGCTGATGTGGACTTCCACCATTTAACTCTTTTAGTGATCTAGCGCAAACACTTTTATATGCAAATTTAAAAATATGATTTGTATGGGAGGTGCCGCGCCCAACTTTTTGTTTGTATCCCATTTTTCTATAGTTTCTGCAGAATAACCTCATATAACTGTAGCGTGAATACTTATAGAGACGTGCACTGGAGATGGAACGCCTCCATTGTCCGTATCCCCCATTTTTCTAGACCAGTTGAGTCCAATTTAAGTCGTATATAGAGGTTAGTTTGATTAATTATTCTATGCGGTTCATGCCAGTCCACGGCAATTGGACTACAACATAATCCTGAAGGCATACGTGGGATTAAGATGAGAGAATGTTGGTGTTAGTATAAGAAGCAATCTGCCAACCGGTCATGAAATAGTGTCAGAACCGGCGTCGACTACCATCAAGTATGAGCAATACAAATCTTCAGAAACAAAAGCCAGGACTTCTACCGGTCGTGTCTTTCCACGTTTTTCTACCTGGCGACAATCAGAAACATCAATGGATTTAAGATCGTTCTCTATTTCATAATTCTACTGCAGTGAGAGTCCGCCTTAACAGATTTGATGAGCTTACCTGCTGGCAGGCGTTTCTTAATTTTCTGCAAAAAATCGCTTATCCCAGTTATACGTTATGCTTTATTTCATTGAGCTGCTTTTGCGTAAGCTCTTAAAGCTCATCAATAAATATAATTCGGTACTGGCACAGATTCATTCCGCTTCTGGGCTTTTAACTGCACTACTCTCACATATTTTTAGGACTCGTTTCGTTTATCCTTACATTTCTAAGCGTCGGACCACATATGTATTTCGTCGCTATCCATGATTCTGAGCCATACATCAGTACAGGTATGATGATAGACGTAAAGAGCGCGTATTTCCCAAAGTCATAGTCGTATAAGCTTTGCAGGAAACTCAAATTCATTCTGCTATTTTCACTGAAGAACTGAAAAATAACCCCTTATTCGAACTAATTAGATAGGGTCACAAGGTTATTCCATATTCCATATCTATACATACATATATAGGACAACAGCCCTTAATAGCTCTTTGTTTGTTAAATTTTGACCTTCCAACAAATCGGGTCACCTGACTGTATTCTTCAACGCCTGGTCTTTCCAGCGGAGTGTGGACCTCCCTCTTTCTGTCAACCATCTATTAAACTCTTCACCAAAACAAACTCTTCTAACTCCAATCTGATTGTGGTCCGCCACTGCTATGGGCGTAGTTAAATGCAAAATGTAAAAATAATTACTTTGTTGAAAAACCACTCTTTTATTTCGAATTACACTCTCAATTTCACTTTTGGTTTCTAGCCATTTTACGAAATGGAGCTATCTACGCGTTTGCATTTAGAATTAATTGGTTTGTTTAAACAAAAAATAATAGGAGTGAGGTAGCTTATCTAATCTTTTGTTTACGAAAATTGCACACAAAGCTAAATTTAGAGAGACAAAAACACGGATTTTTTGCTCATTTCTCATACCAACAAAAACAACAACAAAATATGTTGAAATGCAAGCAAAACAATTTTTTTTTTTCAGCAAACCATTAATGAGATGTTACATACATATTAGACTGGGCAAAAAAAATAATTTAAAAAATTCGTCTTTCATGCTTTTGGCACTGAAGGGTTTTTTGTGGCAATTTTTATTTTCCTGGAAGGCTTTAGGTAGCTCATTTTATTTCACTTTAATGGTTTTGCAGTTCTAGGCAAAAATTTTAAAAATAATCTTATCTAGCAACGTTAAGCTTCTAAAAATGTGTAGCTGTTTTTATTCGTCATCGTGATGGTATATTGAATTTTTTTTTTCGAGTCTCCTAAAAATTAGTTAGAATTGAAATCAACAAAAAGAAACAAGCACGAAAATTAAATAAACTTTAAATAAATTTACAAGGCCTGGAAGAATAACCTTCTGCTCTTTTATTAACATATACATTAGACTGGGTCGATTTAATAACCGATATTGCGCCATCGATTTTTCGATAGGTTTTGGGCTCAGGAAAAAAAAGGTCCACTACGCATACCCAAAAAAATAATTTTCAAGCCTGCGAAATTTCATTTTCTTGACTTTTTTCGACTTTGATTTTTAAGGTTTTTTTTCATGACCTACTAAAAAAATGTTCATCTGATTTTAAAATTTTCACGTATACCCTGTCTGACCCAAAAATGTCCGCTAAAAACGTTGGTGATAACAGTTGTTTGAAAAAAAAAATAATTTGGGGAGTGTTTTGGTCAAAAAATTTACCATTTGGCCATTTTTTTAAGGGTTTTTTCATGCCAAAATGTTTTCGATGAAAACGAATCTGTCTCATATTTCCTGTCCCACTTAAAATTATGCGCTAAAAACGTTGGCGATAACAGTTTTTGAAAAAAAAATTTTATTTTCGGGTTTTGGAAAAGTCGATTTTTCGACCAAAACAAGTCCCAAAAGCCGAAAATAAAATTTTTTTTTCAAAAATAATTTTAAGTGGGACAGGAAATTTGAGACAAATTCGTTTTCATCGAAAACCCCTTTAAAAAAAATGGCGAAATCGATGGCGCGATATCGGTTAACTTTCGTCCATACAAATCGACCCACCCTAATATACATATGTTGAAAAGTGTTTAAGAAAAAAACGGCTAATATAAATGTCTGTAAGTTTCAAAGTACTTTTTTGTTTGTTCTTTTTTTTTTTTGTCGCTCTGAAAAATCATATCAATATCATTTTCCAAGGAAAAAAAAAGTAAAAGAAACCCTTAGCTAATATAACTGCCTCCATGTTTCAGTATTCGTTTTATTTTGTTTATTTTTTACTGCGTTTTTGTTTTTCTGAAAAATAAATGTTTGCTTTATTTTTGGTATTCTGGAAAAAATAGCAATATAATTTTTAAAAGAAAAAAGGTCTGCAACTTTAATATAACATTTTTGTCATGCTGTAAAATAAGTATTTTTTTGTTTCTGCTATTCTAAAAAACAATACCAATATAGTTTTAAAAGAAAAAAAAGGTATGCTACTTTCATAGTATTTTTGTTTTTTTTTGTCATTCTCAAACATAAAAATTGTTTTGTTTTTGTTATTCGGATTCAAATTAGTTTTCTACAGAAAAAAAATGTTAAAGGTAAAACTCGCCTAATATAAAAATATAAATGTCTGCAACTTTCGCAAAATTAATTTTGTTTTTTTGTTTTTTGGCATTTTGAAAAATGAGTAATTGTATGTTTTTGTTATTCTGAAAATCCATATCAATAGAATTTTGCAAAGAAAAAAAAATTGTTCGGTTCAATCTAATACATACATGTACATACTAAGTATATCACATATCTCTTGAAGTACGCGGCCACCCACTCAATGCAGCTCTACACTACAGCAATATAAAATCGCGCTGCGTCATTATTCTGTGAAAATTCACATCCTCTCACTCTCATCATGCGAAGCAGCAGCATTACATAACTTTAAATGGATGTCTAACAAATTACAAGCATAATGGTTTCAATATGGATTAGTGTTAATCTGAAGCATAATTTAGCATTAAGGGTCCATCTACCTGCGCAAATACTTTCGTATCATATTCAGTACCGCAATGCTTCCAGGGCATGCCCATGTAGTAGCATGAGTTGAGTGTGTTTTATAAGCAAAATAAAAATAAAAAATTTCAAAAAAGTTAAAAGCAAAGTAAATTATACCAAAACCCAAAAAAAAGAGCAAAGGAAACAGTGCATTTATATTAGCGCATATTCAGACACACAGAGGTACAGTTGCGCGCTGTAATAATAGTCACTGGAACTAGTTTTGCGTATTTGAAGTGACAAGCCTTTACACACTGTTACGAATTACTTGTAGAATGCTGAATTGGGAATGTAGGAAGTAAACGCTTTTTTTCCTTTATGGTTTTGAAAGCAGCCATCGTAAATCAAGCTACACGCTTTAGGTAACGGTTACTTCAATATCACTAATAGACATAACTTTCAAGTCCCGAGAGTTTTAAAAGAGCAATGGCTTGACCCAGAATTTCAAAGAGACCACCCGAAGTTCTTAAAATCTAATAAAACTTTGAAGCAGTATTTAGTTATGAGGAGCTAGGCGCCGTTTAAGCATTTGCCACTATGAAGTTTTGACCTCTTTAAAGCTAATTTAGGTGTCACAAATTTTAAGTTTTGAAATCTTTAACCTGTGTAACAATGACTTTCGCAGCTCTAGAGAAACTGTATGAAAGACATGTATATTTTTAGGTAACGACTACGTCATTGTTACTAAAAAACAGCACTTTTAAGTTCCGAATATTTCAGAGTGCAGAACGGTTAAACAACGACGTCACGAAGACTACCCAAAGTACTGCAAAATCGATGCCGTTTTGAAGTTTACTTGCGGTAATTTGGGTTCCTCGCTGCTACCATGATTTATTACTTTGCAGTTTTGAAATGTTGGCTTAGTTGTAATACTAACATACGCCATAGCTGAAATGGTATTTAAAATTCTTATAACTTTCTTTGCCAAAAATAGCTGCTGATGCATCAAAGACCTACATTAGTGCCGGGCACGTAAGCACGTAACATCTAAAGTACCAATCACC
Source organism: Merzomyia westermanni (assembly GCA_949987695.1). Classification (NCBI taxonomy): domain Eukaryota; kingdom Metazoa; phylum Arthropoda; class Insecta; order Diptera; family Tephritidae; genus Merzomyia; species Merzomyia westermanni. The sequence continues at coordinate 13,344,249 of OX465289.1, forward strand.
GGTTCTCTAATTTTTGTAGCTACTCTATATATTTTGATTTTAGAATAATGACAATGATAGTTGCGGGCACTCACAACAATTTTTTCATTAACTAAACTTATGTCATAAACGCACATTTCTATTTTAATACCCGCAACTGTACATATGTATGGTGGCGTATCTTCATTAGGACAAGCATATATGATAACGTTTTTCGCTCTCTTCTTTTTATTTGCGGTAATATTCAATTTGTAATGGAATACGATGGTAAGCGTGTTGCATATACGCAGGCGCTTTAGCTTTGATAACGTTAAGGGACAATGTGGAATACGAAAACTTTGCAATTCGTAATTTAGGTGCTCCTGCTCTTATTAAAAGTCACTTTTTCCTTTGCCTTGTGTTATCCTAGATTTATTACATTTAATTCTGGTTTTATACTGAGTTATTTGGGTACAAAATGTGTGATCTTTTTATACGGATTTAAATGAATTTAATGAATAAAATTAAGACACATAAAGTTTATTTGAAGTAGCCGCTTGTATAGCTTAACGGAGAGTGTGGTATAGTGAGTAATGTTCTTGTCCTAAATTTTAAAGTTAAGCTTTCGAATTCGATATTCGATACAATAAAAGATCTATCAGCCCCCTTTTATAAGCAATTAATCCTCTCGTCGACATTGGGCTATAATTTATCCAAACTACACCTTTTTCAGTTTAAATTCAGAAAGTTGCAACTCATACGTACGTAACCAGCGAACATTCAAAATTCGCGATACTTTTTGAACACACCTCGTATTCAGAATTTCCATTTCATATGAATTGCAATTTTCTCAATATGATTTGTAACTCTCTGAAAATGAAATAGAAATTCCGAATATGAATTGTATCTTTCTAAATATATGTTGTAATTCTCTGAATTTAAAATGGACATTCTGAATATGAATTCTAACTTTCTGAATATGATTTGTAATTCTCTGAATTTAAAATGGAAATTCCGAATATGAATTGTATCTTTCTAAATATATGTTGTAATTCTCTGAATTTAAAATGGACATTCCGAATATGAATTGTATCTTTCTAAATATATGTTGTAACTCTCTGAATTTAAAATGGACATTCTGAATATGAATTGTAACTTTCTGAATATGATTTGTAACTCTCTGAAAATGGAATGGAAGTTCTGAATATCAATTGCAACTTTCTGAATATCAAATTTAAATTCTGAATATGAATTGTATCTTTCTGAATATCAGTTGGAACTCTCTGAAAATGAAATGGACATTCTGAATATGACTTGTAACTTTCTGAATATGAAATTAAAATTCTGAATATGAATATGAGTTACAACTTTCTAAATTTAAACTGATAAAGGTGTAGTACCTTATGGCAATCTCAATTTACGTAGCATATTCATATGAGTAGAAAGAAAAACGTACTAGAGATGTGAGTTGGAAAAGTCCATTACTCAGTAATCGATTTTTTTCTCAAATAAAATAATCGATGTTTTATACATGAAATTTTCAAAATTATATAACTATTATTTCAAAATACTGTTAAGCTTGATATTAAGATATGTAACTTTTACGGTATTTTTCTTCGAACTTCTGAAAAATAATTTCAATATCATTTTCATAAAAAAAAATTTTGTGATCCGGTTTAATATACATTTTAGTACTAGCATCACAAAAGTTATCGATTAATATAAAAATCGGTTATTTATTCACTAGCTTAGACCGTACCCGTTCAGGCATAAATCAGCAAAATTAGTCCAACAAAACTAGACAGTTCACACATATAAAAATGTATAAAGTCATCCAAACTGGCATTAGCGCAAACTACTCTGCAACTCAACTCGGATTTATCCCAGACTAGTCGCACTTTTTGCACCTAACTAAGAATAAGTATACATAAATTTCTTTGTATGGGTGAATTTGAAGAAATCCGTCAAATATTCAAAACTCAAACTATTATTATTAAAATTAGTTAATATTTCGGTCGTTATAATTGCAGCAAAACTGAAACAAAGAATGTTGAGCGCTAACAAGAGCTTGTATGTTTACAAATTAATTTAAAATCGTGCACAGAAAGCCAGCATAGTTTATGCAACTTTACATAATTTCGTAGGGAAATTTAAAATACTCAAAGCAAATATGCATTTTTATGCAATGAAAATTTAGAAACTGCTTGCGCTCATGAAAAATTTTGTTAAGCAAAGATTTCTCTTTGAATTTGATTTCAAAAATTAATGTTATAAAATACAATTGCGCGATTTCAGCAAACTCAGTGTGCTTCAAATTCAATTAATAGAACAATCAATAGAGCGGTGCAGTGCAATAACTCCCATAGAAAAAGAGCCCACGGCCTTTTATTTCCTTTTTCAGTTGGCATTATTTCGTTTTCGGTAAGTAAATATAAGCCTCGAGTGTCATTGCTATTATTATTTTCTTTGGCTAGGTTTCCCATTCCAAATTTATAATCTTATATGACATGACATAACTGTAATCGTATACCTTCAAAATAAACTGATTTTTCTTCGTAATCACTTAAATAACAAAATGAAGTTATCTAAATTTTCTGTGAAATTCATATGAGAAGTTGTCGTTTGCAAGATAGCAACCATAATTGTGAACGCTTATACCTTTTTCTGCTCGCTCGTTTATTTGTTATACCCAGCGTGTACTAGTACACAGGGTATTATAGTTTTGTTCATACCACCGTTAGGTTTGTAGCGGTACAAAATAATGGAGACACATATAGAGTTCCATATATCAAAGTTCTTAGAATGAACAGAGGAATCCAACAAGACATGTCCGTCCGTCAGTTCGTCCGTGGACACGATAAATTGAGTAAAAAATTAGATATCTAAATGCCAAGGTAGGTTGCTATTAAAATGGGCGAACTTGAACTGTAACCACGCCCCTTCGACATCGAAAATTTCGAAAATCGTATAAAATTAGATAATTCACTAATAAAAGCAGTTACTATAATGCAATTTGGTAGATTAAGTTGGTTGTCCTATTGACGATTGTAAAAAATGTTTGAAAAAGGGGCGTGGCACCGCCCACATATAAGTGAAAAAAATTTCTAATTTCTACTGTTAATAACTACAGAACCGTTTATGCTAGAATATCAAAATTTGTTAGGAGGTATATTATGGCTGTGTTACATACACCCCTAGAAAATAAGAAAAATCGCTTTTCGATCACGACTACTTTCTCATAAAAGCTATCTGAAAAGGAGGTAGAAATACTGAACTGCTCTTTTTCAATGAATGATACAAGTAGAATGATATAATTCGACAGTTACAGAAATTTTCTTGGTTTTTATATGATTTTTTCAAAATTTTGGAAAGTGGGTGTGGCATGGCCCACTTATAAGACAAAAACTGTTCAAACTCGACTGTAAATAACTTCATAACCATCTAAGATAGAATTACGAAACTTGATACGAGGTATACTAGTTACGTGTAGTGTCCGCAAACGGAGAATACGCAAATCGATGGACGAGAACATGCCATACATATATCGATTTGTTTAATTGTTCTTTACAGTGTGGCGTTTTCCCAACTTCATGGAAAGAGTCTTTTCGCTTTCCTCGCTATAAAAGCAGGAGCAAGTCGTCTATAGAAAACTACCGTGGAATAGCAAAGCTCTACGCTGTTTCAAAATTATTTGAAACTATCGTTACTAATCACCTAACATTTTCTATCCCAATACTGATTCCAGATTCTCAGCATGGATTTTGTAAGGGTAAATCGACCACAACCAATTTACTTGAATTTACAACCCACTCGTCGAATGGATTTAAAGACAATCTTCACACTGACGTTATTTACACAGATTTTAGTAAGACATTTGACAAAGTTTGGCACTCTTTACTCATTCACAAATTGGATCTTGTTGGCTTTCAACCTGGTCTCGCCCGTTGGATCTCCTCCTATCTCTCTGGTAGAACGCAAAGAGTCATTTTTAAAAATTCCGTTTCTAACACTATTGATGTATCCTCTGGTGTTCCTCAGGGCAGTCATCTGGGCTAGGTTCTGTTTTTGATTTTTATAAGCGATATCTTTACTACCATAAAACAGTCAAAAATCTTAATCTATGCTGACGACGTTAAATTATTTGAGTCATATGCTTCGATCGAAGAACGTTATTTCCTTCAAATGGATTTAGAGTACTTAATTACTTGGTGTAAAGTAAACCATATCCCGCTTAATCTTGCTACATGTAAGTTCATGTTTTTTTCACGTCGGTACAACCAGCTTTTTATACAATTAACAACCACAATCTTGAACATGTAAATGTTTTTGTCGACTTGGGTGTAACGATGACCTGCCAACTTAGTTTCAGCCCTCATATTGAGGCTACTGTCAACAAGCCTAGAGGTGTATAAGCGTTTGTGAAAAGGTGGTCAAAAGAATTTAGCTAGTCGCTTAAAACTTATCGATCTCCCAACCCTTGTAAGAGCTTCAAGACATTTCAAACCTATTCTTCTGAAGCAATGCAGGGCTAATTTTCAATTACACGATATTTGATATTTCGGTCTAGCTTTTATAATAAAAAAAAAACTTTTCTCTCCTCTCTTAACAAATGATTTATATGTGTTTATGAAACTCAGTCTTTTATGCATGCACCTTACTCAGCTGATGAAAATTTTTCTGTAGCTGAGCAGTTTGAGATCTCGACGCTTAAGAAACCTCCGCCTTTCAAACACTCGGCAAATTTGATCCGCGCGTAATGCGAATGCGCCTCTCGTGTCGGTTGGCCGGAATGGTGGGTAATCCATTGGGCTTATTCTTAGACCAAATTCGTTCCGAGTTATGACGAATTGTAATTACAGCATGAGGGCGTGGCACCGACTACTTTTCCAAAATTACATATAGACACACATTCATTTTTTCTATAAGAACGCCCACATTTTGGTAGAATTTTAATAATTTTAAAAGCTCTACAGGTCAAAACTCCAGAAAAATGTATCATGACTTCTTTTACACAGCTGGGTATTTAATGTTCTCGGGATATCCCAAGTGCACTCTCTTTACCTCTCCTAACGTAAGCGAGGCGTGTCTCCAAATACAAGGATGAGTAGTTTCAAATTTACAGCCATATAACTGATTTCTGTACAGCACAAAAAACTCCAGACAAATAAAACCTAAGAATGTGAAATATGGAATTGTCATCATCATTGTCGTCTTGGCCTTAATCAACGTCATCATAATCAAAATCATGACTATCAACATCATTATCTTCAACAACATTGTCATCAACTTTTTATCGTCACCGTCATTAACATCATTATTATCAACGTAATTATCATCATCGTCCAAGTCATCATCATAATCAACATCACTATCATCAACATAATTATCCTCATAATCAATATCATTATGATCAGCACAATTATCATCAAAATGAGATATTTGTAACATAATCATAATCACATAATCGGAACTACCCTATCTAACCAATTACTAATAAAAAATTAAGCTAGTCAAAATATTGTTTTGAGTAAAAGAGCAAAGAAACATAATGTAAACCCACCCTAATACTAACTATGTTTCAACAGCTCAGCTTAAAGATGCTCCAAATTTCCTCTTCTCCGCATTTTCTTTTGCACTTCTAATACCTTAACTTTCTGCAACAAAACTCTGCAGAACACTCTTTCGGCTTTAAAGGATAGTGGTGGCATTGAGTTCGAAGAGGCAAGTTTTCCATTGCGCTCTAATTTCTTTTATCTTACCTCCAATCTCTAAAATTATCTTCGCATGTCCCATTAATTGAATCTTGCTGCACACACAAAAAACTTTCCTTCAAAAAAATCTGTGAAAAATTCAACAATTCGGGTTCTTGCTAGCTTTACCAGCAAATATTTAACACTAATGAACTTCTGCTAACCGAGAGAGCGAAAGAAGTAAATTAGAAATATCCAATTTGAAATGATAAAAAGAAAGAGCGAGCACTGCTGACACAACCAACAAAAGGACAAAGCAACACCCACTTTCAAAAGTTTGCTTAACACAACAACAACAAAGCATACATGCAAACGAAACAACAACTAGAAAAAAACCAAAAAAAAAATAAATAAATAAAACGATTCAAGGGAAGCAGTTCATGAATAGTCAACGCTAATGCAAACAGGAAACTAAAAGGACACAGCATGCACCAGCCATCTGTTACGCCACAATGCCACGTTGTAAGTGGAAATGAAGGTATTTGCGTGTTACATGCTAGAGTAATAGGAAGCTAAAACCAAAGGACTACATACATATAGGTAGTGCAAGCAGAAGAAGAATACAATTCTCATGTCAAATGAAATGACACAACAACGGTAAAAAGATAATACAAGAGTGAGGCCAATGGTTAGCTTGACAAGGTGGAAAGGATGAATGGTTGATGTAGCGTGTTGGCGGTAAAAAGAAAGAGCAAATGGAAATTGCACGATGACAAGTGGAAACACATTTACATGACGAATGGCAGCTGGATGTTGAGTTAATGTAATGGGCAGTAGTGGGAGCAAAAGCCAAACATGGCCGTGCAATGTTGTTAGAGAATGTGAAAAGATGGGAAACACTCAAAGGTGTAGCGGAAAATAATAACAAGGTGTACAATCAGGAAATGAGAAGGGCGTAGAAAAAGAAAAAATTAAGCATGAGTACTAAAATAAAAGAGCAGGTATAAGAAGAAATAACTGGAACTATTTCAGTTAGATTAAACGAAACATGAAATGAATACGGGCTAATGCAAAATAACAAACCACGCATAGCTGTCACTAAACTTTACATAACATAATCAAAAATTACGCATGTATAACTCAACAGAACAAAAAACATTAACCCTACAACACATAATCAAAATATTAAATAAGCTAAAATAACACAAGATAACATAACATATCGTAACATAACGTAGTATAACTCAACAGAAATAAATATCACTCAACCTTACATCATATAATCAAGCTATTGCACATGCTAACATAACATAACTTAACACAGCATAACATAACGTAGTAGGACTTAACTGAAAAAAAATATCACCTAACCTTAAATCACATCATCAAAATATTACACATGCTAACATAACATAGCAGAACATAACTTAGCATAGCATAACATAACGTTGTATAACTGAAGAGAAAAAAATACGCCTTAACCTTACAGCATAAGTTAATATAACATAACTTAACTGAACATAGCATAACATAGTGTAATATAATATAACACGAGTAACTTTCACTTAACCTGACACCACATAATCAAAATATAAGGTATTTTAACATAACATAACTTAATTTAAAATAGCACAACATAACTTAGTATTACTAAATAGGAATAACTATCACTTAAGCTTACATAACATAATCAAAATATATGTTAACATAACATAACTTAAATGAACTTGGCGTACCATAACGTAGTATTACTAAACAGGAATAACTATAACTTAAACTTACATAAGCTTAATAGCTTAAAGCAGCAAGATTTTTTGTAAACCATAGACTGAATAAAGAAATATTAAACGTGAAACTTACATAACATAATCAAAATATAACATAAGTAAACATAACATAACTTAGCAAAGCATTACACAATACACAATTTAGTACAATGTAAGACTGCAGAAGCATTTACTCAGTTTTTTTTTTTACATAACATAACATAAGACAACACAAATGAGCTTAACATAAGAAAGCAAAAATTTAGATTTATTATAAAGTAACATAAAACAAAATAGTATAACATATAAGAAAATAATTTAACATTGAACGGTGCAGATTTCTTAAAAAATACAAACTTTTACATAAGGTAAGATAATATATGAAATAACTTAAAATAACAGAAGACAACAATATATAATAACTTATGGTTTAGTAACAAAACATAACATAACACGAGTAACTTTAATAACAAACCATAACACATAAGAACATAGCGTTAAACAACCTACCCATGTCTGTGCCAATTCCGGGACTTGGATCACTATAGTCTTTGCTTGTGTAGGTTGAATAGTATGTCCTCTAATGAAGTTCAACCAAATCGGTCTTAGAAATCTTTATTGTCAGATAAGCCGTAAGGGTTCTGAATTGCTCTCGACTAATCCTTTGAATTTTTTCTGATGAAATCATCGAACGTTCAACTTAAAATATGACGTTTTTAGAATAAACTATGAGATAAGATGTCTGCAATCGCATTTCGAAAAATGTTGTTTTTCAAAACTGTACAATCTTTCTAACTTCCTCTGTAACTAGAATCCATGGCGCTTCGGGAGCAATTCTACTTTAACTTCCTCCTTGCTTTCAATATTCTCAGAACACAGATACTTATTAGATTTGAAATATCCTTTAATCTAAATAGTTTCACTCTTTACCGTCCCTCTAATAAGCAGAAAATGCTGTAAAAACTGCTAGCACCGTTTCTTAGATATTTCCATTGGTAATATGTAGTTGTAGTAGAAAAGCGAATCGGAAGTTAACAATGAACAAAGTGCCAAAGTGCACCATTGAGTGATTTCCCGTAAAATTGAGCAACAAAATAAATAAACAACAAAGTTTATCAAGAAGCAACAACAGCGAATTCAGCACAATAGAAAATCATACCAATGAGAAAACACACACGTACAAAGTGAAGTTGTAAATCCGCCATTGAGTAGAATGCAGTGAGCGTTGAGCTGAAGTCATCTTTACAAAATGTTCCACATGTATGTACAGTTGCGTTCAATATAATAGTAGTGAAATGAAATAGCTGTGTTTTTAATCATTTTGATTTAAAATATAGCTAGTTCCATAACAGAAATTAAGAAAAAGAAATTTCATAATTTACACAGAGTTCATGAAAGTTAATCAAACTTTTAAAAATTTACATCAAAATTTCAATACTTTCGGGCGGCATTTTTAGAAAATTTTTGGGTACACAGTTTAATTTTAGCATCATTATGTGCATGTTAGAAGTACGTCAAAATTTTCCCTGAGTTTTTTGAATTTTTTTTGTCAAGAATGTTGGGTATTTTTTCCATAAAAATGGATTTTTCTTCATGCGTTGTATCGAAGAAATCGCTCAACACCCTTCACGAAAAAAATTCTGAAAATTCCAGGAAATTTTTTAACTTGCACAATGTTGTACTAAAATTTATTGGTCTATAAAACAGCGAATTCAAAAGTTTTTTAGAAATTCTGCCAAAAAACTTTGAGATTTTGATGGCCATTTTTGTAAGTTTAATTGACTTTCCTGCACTTTGTGTAAACTTTTAAATTTCGTTTTATGTGGTTTTTGTTATGGAATTCGCTATAGTTTAAATTTGAAAATTTCCTCGAACGATATGGATTTTAATTTCAACTCTATTATATTGAACACAGCTGTTAGTATGTATTTATGTATGTACAGGTGCATATGTGCTGAAGCCTGTATATTTTTGCAATGCATACTTTTACAAATAAGCGAATAGACAAACGCATCAGAAAACCAATACCGATGACGAAATTCGCAATAAACTCATTTCCTTTTATTCTGACGCTACACATTGGCTGGAAGGGAAAGGCATTGTTGTTAGCGTTGCTTATTTGGCTGCCACTATTTCTGCTCGATCAAACACGCAATAAGAATGTATATGTACATAGGTGAAGTGTATGTGGAAATGAAAATTCCGATTAAATTTCTAATGGACCGTGGAAAGAAAGTAGGTAGCGCTATTTAGAATTTATATAACTAAAATTAGTAGAACTGAGAAAAGTGTACCTAATGGTAAACAACAATCTGCATGGAAACATTCGAGGGAGAGGGAAAGGGAAAGGTAAAGGGTAAGGGTAAGGAAAAGGGAAAGGAAAGGGAAAGGGAAAGGGAGAGGAAAAGGGAAATTGAAAGGGAAAGGGAAATGGAAAGGGAAAGTGATAGGGAGAGGAAAAGGGAGAGGAAAAGGGAGAGGTAAAGGGAGAGGTAAAGGGAAAGGGAAATGGAAAGGGAAATGGAAATGGAAATGGAAAGGTGAAGGGAAAGGGAAAGGTGAAGGGAAAGGGAAAGGTAAAGGGAAATGGAAGGAGAAAGGGAAATGGAAAGGGAAAGGGAAAAGAAAGGTACAAGAAAAAGGTAAGCGAAAACGAAAAAGTTGAAAACGAACAAGAGCGGGAAAAGGTACTGGAAAGAAAACAACATGGTTTTGATGATCAATACGATAACCTTAGCCCTAAAGGTAACCGTTAATGTAAAGATTACCGTTAAAAAGGGTATAGAACAGTCCGTAGCTTTGGCAGTGACAGGACCCGTCGCTGTTGGAGTGACATTAAACTGACAAGAACTAAAAAAAGGTTAACATTTCCGAAACATGTTTCGAACCTTTGTAATGATGCGAACTGTGCCCGGACAGAACAGAATGGCGAGAGTAACCGGCACAGCAAGCATTCATAAGACCATGACAATTTCCTACACCGTGACAATGCTAGTATGGGTGGCAGTGAAATTGGTGATGACAGGGACAGTAACTTTTTCTTCTGGTTTAATCTTTGACATTTAGAGTGACCGTACCTGAGATCATAAATGAAACCCTAAACGTTAGAGGGATGGTAACGTTGCCCGTGAAGGAAACATTTACAGTCAAGGGAGCCTTGTTCGGAACTGCAACCATAACCAGAAGTTATATCAGACATGCAAGAATTCGTGACAGTAGCCGTGATAGTGAACGTGACAGTAACCGTGACAGAATTTGATCTTTTCGTAAAGTGCTTTTCGAGGATATTTTCTCGTAAGAAAGAATTATTGAATTCTCTCTGGAAGTAGTTATCTAGCCGTAGAACTGTAAGCATATTTCTGTCATTCAAAGCTTCTTAACACGAAATCATTTGCCTCAGTAGAAGAATTTTAGAGATGGCGTACAAGTTTGTTGAAAAAATTAAGAGAGTTCAAAGGTCGATATCTATACATTGCATATATTTAAATAAAATTGATGGGAGATATTATTATTAAGCCAATGGAATCCAAAGCTGCAGTTTTTAAAATATGTGTGTATCTGACTGTCTTTATGTTTCGGAGTTATCGATCAATATGGTTGACCCAAAATCTGTAACAACAATATAAGTGCTGCAATACGCTTTGTGATTAGTTCCATATCTCAACTGGTTTCAGAAATATAATGATTAAAATCGGATTAAATCCTTTATAAGTTTGAGACGCAATGTTCTTGGCCAGGTTTTTTAACTTGTATAATATATTTGATGTTGTTGTGGTTGTTGTGGTAACGACAAAAACACTCCTAGAAGGTTTTGGGGAGTGTTGTCGAATTAACAGCACTGGGCGGATTTGAACCCGGTACGCTCCGGTACTCCCTTGCGGTACTCGCCTCTTACTACCGGTAAGCCCCTAACCCGCAGGCTATACACCAACCTAGACTTCCATACCTTTTTCTTTAGTCTACAACCAAGAGGAAGCATCTGCTACCCTGTTTCAACGACAAAACGTATAGGCCGTATTCCAATAATATGTTAATGCGACTGATGTTACCACAGTAAGAAAAAGGTACGTATGGAATCACAATTGTTGCACATTCAACGAAAACCTAATAAAGAGGCAACATATGCTAACCATACCAAAAACAAAAACAATAACAGTTTCAAAAGTAACAAACGAATAAGACAATATGAGTATGTGTGAATGTTGCTAGTAGGGCAAACCAGACTAAATTCTTCACGTTGTATGGATGTGTGTGTGTTCGTGTATGCTGGTACAACATATTTACTAAGCATCTTCATGCAACATTTGGCATGATTGTATTTATGTTGTTGTCTATTTGGGTTCCTAAATTTGCATATGAACCAAAAGACTAGGACAATGTGCAAAAGTTGTGTGCGCTGGTATGATTGTGTGAATAACTATGTGTGTGTGTTGTTGTGTACGTACTACAAAGCAGCAACATTACTATAGCAATTGTTTAGCATTTTCGTATGAGTAACAATGAAGAAGTATTAACTTAACAACAAGTAACACAAGTCACAACTATGCAAAAAATATGGTTAGTCTAGAATGAGTACGGGATGAGATGCAAAGAAGCATGAGACTCATGCTACTTCTGAACACTGGTTTGCACTGTTTACATTTGTTTGAGCATGTCCCCTATAAGTATGCTACCGAAATTAAAATGGACATAACCAGGGTTGGGACGCTTTGAATAAAAAATTGTGTTGGCCTCATGTTCTAAGCTAATGCCAAATTTAAAGTCTCTAGGTCACCGGGAAGTTAGTTACAGTTCTATCCCAAGATTCATAATTTCAACAGATCCATGCGCCACCTAGCGGAATTTCGTCGAAGTAATATTGTATTGTCACCGGGTTCTGGAAAAATTCTAATGTTTATAGTCTCTATCTCACCGTTACGTTACTAAAAAATCGTTTGCGATTTCCCCCCCGTTTTTTGAGGTAATTTCGACAAAGCTTTAGGAATAATTTTAGGACTTTTCAGAGCATTTTCGGTATCATTTCGGAACTATTTTTTACATAACTTTGAGTATGTTTCGGGACTATTGCGGAATTCATTTCCTGGGTATCTTATCGAATTTCTGAAAAGTAATTAGCTCCGAAAAAGCCGATCGATATAGCTGTGGAATAATTTCTTTTCAATGGTTGCTACGAAATCTCGGAAAAGTACCGAAGTGTTTTCGGAAAATTTAATTTTATTGAATTTTATTTTCTTTTATTTAAATTAATTTTATTATATTTTATTTTATTTTGTGTTATTTTATTTTATTTTATTTTCTTTTATTTTATTTTATTTTATCTTATTTTATTTTATTTTATTTTATTTTATTTTATTTTATTTTATTTTATTTTATTTTATTTTCTTTTATTTTAATACATTTTATTTTATATTATTTTATTTTATTTTATTTTATTTTATTTTAATACATTTTATTTTATATTATTTTATTTTCTTTTATTTTTTTTTAACTTTTTTTTATTTTATTTTACTTTATTTTTGTTTAATTTATTTCATTTGGTTTTATTTTATTTAATTTCAGTTTATTTTATTTTTTTTTATTTTATTTTGTTATATTTTATTTTTTTTAGTTTATTTTAATTTATTTTATCTTTTTTATCTTATTTTATTTTATTTTATTTTATTTTATTTTATTTTATTTTATTTTATTTTATTTTATTTTATTTTATTTTATTTTATTTTATTTTATTTTATTTTATTTTATTTTATTTTATTTTATTTTATTTTATTTTATTTTATTTTGTTTTATTTTATTTTATTTTATTTTATTTTGTTTTATTTTATTTTATTTTATTTTATTTTATTTTATTTTATTTTATTTTTATACATTTTATTTTAGTTTATATTATTTTATTTTATTTTACTATATTTTTTTTATTTTATTTCATTTTGTTTTAAAAAAAATTAAAAAAATTTAATAAAATAAAATAAATTAAAAATAATAAAATATTATTTAATTTTATTTTATTTTATTTGATTTTATTTTATTTTATTTTATTTTATTTTATTTTATTTTATTTTATTTTATTTTATTTTATTATATTTTATTTTATTTTGTTATATTTTATTATTTTTAATTTATTTTATTTTATTAAATTTTTTAAATTTTTTTTATTTTATTTTAGTTAATTGTATATTAGTTAATTTTTGTGCATTTCATTCTATAAGTAACATACTAAACCACACTTCACTTACAAGTCAGATATACATAGAGCCATCACCAGCAACAAGTCACAGGCAAAGGCGCAGGCAGATGTTACACGTCGTAAATATACATCAGCAAGACACGGGAAATTTTTAAAAGCAGCGACAGAGGCATGGTTACATGCAGCGACAAAGATGTTTACACGACAAAAACTCTGTAGTGGGGTTGATGTCGAAATTCTGTATGTACAAAATTCTGCTTGAACAAAATTCTGCTTTTTTAAAATTCTGCTTTTTAAAATTCTGCTTTTTTAAAATTCTGCTTTCTAAAATTCTGCTTTCAATGTTCTGTATTACAAAATTCTGTATTAAAATATAATGTTAACAATGTTAAAGAGGTAATGTAATTATTTTGAAAAAGTGCACAGCTACGCGAACTACAGTTATTCTGTACAAAAGACCTTTCTGCATAGGCGGCCTTCGGCCGCGCTTATTTAAATAACCCTGGGCTACGCCATGCCAAGTCCAGGTGGTTGCCCTGATCGGTGGCAACATGCCACCGATCCGACTCTTTTGCGCGTTTTTAAGTACAGCCTAATAATTTACAACAACCACATGAAAACTTGCGACAAAACAAATAAAATATATACATATGTACATGTGCGCACTTTTTCAAAATAATTACATTACCTCTTTAACATTGTTAACATTATATTTTAATACAGAATTTTGTAATACAGAACATTGAAAGCAGAATTTTAGAAAGCAGAATTTTAAAAAAGCAGAATTTTAAAAAGCAGAATTTTAAAAAAGCAGAATTTTGTTCAAGCAGAATTTTTTTGCAATTTACAGAATTTTGTCACACAGAATTTTGTAATACAGAATAATGACACGCTCCCCTGTAGTGTCCTAAGTAGTCCCGCCAAATCCCTTATTTCAAATCACCTTAAATCCAAAAAATGTTCATAAATACGAACCATAATACGAGGTGTGTTCAAAAAGCATCGCGAATTTTGTCTTTTTTCAAAAATTATTTATTTATTCATGAATATCTATTTTGTCCCCTTCAAAGTAATCCCCATGGATATTATACACTTGTGCCAACGGTTTTTCCAATCTTCGAAGCACTTCAAAAAATCATTTTTTTGTATCTTGTTCAGCTCCTCCTTCGATGCCGTCTTTATCTCGTCAAGAGAAGCGTAACGTCGTCCTTTCATGGGCCTCTTCAGTTTAGGGAACAAGAAAAAGTCACAGGGGGCCAAATCTGGGGAATACGGGGGCGTTATCGTGGTGCAAAAGCCAATTTTTGTTCTTCCACAAATCCGGGCGTTTCTGGCGGATTGCTTCACGCAAATTGCGCATAACTTGCAGGTAATATTCCTTATTGACCGTTCTTCCCTGTGGCAAGAACTCATGATGCACCACGCCCCTGCAATCGAAGAAAACTGTCAGCAAAACTTTCACATTCGACCGAACTTGGCGCGCTGTTTTCGGTCTTGGTTCCTGCGGCAGCTTCCATTGAGATGATTGAGCTTTGGTTTCCACGTCATAACCATAAACCCACGATTCGTCACCAGTTATGACCCTCTGGAGCAAATTTGGGTCGTCGCGGACAGAGTTTAACATCTCATTAGTAATGTTCATGCGATGCTGTTTTTGTTCACAATTGAGCAATTTTGGTAAAAAAATAGGTAAAAATCGAAGACGATCCAAAACACGTGCAAGCAAAGCAGCTGTCAACAATTAACTGAACATTCAAAATGGCCGAGCTTGTCGGCATAAGTGAGAGACATGAGTACCAACATAACGCCACAAAAAATTCGAAATTCGAATATACGTAACCAGCGAAAGTTCAAAATTCGCGATACTTTTTGAACACACCTCGTATTACACTAGGGACTAAAGTTCTTCTTGAACAATGAATAAAAATTGATTTGCTATTTTTTTGTCACTAGTCATTCATATTTTCTGAAACTTTTATTACTTATCTTAACTATGGATTTAAGAATATTATTTCTCTGTAAATAATTAATCGCGGACCACGCTCTTCAGAGATTAGTCATAAAATTTTTTGCACACATACACATAGTTAAGCGCGAATAAACGAGGCCAGTTGCAAGAATTCGGCTGCAACTTCATTGGTTTATTGTTTGTATTTGCTATATTGCTGCTGCTGCTGCTGATGCCGTTTGCTGTTGCTCCTCTTACTGTTGCTGTTACTTTTGTTAACTGCATTGAAAATATTGCTTTTATCTAGCACATGCACATATATAAGCAGTAGAATCCTCGTCAGTGTGTGTGTGATTGTGTTTGCATTATTGTGTGTGTGAAGTTTATTTGGCAAATGCGGCATGTGGCAAGCATAATCTCAGCACATTTTGTCATTGAATAGTTGACACAGCACCACTGACTACATCAATGTTGAATTGTATGCTTGAAAACAGGCACACACACACACATTCGTATATCTTATCGCCTCATGGGTTGTTGATGCTCAAAGTATGTAACTTTGTTTGCTTTACGTGCTACAATTTTTCAGAGAAATTTGTTGGCTATGGCAGTGGCAAGAATTTGAATTTGACTAGTCAGTGCAGATATGCCAGTCGTATGGTTATGGAACTGCGTAGCTAGCTTAAGAACTTTATTTGCTAAAAATGGGAATACAACAACAAAACACACCTACAGTGGCTGCCAAGCATGAATAGACAGATAAATATATTTATTTATAAATTATAATGCGTCATCTAATGTTGCCCTGGTCCACTATTTTACGCTTTGCTTTGTAAGTGCTATGTTATGTTGTGATACTGCGCGTTTGTGCTATGTAATGTTAGGCTAAGTCATGCTATGTTATTTTATGTTTTGTTGTAATATTCTATTTTATTTATGTAACGTTCCCTCATGTGCTGCTATGTTAAGCAATTTTTTCAAAGACATAGCCTATACTTCATTTCGGACTATTAGCTATCTGTGTAACAAATTTGAATTAAATCCATTGAGCCACTCTCGCGTGATTGACTGACAAAGTCTAACCTCTGGATCAGTGATGCAACGAATGTCATTTTTTAAACATTCACGAATGCGAATGCGATTGCAAATATTCAATTTTCGCTAAAGTTTGGCATCAATCATGCATGGACTGATGGTAGTCTCGTTCAAGCGAAGTGTGTTCCTTTTGAGTTTTGTACTTTTCTCCAAAATATGGCGAGCTAATTCGAAGTCATTATGTTGAAGGGCAAAACAAGTGAATTAAGACTATGTTTTGGCGCATATATTTGGTATGGGGTGTGCCGTTGGGCAGCAGTTCCAAAGGTGCGCCGATACGGAATCTCCTGCTCTTAGGTCATCCAGCTAGCTGATGTTATGATTGGGTAATTGCAAGGGAGATGACCAGCCCGTTACCCCAATCCTTGAACTGTATGTGAACAATACGTCCGACTATCTAACTTTGATGAAGTGAGGCTGAATATAATGAGAAGGCGTCTTGCAAAGACTACCTGCCGAGTTGTTGAAACATTGACGTCAAAGTTGTTGTGAAGGGTGCATCAGGTATTACGCCTAATATGGTCGGAGGAGTGTCTAACTCCCGTTTTTAACTTCAGTGTGCTCTGCCCACTCCTATAGTCGCCTCAGGACCTCAGAACTGCTTTAGACGAGGTATGGCTATCACCGACCAGATCTTCAACATACGCCAAATCCTGGAGAAAATCCATGATAAGACAATCTTTCGAAAGCGATCGAAGTTTCACAAAAGGCGTCCTGTTGTGGAATTCTTTAATTTGACGATGGAGAAAATAGTTCAAACAGCAGGGTTGAACCGCAAAATATTCATAGAAATTTTGCGAATGCGGATTCTAAAGCAGATGATAATACAAGCTGCAGAACTTAACCGCGCTGGAACAATATTTTATAAAAGCGTGCAACTGTTGGCATATGCTGACGATATTGATATCATTGGCCTTAACAACCGCGCCGTAACTTCTGCTTACTCCAAATTAGAAAAAGAAGCGGAGAAAATGGGATTGGTGGTGAACGAGGGCAAAACGAAGTACCTTCTGTCATCATGCAAAGAGTCAGCGCATTCGCGCCTTGGCAACCAAGCCCCTGTTGGCAGCAATAATTTCGAAATAGTAAAGGACTTCGTTTACCTGGAACCAGCATTAACACCAACAATAATGTTAGCCTAGAAATCCGACGAAGAATTACTCTTGCAAACAAATGCTACTTCGGACTGAGTAGGCAATTGAAAAGTAAAGTCCTCTCTCGGCGAACGAAAATAACACTCTACAAGTCACTCATCGCACCCGTCCTGCTATATGGTGCAGAAGCGTGGACACTAACGACATCTGACGAGGCGGCTTTGGGAGTATTCGAGAGAAAGGTTCTTCGAAAGATTTGTGGACCTCTACGCGTTGGCGACGGCGAGTACCGAAGAAGATTTAATGATGAGCTGTATGAACTTTACGCAGACGCCGACATAGTTGAGCGAATTAAAACACAGCGGCTTCGCTGGCTAGGCCACGTAGTGCGAATGAGCGAAGATGCTCCAGCCCAGAAGGTATTCTTATCGGCATCCGCCGGTGGAAGCAGAGGAAGAGAGAGACCAGCACTCCGATGGAAGGACCAAGTGGAGACCGATTTGCGATCCCGCGGTGTTTCCAATTGGCGCCAGTTGGCGCAACGAAGAAAAGACTGGCGAGCTATGTTGGACGGTCAAAATCGCTCAGGCGGTTAGATGACCATTTAAAGAAGAGGATTCTAAAGCGAACGTGGGAATTATGTTAATATTCGTTACATCACTGCTCTAGACACTAAGGCATCCAGCTTTATAATATTAATACCCATATTTCCATAATCAGATGAGGTATAAGAATCGTAGTAATATTTTTGGCAGTTCTATATTCCTGCGAATAAGACCGCAAAACTGCGAAGAGATCAGTTAAGCAGTTTAGACATGAAATGTTCGCAAACACACTCCCTCACAAACTTACGCATTTACAGTATTAGTAAGCTGAGTTGTCTAGGTTAGTATAATTTTTTGGTAGACACTGTACGATATATATCTCTACATAAAATTGCTAAATAAAACCGGAGCAAGTGCCCATATATGCATGTATGTTTTCTGAGTTTGCTCATTGCCATTACCCAAATCGAAAAACTCAACTAGTCTGATCATCTCATCAACACATTGCACATCCCTTTTTGCTGTTCGTTTGGTTTTCTTTTTTCAATTTTTTCCATCGACTATTTGCATTTAGCTTTTACGTCTTTGATGCGGTCTCAGCTACTCAAAATGTCCAACTCGACGGAAGCAACCAAATGTTTGCCACAGTAAGAGTTCTTCAAAGTGCGTGTATGCTTCTTTTTGTTCCAGGAAAGCTTTTAGTATACAAATTAAAAAATTCAAAATAGTAGCTGGATGTGGGAAGTAGCGTTTAGCAATTTCTTTTACACCTTTTGGAGCTTTGGTTAGACATCTGACTTCACAAAGTAGCAAAGGCAGTAAAGTGTCGCATGCAGTCAGGCGCAATCAACACAATAACAACTCTTAATTAACGCAATATTATACAAAGCCAATTTGTTGTACTGAGAGGTGCATAAAAACTGCGAAAGTAAATTAATTGAGTTTTAAAGCTTGAAAAGTGCTCAGATAGACTCTTAGTTAGTTCTACGCTTCACTGTTCTCAAAGCGCTGCATAAAACTGGGCAGTACCAGAGGTTAAACATTTGCACTTTTTTTTGGATTAAAAGAAAAGTTGAAAAGCAACTATTATCCATTTATTCTGCAAGAGCGGTATCTTCTTTATATCTCTTTGGTATTTTTTCAATTTGCTTGAACTGCTTTGAAATTCGTTTGCCCTTTTCCGAAATACATTTGATCGTTTTTTTAAATAAATTTTCTATTTTTCAATCACGTCCTTAGGTTCCTTTGGCCCAGACCTGTAAAATAATGATTACTAATCGAAGTGAGTACCGGTTTGATGAATTGTTTTCTTGAGAATACATTTAATCATTTAATGGTTGAGTACCATTACTTTCAATTTCCAACTAATTAAAAAAATAATAAAAAGAAATTATGATTTTTTACGATTATTAAAAATCAAAAAAGTAGTTTTGATTATTCTTGCTTATTTTAAATTTTTCTAATTTTTTTTTTGTTTTTTTTTCTAATCGTAATCAATTAATAATTGCCTTTTATTGAAAAAGAATTACTTTCTTGAGAATACATTAATGATTGAATACCATTACTTTTCATTTTTAATGATTATATTCAAATTAGAAAAATAAAAAAAAGAAATCATGATTTTTTACGATTATTAAAAATCAAAAAAGTAGTTTTGATTAGTTTTGATTATTCTTGCTTATTTTAAATTTTTCTAATTTTTTTTTTGTTAATTTTTCTAATCGTAATCAATTAATAATTGCCTTTTATTGAAAAAGAATTACTTTCTTGAGAATACATTAATGATTCAATACCATTACTTTTCGTTTTTAATAATTAAAAAAATAATCAAAAAAAAATCATGATTTTTTACGATTATTTTAAAAAATCAAAAAAGTAGTTTTGATTACTTTTGATTATTTTTGCTTATTTTAGATTTTTCTAAACTTTTTTTTTCTTGGTTTTTTTCTAATCGTAATCAATTAATAATTTTCTCTTCTTGATAAACAATTAAAATAATCATTACCAATTAAAAAAGCCGTCTAAATTATTGATTACTAATTACTAATCAAATTGAACAAGTCTGTTTTGGCCTTTTCTAAAAGTTATTTGGACATTTCTGAAACTCATTTGACCTCTTTCAACTTTCAATGGTTAGCTTTGAAATGTTTTTAAATTTTGTAGGATTTTCATAAATCATTCATTTGGACTGTTCTTACATAAGATTAGGTTCGGTTAGGTAGCTTTAGAGGGGCAAAAGACGGACAGTTGATCATGTAGTGAGCTCATGGACTCCCATTTTTCAATGTCCTGTTAGCACTATGATAACCTTGGAGATATCCACATTATTGAGCCCTAGTAGTTCCAGAGCTCGTCTGGCGTCTACTACAGGCCAGAAGAACCTCCACCGAGGTGGTGTAAGCCCAACTTTCTTTTAGCTGATCCGAAGCCCACCTATCCAGAAGTAGACTTTAAATATCGGCTGGAATTCCCACCGCATTAGAGTCAGCTACGTTCGGTCCGCTCTGGCAATTTCCGGAGATGTCGTAATAGCCTGGCACCCATATAATTTTTAACTCGAGGTAGTTACACGCGACCCTGAGCAATGCTTACTATCTTCGAGCTCAGGTTGGTTAAACCCAGCTACTTAATTGCCGCTTGACTGTCCTATCAAATATTAAACTCTTTTAAAGTAGCAGCACTGAAGAGCTTCCCATTCATTGCATCTTTGGTAGTGGCAACCTCCGCTACAATGATCGGGTAAAGTAAATTTCTTGTTAATTCAGAGCTCTCCCAGAAGTCCAGCTCTGACCCATCCGCTGTTAGACACACCCCTTCCCCAGATAAGTTCTCATCCCTTAATTGTATATATTCATGAGAAAATTCACTACCGGAGCAGAGACAGGCGTCCATTAGTGTGTCTTGCTAGGGATGATTTCGAGGTTAGACAGAATGTTGAAGTATAGGTTCACCACCATATCAAACAGCCAGTGCACCTACCTTTGTATAGAGTCCCCATCGTTTGGAATTGCCGCCCTTTAGCAGGACAAAGAAAGCGAAGCCTTTTTAAATCTGCCCTCTACACACAGCTTCCTGTCAGAGAGGGAAGAACAAAAATATTATAGCTTCTCGTGAAGAGAACTAGTTTCGTTTAATTGGGTTGACAGAAAGTCCACAGAAATCGGACCATATGGGCGCAACACCCAGGTATCCTTGCAGAACCATTCCAGTAATGTTCATAAACTTTTCTCTAACAAGAATTGCCACATCGTCAGCATTACCCACAACTTTACAGCGCCTACGTTCGAGTTTCTGGAGCAAGTCGTTAACGACTAATGCCCAAAGAAAGGGAGAGAGAGCACGACCTGTCCGCGCGCTTGTTCTCACGCTTCTTCGAGCCACAGCGCACCCCGCTCAGCGTCATAATCCTGCTGCAAAGCAGTCTGTTAATAAAGCGTACCAGTTTTGACTAGACTCTTAAAATACCAAGCATCTTTCGACAGCTGCTGGTAAGACATTTTTAACATCCCCTTTGATGTTTAAATAAGACCGAAGGACGCCTCTATATGTTTTACAACCAAATTAAAAGCCGTTTCAGATGACCTGCTCTTGCAGTAAGCATATTTCGATGCCGAAAACTGCTCTCAAGAAGGCCTACTGCGTATGTGCAGGTTAATCAGGTGTTCCAGCTTTTTTAAGAAAGACAAGGAGAGACTGATTGGCCTGAAGTCCTGAAAGCATTTTCCTTCCCGCCTTTGTAATAAAGGTAATTTTGACCATACTCCAAGAACTGGGGATATAGCTCAACCTCAAGCATTTCGCATATGATGAATTTCATTTCAAAGGCTGAAAAAAACGTACATTTTGAACTCGACCCCTCAGAATTTGATGAAATTTCGCATGGGGTTACATCTTACCCACCCAAGCACAACCTCATTTTTAGAAATTGCATTTTCCAAAAATTGTGGGCGTGGCAAGGTATCGAAATATTCGAAAATATTCCAAAAATTACGACAAAAGGTACTTTTAAAGTGCGATTACTACGGAATGGCTATACCGATTTCAAAGCTCTTCATACCATTAGAAAGGTACTGAAATAAGCTTTCAAAAACATACACTGTACACATTTTTTAGTTCACTGAAAAAAATGTTTTCCAAATTTTTCAAAGATCAAGCAATTTTGAAAAATAAAATTTTATTTTAGAAAGTTCTATTTGACATATACTCGTATAACATATCTGAAAATTAAAATGTTGTGTTTTTTCTTTTTTTTTTTATTTATTTAAGTAAATGCATCTCTTGGTTACTTTCTGATATTTTGATATCACGCGTAAACTAATCAACCGATTTAAAAATTTGTATACCGTTTGAAAGGTATTAAAATCACCTTTTGAAAACATATACTGTAAGGATTCTATATTACACTGAAAAAAAAAATTTTTTTTAATTTTTTTCAAAATTTTTTTTTTCAAACTGGGAAAACACTTCAAAGACTAAGCGATTTAAAAAAAAAAAAATTTTTTAGAAAGGTCTATTTAATATATGAAACATATCTAAAAAGTTTCTTTTTAAAAAACTTTTAAGTAAAACCATCTCTTGTTAACTTTTTTTATTTTGATATTATTGTGTGACAAAAAAAAATGCCTAGCTATACTTTGGAAGTTATACAGATACAGATACTATGACTAAGTATTCTAATAGATTCGAACAAGAATCGTATTATCAAATTTTTCAGACACGCACAATAAATTGACGTACACTTGATAAAGTTAATTTTTTATTTTTATTTATTTAGATTTAATATAGAACTTTGCGCAGCTCATACTGCTGACTTTCGGAATATTTGCTTACTTTTAGTGATGTTTCATCTAAAGGTACAAAATAATGGAAGCTTTGAGTTCCTGTAACAGTTTTGGCATTTTTGTATCTTGAAAGTAGCTCTTCTTTTGTTTTGTTGTATTCATCAGCGTCTGCGTAAGCAACTTCTATGGAGGTGTTATACGTTTGTGAAGCCTAATGATAAAAGTCTTTCGCCGTTTGAATTTGGTTTTTATTTGCCACGCTATAATTCCGAGCGCCTCTTTTTAATGTCCCACCTATACCATCACATGCAGATTTTCCGTGGCTGGTTGCGTAAAAGTGCCACTCAGCGAATATTTCGAAATCAATTTTATGATGACATAAATTAATTAAGTTGTACTTGTTTTTGTACTGTGCTCCTGCATCATCTGACACGAAGGTAACTTTCGTAATTGAATTGCTTATATTAGTCTTAACAAAATTAATCATTTTTGAAATATATAGATGAACTGCTATGCTATCATGGATATAACAATCGGATATTATGGCAAAGTTTCTATGAATTAAATTATCGTTATCTTTGTAATAAATAACGAACGGGTGTATCGTGGCTTGATTATTATCCATTTGAATTAGCAGTTCTCCTGGCAGCAGTGTCATTTTTCTTTCACTTACGAAGCGGGACTGGCGCTTAGCTGTGAACTGATGTGACATCAGCTTAAAAAAAAAAAAAGCAAGCTTATTGTACTACCTAACCGAAGGGTGTATGTTTATGTTGGCAAATAGATCCTAGGTACGTTTCGGCACTACTATGCATAGGATCTGTTGTACAACATAAACATACACCCTTCGTTTAGATACTATTTCTACCTGACTGTTAGCTTCATAGCGATATTCTAGGCATCTGTTTCAGTTGTTGCGGTTAACAGCACAACAAACAGGTAGACAAAATTATTTTCGCTACTGATTTCATGTGGTGGAAGGTTGATCCGCTGTATCCTTTGATGAGCGGTTAAATTTTTGTGTTCTCTCTCTCTCTATGGCGCGATATACAACAGGTATATCATCATAAACCTCCTAAGAGATTTTTGCGCCAAGCTTCTCTTCCAATTTGTGGTGTGCCGATTTGAATTTTCCCTACAAATTGGTGGGACCTACAGTTTTTTGCCGACTCCGAACGGCATCTACAAAGGAGACGAATTTTTGCTGAGAAGCCTGTCATGGCAGAAATACACTCGAAGAGTTTGCCAAACCACTGCCGAGGGGCGACCCCGTTTTGAAAAATTTTTTTTCAAATCACTTTTGATGTTACCTGTACCAGGGCTCGAACCATGGAGCTTCGGTGTGGTAGGCCGGCAACACTACCTTCACACCACGGCGGCCGCCAATTTTTGTGTTACCAAGGTCATTAATTTTATGTTTCGGGAATGCCTGAAAACTTGACAAAAAAAACTCTTGTTCGACTCTATTAGAGTTAAAACAAGTCTGTATAACTTCCAAAGTAAAGCTAGGCATCTTTTTTGTCACACAATAATATCAAAATAAAAAAAGTTAACAAGAGATGGTTTCACTTAAAAAATGTTTAAAAAGAAAAGAAAAAAAAACACCGTTCTACTTTTTAGATATGTTATATATGTATATTACATAGAACTTTCTAAAAATTTTTTTTTTAAATCGCTTGGTCTTTGAAGTGTTTTCCCAGTTTGAAAAAAAATTTTTTTTTTTTTTTTTTTCAAAATTTTGAAGTGTTTTCCCAGTTTGAAAAAAAAATTTTTTTTTTAATTTTTTTCAAAATTTTTTTTTCAAACTGGGAAAACACTTCACTTTGCAAAAAATTTAAGTTTTTTTTTCAAACTGGGAAAACACTTCAAAGACCAAGCGATTTAAAAAAAAAATGTTTAGAAAGTTCTATGTAATATACATATATAACATATCTAAAAAGTAGAATGGTGTTTTTTTCTTTTCTTTTTAAACATTTTTTAAGTAAAACCATCTCTTGTTAACTTTTTTTTACGGTATATGTTTTCAAAATGTGATTTTAATACCTTTCTAATGGTATACAAATTTTTGAAATCGGTTGATTAGTTTACGCGTGATATCAAAATATCAGAAAGTAAACAAGAGATGCATTTACTTAAATAAATTAAAAAAAAAAGAAAAACACTACATTTTAGTTTTCAGATATGTTATATATATTAAATAAACCTTTCTAAAATAAACATTTTTTTTTTTCGGTGTACTATAAAATGTTTACAGTCTATTTTTTAAATCTTATTTCAATACCTTTCTAATGGTATGAAGATCTTTGAAATCGGTAAAGCCATTCCGTAGTAATCACACTTTAAAAGTACCTATTATCGTCATTTTTCGAATATTTCGATACCTTGCCAAGCCCCCAATTTTTCGAAAATGCAATTTCTAAAAATGAGGTTGTGCTTGGGTGGGTAAGATGTAACCCCATGCAAAATTTCATTCATTTCTGAGGGGATCGGGTTCAACGCATATTGGATTTGATATGAAATTCATCATATAGGGAGCCAGCCACAGGAAATCCTTAGAAGACGGCGTAGTTGCACAAGAGTTATGCCATCAGGCCCCGGTGACTTGCTCAAAAGATTTAAAGGCCCATACAAGCTGACTGCCCTGCAAAGAGATGGGCGTCCGCCCAATGAAATTTATGTAACAACATCACGCCACCATTCTAAAAATGCAACAGTTACGTTATGCAAACATGAATTGCATAATTATCTCATTTAATATTAACATAATACAATTAAGTGTGAAATATCGGAATAGTCGCAATAATCAAAGAAGCAACAAAAAGTAAAAAATAGCCCTTAAGGAAATTAATTACATACATAATGTAACATGAATATAAGGATTAAAATCTCATACCATCTGAAGTAATAAATATTTGTCAAAGTTAGCAATAAATAACTAAAAACCCATGCATAATCAATTGAAATGAAAAGAAACCATAGAAATGCCTGAAGGCTTTCGTAATACAATTTGCATATTAAATGCGAATTTAAATGTACATAACTACTCATTTAAGAAAGCCTTTAGTTTAGTCTCACGCATATATTAAAGTCGATTAATTAAAAATTTAAACATACATTGCAGATATTGAAGCAAAATTGAAAGGAGGGTCATTACTAAGTCAATATCAGCCGAAGCAACAATTTTTAGAATTTTTGTACGTCTGTATGTATGTTTGTTCGCGTATCACTTAAAATTTATGGTATCCCATATTTCGATAGCGCGACCGTTTTCGGAGCTGTCGACCAATATGTGGGCCAGGGTGACCCAAAATAAGTCTGTGCAATATGGGTATCCAACGAAATTTGCTAGGGTGCTGCGATAAGCGATGTGAATAAGTTCCATATCTCAACTGGTTTCGGAGCTATTATGATTAAAGTCGAACTCAGTCTGTTATAAGTTCTAAAACTCAAAAAACCGTGGCCGGAGTTATACTCTACAAGGGTAGTTCAAAAGTGGAAAACTTAATAAACGATTTTCAAGCCAATCAACCATATCGACTCGCTGCTTCGTTTAGTGTATTCCATGTGAAAATCTATGCTATATAAATAGCAGCTAGATTTCTGCGGGAGAAGCAACTTTAGAACCATCTACTTAAACTTTTTTTAAAGGCATTACGATGCAAAGTGGTAAAACCAAATCTATGTCGCTGAATGGTCTGAATAATCTCAATATTTCTCAAAATGACTGATCAGATGACCAGGCAAGGTTCCAAAATAGATAAGAACGAGGTGGACAACTCCGTGCGAAATCTACTAAGAGGAACCGTAGAGCATACTTTCAAGCCAACGAATTTATTATGGACTAAGCAAGATGATTTGAAAGTATCAAGGTGCATATGGCCAAGTTTAGATCAAAGAGGAAATATATTCCTTGTTAAACTAAAAAATCTTTGGTGTGGTGAGAGTACTTACAAGATATTGTTCTATCACATCGATGCTTCGACGACGGTGAACATTTTGCAACGCACTCGGCGAATTTTGGTTTTTTTTTTTTTGTTTTTTCATTTCAATAGTTGTTTACGTGTATGCTTTCTTCTGCACTATTTCATTTTCATTTTTATGAAATTTGTTAAAAATCACCCGATTTTTAGCTTTTGTTAAATCTGTGGCAATAAGCGACAAGAGCCAAACTCAAGATTGGTCGAAAATGAGATAGTACCAGCATTGTGTTTTCCGTGCTAAGAATTATAATCGCAGAAATTTTTTTGTGGATTTTATGGACAAAAAACCATATCTCAACTCCATACATTTACATTACAATTTTAACCTTCAAAGCGCACTACTGAAAAATTCAAAAAAAGAAGTTAGGGGTTTCCTTTATTTCCACAGAGATATCAATTTCACTTAGCTACTTGTATGTGGAAGAAAGTCAAAACAGCCAAAGTCTGGAGACCATAAAAATTATGAGCTAAACTTGAAATTTTGAAAAGCAAGGTAGAGTAAGTTAGGGTATTGTGATATAGGCATACCTTTTTCGGCTGCTATTCAACATTTTATTAAGTAGATAGGTAGAAGATCATACAATTCGATAGATTCCAGTATTGCAAATCACATTCCAAGACGAGATCGATTTATTTTAATATTCCGGAAGATATTTGTTCAAACCCATAAAATGTCCAAAAAGCCGTTTTTTTTCAAAATAAGGGGGTAATCTGATATACTATACCACATACTTGGCTCTCCTAATATAAATAATCCAGTCACATTTTAGATATGCTAATTTGCATCCATTAAGATATGGGACAAGCTGATTCGGAACCAGGAAGAGCATGTTCCATCAAAAGATTTTCCTTTTTTTGCTGATGTTCTGCACCTAATTTGCTTTTCTGTTGTAGCTAACATTTTCGAATGCTTACTTGGCGTGATAGACACCGCTGTGTCATCAACGTTTCAAATCAAGGTTGGAGAAAATGTATACTTTTCATACTCCTGTTCCACATTGAACTTCTTGTAACATATCACATTACCCAAACTAGAATGAACAATTTTTTCACCAAAATTAATTTAAAAGCATTAAGATATTACTTGAAATATTGGTGCCTACATTTAGCAAAAACGAAAATAATATATAAAAAGTTGACAACTTAAGGGCATTTCGAAATTATCCTTGTTTAAAGAGTACTCTAAATTATTGACGACAGCACGATGGAAAATCTTTTTTCACACTGATAGCTACCTAGTTGGCCAATGCCAGCCGTTGCTTGCAGTGACCATTACCATTACCATTATAGTAAAGAAGATATTCTTGCTCAGACATGAATAATTTAGGAAAAACGCAGGTATATCACTTTACCAACCTATATCCCAATACCCTAGCTTACTCTAGTTATGGAATAATATTTTTCTATTTTGAAAAAAAAAAAATTATTTTTTAGATGTATTTGTACCAAAATAGAATAAGTATATCGGCTTTTTCGCAAAATTATATTTTTCATTTTTTAAATAACGGTTATTACTTGAATTTGAAACTTATTTTAGGGTAGGTTATTGTTCTAGCGACAAATAAAATCAAAAATAACATCTATAAAAAAAAAATGTATTAATAAAAATAATTTCTAAGAACGTAACTTAACTTAAGCTGTTTTGCTTAACCAACATTAAAACCTAGGCTGTTTGTCATTTGCGCAATTCCACTTCAATTCCAGCAACAGCTTTGCATTTGGATACGAAATCAAATTTTTTCAGTTTTTTCATAACTCGACTTTAGCGGTTATTGCTTGCTGGCACAGCTATGCGTATCACACTAAAAGCATTTCATTTACATTTTTCCTACCACATTTGCTATGCTTTTCAATCATTCATGACGCGCTTTTACAGCACATCGCACAAAATGAAGACATTTAAAACAATTGCCTGGCTATGCTGAGCATTCGTGAGTGCGTGTGTGTGTATGTGGCGTGTATAAATGCGATTAAAATGCAATGAAAAGTCAGACGTGGTAAATGACATTTACGCTGAACGTGGGAAAAAGTAATTTTTGCAAACGCAACCATATTATTGTGGCAGCATTTGGTTAAAAGCACAGCTTTGAGCGGTAAAGATTTACATTAGGGTGGATGAATGTTTTTTTTTTTTTGCTTTTTTCTTACCATGTGATATATATTTACAACTAGGACTTTGTTGTATCAGTTTTAATGATTAAGAAGGGGAGTATTTTTGCTGTATTTAAATATAATCCAGCTAAGGCTAGCTTAGTTTTTCTACCGTTGGCGAAACACTGATCCCTGACACCAGAAACTAATTAGCTATACAGACGGTGTGTTTCTCCAGTTAAACTTGCACCAAAAAATTCTAAGGTAGGTATTTCGACTAACAAAGCTTTGACATTGTTTTTTGGTATGCACTCCCATTGATTAGAATTGAAAGCGCAGAGTTCTAAGGAATAATATTTGGAGCTTTGCTTAGATTAGATATTGACTTAGAGCAAACAATTATGTGTCATTATGATAACACATGACCTGGTACTTGTGTAGTCACCATGGCATAAAGCGGATTACTATCTATTATCTGGCGAAGCATATTCTATAGATTTGGCCCCTCCGAATATTGCCTGTTTCCCAACCTGAAGAAATAGCTGAGCTGTAACTGGTTCGCTGACAGGCTTTGCTTGCTATCGGTTTCAACTCGGCAAAAGGATGACCAGAACTGGGTAGATGCAATTAAATTACAATTACATTCGTCAGTAATTGGAAAAAGTAAGAAATTCCTTTGCTTGACTCAAAAGAAATTAACTACTCTTCATTTCCTCAAAAAAATACCCAAAAGTAATTTCCCCGTTTTGAGGCTCGAGGACATAGAATTTTTATTTATTTTTTTTTTTTTGAAAAAACTACCTTGAGCACATTTAATTTCTTCCGGAGTACTTTTGGGAAGGAATTTAAAATGTAATTGAAATTTTTCTAATTACCTATATATTACTAGGGATCCCAAAAGTAATCTAGAATTTCCCACTTCATTCCTTATTCGAATTGTTCGCTGGTTCTCAAGTGCATTAATTCCTTGGCACTATCCGCCGTAAATCCATTAAACTTTCATCAGTTTTCAATTACTTTTGCAATGGAAAATTGATTTTTTTTTGTTATTATTTTTTGAGGAATGGAAATGTAATAACTTCCTTATGTGCGGGACAAAGGAATTGATTACTTTTCCAATTACTTTTAATTAGGCAATTGAGGTGAATTTGATTTCTAAAGTAATGATTACTATCCAACTCTGGAGAGGGTTTGTATCGATTGTCGTATAATGGGAGTACTACAACATTTGCAATATCGTAATGACATGGACCACAGCACACTTAACAAGCTAAGCCACACTCATAAGATCCAAACAGCTTTTCAATTATGGGCTTCTCCTTCATGACTGATTATACGATATATAAGTAGATGTCGGAAAAAATTACTCTATACAAATTGACACACCCTAATGTACTTGTTCTTCTGTTCACTTAGATTTGCGTTGTTATAATGGAATCTGTGGCTGTGTTTACGTACGGTTACACATCACGGTTTGTGAGAAGAATAATTTGCAGAAATAATTATAAAGTCACATGCTGGTGAGTTAAGTTACATAAATAAGTATCTGATAGGTACAAATAAACACACATACATACTTATGTCCTTATGTATATATGTGCTTAATGCAAATATATGCTGCGCATGACATTTTTTCAACTTTAATTAATAAAAAAATGTGAAAAATACAAAAACAAACAAAATATTGTTTACAAAATGTTTAAATCGCGCCCACGCTACTTCACTTTGCTATTTTATTTGACTTTTCCATGAAATTTTATCAAGACTCACTTGTTTAAAAGTTATTGCAATTAAAAGCATGCTGTTGTGACAGCTCAGTTTGGTTAAGCTGATTTATCGTGAAAATGCTCAATGTTAACGGCAATACCATTACATACAAATTGGCTTTTCATACATACCCTGTCAGCCACCAATGGTTAAAAATCTGGTTGAACAGTGAGTCGCGTCAACCAAACAAAGGTATAGAAAGTAAGTAACTTTGTTTGGAGAGTTTTACTATTAAATCTTGTTGTAATTGCTTACACAACTAACTATGGCTAACCACCTACAACGGGGTAAAAACTTGGACTCTAACACCAGCGCATATTTTTTCTTCTTAATACCAGCACCAAACCGTATTTGTGGAATTGAAAACAACTGTGGAGAAGTATGCTGGCTCTAAGGCCTCACACCTAGGCGTAGAAGCAATTGTAATATGGTTAAATGAACATTTTAGAACAAAATTACTTATTTTTGTGGTTAAATTGATTTACTTTTTAACCAGATTTTTACTCATTTTTTTGGTTAAAGTGACTCACTATTTAACCACATTTTTATCCACTTTTTTGGTTAAAGTGACTCAATGTTTAACCAGATTTTTATCTACTTTTTTGGTTAAAGGGATTCACTATTTAACCAGATTTTTACTCATTTTTTTTGGCTAAAGTGACTCACTATTTAACCACATTTTTATCCACTTTTTTGGGTAAAGCGACTCAATGTTTAACCAGATTTTTATCCACATTTTTGGTTAAAGTCACTCACTTTTTAACCACATTTTTATCCACTTTTTTGGTTAAAGTACTCAATGCTTAACCAGATTTTTATCCACTTTTTTGGTTGAAGGGTCTCGCTGTTTAACCAGATTTTTATCCAATTTTTATTTAAAGTGACTCAATGTTTAACCAGATTTTTATCCACTTTTTTGGTTCAAGTGACTCACTATTTAACCTTATTTTTATCCACTTTTTTGGTTAAAGAGACTAAATATTTAACCAGATTTTTATCCACATTTTTGATTAAAGTGATTCAATATTTAACCACATTTGTATCCATTTTTTTTGGTTAAAGTGACTCACTATTTAAACAGATTCTTACCTATTGGTAAATAGGCATTGGTATGCAGGAGATAAATTATGTAGTGCTGTTGAAATCGACATTTTCACCTCAGCAATGGAGGTTAACTATGGTTGGCAGGGTTCACAGCTGTGTACGCTTGGACCCAATGTATGTATGTTTGTGGTAAACCGCAAAACAAAGTCTGTTTTATAACGGCAAAGCTAACGAGCACATATATACCTATGATAATATAGAGTTATGTATGTGTATAAATTTATGTTGTGCACCTTTTTAAATTTACCTATACAGGGTGGCGCAAAAGTAATCCTCCTATCAGAAAATGCTATAAATTTTGCGATTGGCCCCTAAAGTCAGTTCTGTTTTGACGTTTGTGTAGTAAACACACGCGAAATACACGTTAATGAACAATGTTACGCTACACTGCTCCAGAACGCGGAATATTGCTGACTATTTATTTGACCAATAATCGGTCGGGGCCAAACGGTTACTGTGAATGGTGAGCGCTACAGAGCAATGATCAACGAGTTCTTTTTGCCACAACTTGATGAATTGGGATTGGAAAACATGTGGTTCCAACAAGACGGTGCAACAGCACACACTGCACGTGCCACAACCGATATGCTGAACATCGGAAGCTTACTTTTGCGCCACCTTGTATAATTATAGTCATGTACTTATACATATATATAAGACATAAGTACATGTGCATCTCATTTTAATTAATTTTTAATTTAATATGTAAGTAGTTTTAATACACTCGTAAATATTTGAAATCACCAAATGATGCCTGAGATATATTTATTATGTCGTTATACGCTTGGGTTTGCTTTTAAAGTTGTTGAGTAGCAAATGTGGATGTACAGCACAAGCTCCGAGATATATACTTACATGGATTTTCCAAATTGATCTTACCTACAACGAAAACGAATTTGAAAGTGCAATTATTATAATTGAAATAATAATAAAATTTTAAAATAGTTCAAGAGTAACCTAAAGGATATTTGTGAAATGCTTTTTTAAAATAAGTTATCGCAAACCTAAGATGTGCTACCACAAAAATAAGTTATTACCAGCATGGTGTTCTT
This sequence comes from Merzomyia westermanni, assembly GCA_949987695.1. NCBI lineage: Eukaryota > Metazoa > Arthropoda > Insecta > Diptera > Tephritidae > Merzomyia > Merzomyia westermanni. The sequence continues at coordinate 13,377,304 of OX465289.1, forward strand.
CGCAATAACCTAAAATTCGCTGTAAAAAAAAGCTATAGATATATCAATGACCATAAATGAACTCAATGCCAAGAATAATAATTTTTTATAATAACCATATTTTTATCCACTTTTTTAATTAACGTGACTCACTATTTATGCAGATTATTATCTATTGGTAAGCAAAATTTTTATTTTTTCATAATTTTTATTTGAATAGAGAAGGAAAATTTTAAGATAATCGCCATAGCATTTCTTATAGATCAATTTCGAAAGCTGCTAGATGTATTCATTAAAAACATTTTGGCATGTTCTGTGAACCAATAGGCTATCAGAATGATGGTTCTTTGTGAGGCAACCTTCCATTAAGGAAGGTAAAGTTACAGATTCTAGCAACGTTAAGCATACTTTCCGGAATTATTTTTGTAGCAACCTCTTTTTAAAGGGACAAGAAAAACTTAAATATATCAATTGTCAGTAGCCACGACGTAAAATCAAGCGGTAAGTTAGCCAAATAATTTTCATTTTATATTGTTGTAGCAAATAAAGTCGACTCATATGTATTATTTTTTTTTTTTTTAGTTTTTTTCAAGGTCGTGATCCTTCCTTCAACTAAGCTGCGAGAGCAATATTCATATATTCATTCAACAGAAAGTTTCACGAAGCAAAAAAAATTGTTTTCCGCTGTCAGAGTTTATAAAAAGTATATCGCTTGTCGGTCAGGCTACGAAGTGAACGGGCATTCCGTAAAATTATGGATTCAGCTGCTACCAGCATTAAACGAATGTTAGAATAGCGGAAAATCATATGTATGTACTAGATATAGTTCCAAAGCAGCCTTTTCTGGTGGTACTTCCAAACTTTTAATCTCAACAACACAAAGTAACTTTTATTCTTAGCTTGGTTTTGGATTTTACTTAAACTCAAGTATGTTTATCAACTAGTTCAGCTAGCCGGTTTTATCAGCAATTCCTATAGGAACACTTCACAGCTAGCCGTTGATAGAATGCTAGCACTAATTCTGAAGTTGTCCTGCTCTATAAACGTTAACAAAAAACTGAAAAACTGGTAACATTTTACTTTCAGTAAAAAAAGTGCATATCTCTTTTCCTCTCCACCTCTCACTCCCTCTAAAGCCATACAAAATTTCATATTCCCTCTTCTTCCTCTGGCTCCTGACCATCTTTCTTTATCCCTCTTTTTCTATCCCTACTTCACATTCACGCTTCCCATCCCTTCTTCCCTCCCTCCCCCTCTCACTCTAAGACTCGTTCTCAATCTATCTTCTTTTTCGGCTTCTACTTTCTCTCCACTTTTTGGTCGATGCCTCGAAACCATATGAAAATAAAGAATTAATAACCAATCCTTAAAACTATTGTCAACACCTTCATGGCATGACTTTGATGTATGTATATGTATGATGTATGTATATAGTAGTCATTATGTCAGCTGGTATATTGCTGATGCAGAGGCTGAGTAGTATTCCAATTGGTATGGTGCTGCTGCGGAAGCGGACAATGGTCATCTCGTATAACATCGCTGTATTAAAAATATGAAAAAATTACAGAGCTCGAACTAGTTGAGCCGTTTGGCAAACTAGTATTTATCTAGTGAAGGGATGCTGCATGGGAATAACCATCAACCTTCCGGAGAACTTTTCTCTCGAATACTCGAAGAATCATCTCATCTTCCTTCTACGCCTTCTCTGATATCGCACCTTAAATTATAAAAGGTATTCTAAGAAACTTAGCCCTTTCGAACCTGAATTCATATTTCTCTTCATATTTTTTTATTGAAAGAAATTCACTTCCACAAATGCTGTGATATAAACACGTGGATAAAAACATCAGCTGTTAAGCGGTCAGCTGTTGCACTTTCTCTCGCTATCAGGGTTGCCAGGCAGCACATTTTAAACTTAGTCTTAGCCAAATATAAAGCGTTTAAGGTGCCTAAATAAGTGCTGGTACATATATGTACCGACCGGAGCGAAAGGGTTAAAGAGCGCGCTCTTTGTACGTCAAGCGAGGACGCCAGAATTATCCTACTGCTTAAACAACTTCTTTTTTTCTCCTGCACACTTTGATATATATGTATATATAAGTCAATATCTATCTCGATTTGTTAAGCCGTTAATTGCTAAGTATACAAATTCATTCATGTTTTACGGTTAACCATGCTAAACAATAATTAGTGGTAGCTAAGGTACCCCACATTTCGATAAAAAATATGCCACGCCCCCTTTTTCGTTATCCCCAGTTTTTTGTACAGGTGGGTTTCACCCCACATTTCGATAAAAAATATGCAATGGCCTATGAAAAATGCCAGTTGTATGGTAGTTGCCACGCCCCCTTTTTCGTTATCCCCAGTTTTGGAGGTGGTAGGGATTAATCTCAGGTAACCCCTTACCAAATTTCAGTGGTCTAACGTAAATACTTCCAGCGATAGGGACTATGAAATCTTCCATTTGTATGGGAGGTGCCACGCCCCCTATATACATCAAAATATTTTTTAGCCCATGACCATCTCTGGAAGATATCCAGTGCGTGTTTGGTTACGATCGGTTTTTACGTTTAGGACACAAGTCGGTCTATAGATACATACATACATAATTAAAATTTTTTATATATATATATACGAGTATATACTCGTATGTTTACCGAGATTAAAAAAATTATTTTTTGGTTAAGGCCATGATATCGAAACTATTTAATTTGAACTTATAAACTTGCTTACATAAATATTCTTGTCAATTAACATCAAAAAACCACTGCCACATGGTGATTGAATATGCACAATCCACACAAATACAACAAATTGGCATAAAACTCTTAACGTAAAAGTGAAATCCCATAAAGTGTGCATAAACCAAATTTCATTACCTTCACACACACGCACACATGCGCACATTATCAACAAGCATCAAAAAGAAAGCTCTTCAAACAAAACGACAGATAAGCCGTGCGTAAACAAATCACTCTTTCGAAGCAACCATTAAAAAAAAAATACTAAAGCGCAAACCAATTACTATATTATTATCTGGCAGAAGTGGCAGCAGCAATGATGAAGCGTCAGCTGTTGCCACAGCTGCTGCATGCCAGTGGATAAAAGCATCAATCAAATTGTGTTTGTCGATACGCACTTTTTATGTTTTTTTTTGTTTTTTTTTTTTTTTGCAAGCTTAAAAAAGTCGCTGAAGAAAATTAAAAGAAAAATTAAACACTTTTACATATTCCGCCTACATACAGTGTGCGACAAAACTAAAGCACCGAAATTCCTTTTGAAATATTTTACTCAAAAAATTGTAAGCACAAGTTTTGTAATGTTAACGCCCTTTTATTTACAAAGAATTCAAATTAGGTATTATAAATTTGAAACAATAAGAGTAGTTTACCAGCTCATCCAAAAAATGCTGTACAAAGAATTCGATGAACTGAAAAAGTGGAGTGACCAAACTAAAGCACCATCAAATATCTATGGGACAACCCCGGCTTTTTTTTAGTTATTTCGTGGTATATTTAAGTAAAATATCTTAGGAAATAACTTTCCACGCCTGCTCAACTTGTCCGAATAGAGTGTCTTTATTGCTGCAAATTTCGTCCAGATTTCTAAGATCCATCATTTTCTATTGATTCTCTGTTCGGTTAAATAGCGCGGGGCACAACAATACGTCAACATTACCCTGCCGGAAATTTGACTAGCTCAGAACTATAACTGAGCTATGCCCTTTGACGACACCACCAGCTCTAGCTCAATACCCAAGGAATGCTTTCAACTGTCCACTTTTATATGGCGATGTCGTTGGCGGTGGCAATTGTCACCAGTGCATTACTTTGCAACTCGTCCTTAACCGGTTTCCATTTCCACAGTTCTAAGACAGTTTGGCTTTGGCTAGTTCTTAACCTGTGCCCTTACGGAAAGTTTGGGGGTAGTTTTTATTGTGGATGAGTGATTATCGATATCCGATATTTCAAACCGTCTGTAAACTATCACTTTTGTAACCAGCACAGGACGATTCACAAAGCGTGTAGCGCAAGACTGTGTCTTTTGAAGACTGTTTGGCAATTTTACTGCAGGATTATTAGTCCTAAACTGTTTTTTAACAAATCGCTATATGTTTGTACAGAATGTCTTCCTGATAGATCCACCTTAATGGCTTTCCTTCCCCCTCAAAAAATTGGATGAAGATTTTATGCATATCTTTGTACAAAAAACGATCTAATACCAGTTCCATCGTATGAATTGGACCCACTGCATGACCGGAGAAACGTTTACAAATCCCTACACTGCCTCAACCTTGTCTCAGCGATCAAAAAGTATAGTAAAAGTGGGCAAGCGTTGTTGTTTAGGCCTAAGAACAAGTTTCAGAGTGTTCTAATATTTCAGAAAACTTTTATTTGACAGAAAATAAGATTGCTCGTTGTATTGTACAGGGTATTTTTTTTACAGGTTTGTTTTTCGAATAGAGATAAAACTGGCATTTTGTGGTCAAATCTGGCAACTCTAATGTCATTTATGTTCAGTTTGGTTTGCCATTTCATCATGAACAGGTTGACAAAAGAACAACGCTTGCAAATCGTGCAAATTTATTTCGAAAATAATGGTTCAGTTCGCGAAGTTTACCGTGAGCTCCGTCCATTTTATGGTCGACATAATCGTCCATCAGAGCAATTAATTCGGTTAACCATGGATCGTTTTCGCACTACGTTTACTCTATGTGATAATACGCATCCGCAGAGACGTCGAACAGTGCGCACCGAAGAAACAATTGCCGCTGTAGAGCAAAGTGTTGAAGAGGACCCGAATGAATCGATTCGCCACCGTGCACAGCAATTGGAGCTTTGTCCATCAACTTTATGGAAGATTTTGCGCAAAGATCTTGGCTTGCGACCTTACAAGATCCAGCTTGTGCAAGAATTAAAGCCGCGAGACCATGCAATGCGTCGTGATTTTGGTGTATGGGCCGAAAATGAGATTGATTTCGATGCTGATTTTCATCGCAAAATTTTGTTCAGTGATGAGGCTCATTTTTGGTTGAATGGCTACGTCAACAAGCAAAATTGCCGCATTTGGAGTGAAGAGAATCCACATGAGACCCTTGAAACGCCATTACATCCACAAAAACTGACTGTTTGGTGTGCTCTATGGGCTGGTGGAGTCATTGGGCCATACTTCTTCCGCAATAATGCTGGAGAGGCAGCTACCGTTAATGGAGACCGGTATAGAGCCATGATAACCGACTATTTTGTTCCCGAATTGGATGGCATGAATGTGGATGAGTTGTGGTTCCAACAAGACGGCGCTACATGCCAAACAGCGCACGTCACAATCGATTTATTGAAGGAAACATTCGATGAGCGCATAATTTCGCGGAATGGACCTGTCAATTGGCCACCAAGGTCGTGTGATTTGACACCATTGGATTATTTTCTTTGGGGATATGTGAAGTCGCTCGTCTACACCAACAAACCAGAAACGTTAGGGGAATTGGAAGCCAACATTCGTGGCGTTATTGCCGACATACGGCCCCATATGCTCGAAAAAGTGGTTGAAAATTGGACCTGTAGAATTGGCTTTATTCGAGCCAGCCGCGGCGGCCACATGCCCGAAATCATATTTAAACATTAATGGCATAAAATTATCCTTCCAATAAAGCTAAATTGATGGACCTTAAAAAGATTTTCTTGTGTTTTATTTCAATTCGAAGTTCTATACCCCTAAAAAAAACACCCTATAGTAGATAATATATTTATTTTATGTATGCGTACTGCTGTCGATTCGTACTAATATTAATCGATAGAATTAGTTACTACCTTTATATCTTTTCTTATCGACATCGAGATTTGCGGATTGTTGCGTTACCTGTCGACTTCCGCTCTGTCATTAATTAATTTAAATCGAATTTCTTAATTCTAATCAAGTGTTAACTATTGTTTTCGACGTTAACCAATTTTCATTACTGCCGCAGACTTTTTCAATATCCATCTAGTACAGACCTATTAAATAATGATTACTTAGTGTATTGATTACCGGTCTGATCAACTATTTTTTTGAGAAACCATTTAATGATTGATTACCATTACTTTCAAATTTAATGATTATTTTCCAATTAATTAAAAAAATAAGAAAAAAAATCATGATTTTGTACGATTATTAAAACAAAAATAATCAACAAAAGTTGTCTTGATAACTTTTGTTATTTTAAATTTTTTTACTTTCTTAAATTTTTTTATTTTTTTGATTTTTTTTTTATTTTTTTTTTGATTTTTATTTTGAATATTTTTAATAACGCAGTATTGTTTTATAAGCACATAAATATTTAAGTGAACAGTACTGAAAAAAATTTTAAATTATTAAAAAAAAAATTAAAGCAAATCAAAAAAAAAATTTAACAAATCAAAAATAATCAAAAGTAATCAAAACAATTTTTTTTTATTTTTAATTTTTTTTCTAATCGTAATCAATTAATAATTGCCATTGCTTGAAAAAGAATTAAAATAATCAATACCAATTAGAAAAGCCATCTCATTAATTGATTACTAACTACCAATCAAATTTAACAGGTCTGATCTAGTTTACCGCGTTTCAGCTCTCTCGTTGGTTTGTGATAAATACTTTGGTTTGCTCTGATAATTCTGAAATAAATTGATTAAATATAACTCTTTGAAATAAAATTCTGTTTAAAATTGAGGCGATTTAGAGCATGAGCTATCGACTTTCGGCGATTTTAATCGATTTTCTTATTTTTATCGGCTTGCTAAATTGTTATGACACCAAGGTTTTCTTTATAAATTAATCAACTTTTACTAGTAACTAGCAGTTTTTTAATTACTTTCAGGATTGATTGGCATGAGCTATGGTTTTTTGGTGATTTTTCACAATTTTTTAATTTCGTCCATTTTTATCATATTTTGTATCGACAACAACAGTTTTTTTTTTTTATAAATTTAACGTTTTTTAAATAATTGTGGATGTTGTTGTTGTGGTAACGACAAAAACACTCCCCGAAGGTTTTGGGGAGTGTTGTCGCATTTTATTACTTTTATTATTAATTTGTAATTTTTAAAATTATTTGTAATAAGTAGTTAAGAGAAATTCAGTATTTTTGACTCAAAATGTGTTCAAAGTCAACAATGGTCTGTAAAATAATTTTTTACTAGTCCCAAAACGTATCAGATTTCTTTCCATCATGATGCTCAACTAAATGAAATTGACCAGAGGTATACTATTTCCTCCTCTCTTCTCTCTTTTCCACTTCCTTTATACCTAAATATTGTTATTTTTATTTTTCGATACTAATATACACCCCTGACTCTTCGTAATCTGGCTAGGAAAACCTGAAGTTGCTACTTCCCGTGAAGCATATTCTACGTCAAAAATAATGAACCACCACTCAGGAAAAAAATCTTGTTTTTGCTGCCGCCCACCACATTGCAACAAGCTAGTGGCAAGAATTAATGCAGTGGTTTTTGGTTACCAAATAGAATGGCCTACAATAGGATTGGTTGGGAGAGTGTGAGCTGTAGTAACTTCCTAGGCAATTATGCTCAATTAAAGTGCGCTTTAAAAGTGGCCAAAATGGCGTAAAAGCAATGGAAAATACCCAATTGGCTATACAAAAACAAAATGAGTCAGCAACGAGTAAACGCGCGATCTCATAATAAAAAACACTAGTAATTACAACAATAACATAAACAATTAAAATAGCAAACTTACCTTCACAACTATGCTCAGTAGAGGCAATTTCATTTGGTCCGTAAACTTAATTGCCAATATTAAAATTGTAAAATTGCTCATACGTCATGTCGTACCGCCTGCAGCACATTTATCACTACAAACAGCCGGACACCATGAGCTAAGGTGAGGCACAGAAGGGCCAAAGCTAAGAGCTCAGCAACAGCAGCCGCCAGCTGTTGTTGGCTAGTCAACAGTCATGTAGGCAATTAACTTGTACGGCAAGTGTGATTATTACTTGTGTAAATGTGTGTGTCAGTGTGTGTGTGTGTATATGTTTGTGTGCTGTGCCTTTTAAAAACATAATGTTTATGTTTATATGAACGAATATACAATTGGCAATCAGTAATAATTAATTTGCTTTAAATTGTCAGGGCATACATTAAATGCGAATTATTGGCGCCAGCACACATCCACATACAGCTGTGTTGAATATAATTGTAGTGAAATTGAACTGGATATCGTTCGACGAAATAAGGAAAAGCTGTGTTTTCCTTTTAAAATATAGCGAGTTTCATAACAGAAACCACATAAAAATAAATTTCACAGTTTACACAAAGTTCAGGAAATTTAATTAAACTTTAAAAAATGGCCTTCAAAATCTTCAAATTTTTTGGCAAAATTTCCAGTAAATTTTTGAGTATGCACTTTTGTAAACTAATCAATTTAAGTAAAAACACGTTAACACGTTTTCCTGAATTTTCTGAATTTTTTTCGTCAAGCGTGTTTAGTGATTTCTTCCATACAACGCAGGAAGAAAAATTAATATTGTATTGAAAAAAATACTCAACAGAACTACTAATTTGCACATCATTATGCTAAAACTGAATGAGCTTTAAAACCGTGTACTTAGAAATTTTTTAAATATTCTTCACAAAAATATTGAAATTTTGATATAAATTTTTAAAAGTTTAATTAACTTTCCTGAACTTTGTGTCAACTGTGAAATTTCTTTTTATGGTTTTTCTCTTATGGAATTTGCTATATTATAAATTAAAATTATTAAGACACAGCTTGTTTTTAATGCTTCGAGCGATTAATTTCACTACTATTATATTGAACACAACTGCATATATATGTATATATATGTGTGAGCAGTAGGTGCATGTATGTAATTATTTATGTATGTGGGCGTGTGTGCTTTATAATATTATTGCGAATGCCGCTGGATTGTGGTTTCATCAATGATCATTAATTTACCATGAAACAATTTTAAAAAATTTTTTGAGGTATTGTCAACACTTATTTTGCAATTATTTAAATAACAATGCATTTATTTAATTAAAGTAATCAAATAGTTAAACCTCAAATTAAAAATTTGGAAAAGCTTTGTAATGCTCTCTTGAGATTTGCCAAACACCTTATATCTTTCATTTCCAATTGTGAGTTCGAAAGCGTCATTTGAGTTCGAAAGCGTCATTTCGATTGGGGGAAAGCGTCATATGCTTAGAAGAACAGTCAAACATAAGTAAGGAAAGCTGACTGACATGCCCAGATAACCAAAGTCGGAGCGCTCCGAAATAGTGATCCAAAAAGAATGTGTAACTTGAGCTTTTTTGGAGTGTTATTTTATAAACATCAAAAAATCCACTTTTTTATGAAGATTCATGGAGTCTTGCTTTAGGGCATGTTCCGACTTTTTTTCCATTTTAGCTAACAGAGCGGGAAGAGTATATTTTTTTTGAATGTTTTCTTCAAAAATAAGGGAAGCGTATTTAAAATTAAACAAAATAATATATTTTTAAAGTCCTTGACAAAAAAAAATCTAAAAAATTTTGGGGAAATTTTGAGGTACTTCTAATTTGCACGATATGATGAAAAAATTTAATGGGCTATAAAACTGTGTACTCAAAAATTCTGCCCAAAAATATTGAAAGTTTGATGTAAATTTTTAAAAGTTATTTTTATGTTTTTGTTTTGTTCTGTGAAATTCGCTATATATAAATGAAAGTTATTAGATACACAGCTTCTCCAATCCAATATCTAAAATAATTTCACTTCTATTATATTGAACATAACTGTATATTTTTGCAAGCTGAATTGATTGAACTCAGAAAGGTAAATTACCAAGCTATTCATAATTTATTTCAAGTTGAATTAAATTTAATTCGCATATCAGATCTTATTTAAATAACTGCAAATGTAGTTAGTTAAAGAAAAATTTAGAAAGTATATTTCCCACATAAACATGAGAGAGTACACAAAAGTATATCTTGCATTTGATTATACATACTAGAGTTCGCCCAGTGGTTGAAATTCAACCAATAAACTTTATTTTATTTTTTTGCTGTAGGTATGTTTTATCCGCCTCTTTTTCTTCCTTTCTATGTCGTTCCTTTCCTCTAACATATTTTTATTTTACTTGATTTCTTTTTTTACTCTCTTATTTCATTTTTTACTTTCCTCAAACTTCTTTCCCTTTCCCTTCCCTTTCTTTTATTTTCTTTCTTTCCCCTCAGGAGAGCAGCTGACACTGGGCATCGTAGCCAGTAATCAATACAATAACAACAACTAAAGCAGAAATGCATGACACAACAGAGTATCTATGGTGCGAATACTTATTTTTCATTGGTCCCCTACCAACTCTTCGCACTCACAGTGAGAGCCGACCACACGAATAACACAAAAACATGCATGGCAAGTCTACTCACACTACTACGGCTCTTAATTTTTTCCTACAAAGCAACTCCTCGACCATGCTCATGATTCAGCATAGTACACAAAAAGCAAGTACACACACACACAGCGTGTCTGTAGTGTGAATAAGTGAATGTGTAGTGGTGTGACTTTTATGTTAAATTTTTTATATTAAAATGATTTTTTAAATTTTTTTATTTACGGATAAAAGTACACCTCAGCATTTCCTATCTATACATATATAATTTGTATACCTTAGAATTATAGTTTAGCAGAAAACGGTTCTATATTGCATTCATCTTGGCTATTTATACATACTAGAGTTCGCCCAGTGGTTGAAATTCAACCAATAAACTTTATTTTATTTTATTTTTTGCTGTAGGTTTGTTTTATCCGCCTTTCTTTCTTCCTTTCTATGTCGTTCCTTTCCTCTAACATATTTTTATTTTCCTTGATTTCTTTTTTTACTCTCTTATTTTATTTTTTACTTTCTTTAAACTTCTTTTCCTTTCCCTTCCTTTCCTTTTATTTTCTTTCTTTCCCCTTCGTTTTCTTACCTTTCCTTTAATTCCCTTTCCCTTCCCTTCCTTTCATTTCCTTACCATTCCTTTCTTTCCTTTAATTTTCCTTCCCTTCCTATCCTTTCCATTCCCTTCCCTTTCCTTCCTTTCCTTTTCTTTCCTTTTCCTTTTCCTTTTCTTTCCTTTCTTTCCTTTAATTTTCCTTCCTTTCAATTCTTTTCCTTTCCTCTATTTTCCTTTAATTTTCTTCGGTGTTTAATACTCTTTATGAGTAATCATTTATTTTATTTTTGTAAACCCTGTTTGTAGGTATCAGCAATGAATTTTACATATTTGCTCATATTTTACATTGCTTGTTTAATGTATCCAACAAAGCAACTTTTCGTGCTCTCAGGAGAGCAGCTGACACTGGGCATCGTAGCCAGTAATCAATACAATAACAACAACTAAAGCAAAAATGCATGACACAACAGAGTATCTATAGTGCGAATACTTATTTTTCATTGGTCCACTACCAACTCTTCGCACTCACAGTGAGAGCCGACCACACGAATAACACAAAAACATGCATGGCAAGTCTACTCACACTACTACGGCTCTTAATTTTTTCCTACAAAGCAACTCCTCGACCATGCTCATGATTCAGCATAGTACACAAAAAGCAAGTACACACACACACAGCGTGTCTGTAGTGTGAATAAGTGAATGTGTAGTGGTGTGACTTTTATGTTAAATTTTTTATATTAAAATGATTTTTTAAATTTTTTTATTTACGGATAAAAGTACACCTCAGAATTTCCTATCTATACATATATAATTTGTATACCTTGGAATTATAGTTTAGCAGAAAACGGTTCTACATTGCATTCATCTTGTCTATTTATATATGAGATGTTCGTCTGCACACACATATGCATCTCTCCATTACCACCCAGCTGCATTCATTGAACTGCTTACATATGAGCACAGACTATATTTGTCTTAGTCTAGAGTAAATATTATTTGTTGACAGTCGCCTATTTATAGCGGCTGCTCGCTTATTGCAATTATATGCGAATGCTTACTCATTTGAGCAATACGATGCCATGCTAATTCCTGCTGTGTGCTCGCATGTGACATACTGTCCGCCATGCTTCAATATGTTCTTTGTTAATATGGCTTCTGCATTGAATATTTACATTTGCAAGCAGTAGTTAGAACAAAGGTTAGACCCATATTGCATCCTGGTTGATGTCTAAATATAGTCATTTAAATTACTAATTAGCGAGCGCTATCGACAGTCTCAATTACGTTCGAGCTCAACACAACTAAGGGTGGCTGGTGTGCAAGCGAAAATATATTGATTACATGTTGACAAGGGGATGATAATTATAGAAGCTATGAATTGTCTAACTATATTAATCAAACTAATCACTTGCCACTAGCTTAATTAAGGAAAAGTGGGTGTCACTTACATCCAAATTAATGGAAGTCCTGCTAGCTAAGCACCGCAACGTCGGGTGCCTGCCCCACTGTTATTTAAGGAATTTGGTATTCGAGGACATCACACCCAATCCTGCTTTACTAAAGAGTCGGGGAAGCTATAAAATGCATTAATAATTCCTTGAACTCAACTCTATGCAGCTTGGAAAATATATGCATATGTGTGTATCTATTTGAAATGCATAAAAGGTACATGATACCGACATTCTTTTTTATCTGGCTGTACGTGATGCAACAGGTTGATAAGCCATTGAAAACATAAACATAGAATTATCTAGGTACGTTTCTAGCAATAAGCTGTTGTAACCAGGGGCTGTAAGCGTTATGACTTTTCCAAGAAAGAGTTAAAATTATTTTTTGAATTTTATAGTTTTAAATTTTAATTTTTTTCAAGTCAAAAATTATTTCTGAAATTATAGTTGAAATTTTACTTTACATTTTTAAGTCACATTTAAAAGTGGAAATTTAACTTTTATTTTTTAAGTTAAAAATTATGGGTTGTAAATAGGTTTTTAATTTTTCCAGGCACAAATAATAGTTGAAATTTGACTTTACTTTTTTTAAAACACAACTTTTATTTTTTAAGTCAAAAATTATGGGTTGTTAGTAGATTTTTAATTTTTCCAGGCACAAATAATAGTTGAAATTTGACTTTACCTTTTTTAAAACACAACTAAAAGTGGGAATTTAGCTTTCATTTCATTAGTCATAAAAAAGTTGAAATCTAACTTCTATTAGTTTAACCCCCCGATTCTGCATTCTTGACAAAGTGTCAATCTTGATAAATATTGAATAAAAAAATATTTGTATCAAGTGTTTTGAATTCTTCGTCAAAAATAAAATTATTTTTCTTGATTTTGACTGAAAATTCAAAAAACCTGATATAATTATTTTTTTCTTGATTATTTATCAAGATTGAAAATTTATCAAGAACACAGAATAAAAGGGTGAGTCACAACTAAAAGTGGGAATTTAAATTTTATTTCATAAGTTACAAATAATATTTAAAATTTGAGATCTATTTTTTAAGTCAAAAATTAGTATTGAAAATTTACTATTTTTTCAGTCACAAATAATATTTGAAATTCGACTCTTATTTTTTTATTCTAAAAATTATTGTCGAAAATAAATTTTTAATATTTTCAGTCACAAATAATAGTTGAAATTTTACTTTTATATTTTTAAGTCATCAATTATTATTGAAAATTTATTTTAAATTTTTCAAGTCACAAATAATACTTCGAAGTCGAATTTTACTTATTTAAGTCACAACTAAAAGTGGGAATTTAAATTTATTTCATAAGTCACAAATAATACATGAAAATCAACTTTTATTTTTTTATGTCAAAAAAGATTTGTTGAAAATTGATTTCTAATTTTTCCAGGAACAAATAGTAGTTGAAATTTGACTTTACACAACTAAAAGCGGGAATTAAAATTTTACTTTTTATGTCAAAAAAGATTTTTTAAATTTGACTTTTATTCAGTTACAAATAACAGTTAAAAATTCGGCTTTTCTTTTAGAAGTCAGACTTAATAGTTGAAATAAGCCTTTATTTTTTGTTTTTGATCACAAGATAATTAATTAAATGATTATTACAAAAAACAAAAACAATAATAATTTTCATAAAAATTCAAAAAGTGAAAAATTATTATTCTTGGTCTTTAGCTCGTTTCATGAATACTTAAAAATGTACAGGCCGTAAATCAACAAAAAATGTTGGTATAAAAAATAAATATTGTTTAAACTAAATTATATTTTTTTTCTGTCCCAAATTTGTAAATATATTTCTTGTACTTTCTAAGTTAATCTTTCTGGCATTTTTAATCAAAATTTTACCACTTAAATTCGGTCCCTGCTTAGATTATGTTCTTTTAGCATTCAATTTCATAGAAATTCAAAATGAAACTGTCACGAACAGCTGCTAGATGTAATAAAAATAATTGTATCTATAAAAGGAATTTACAATCACCAAGGCAAGCACATTCAAAGATGTACATATACGAGTATACATAATTTTAAAATATGTAAGAAGTTTTTTTTTTATGATGCCAATCAAGCTTATTCAAACACATACAAAGCCATAGTTCCTATATAACTTCAAATGCAGAATTATCGAATATTAGATTTTCATAACACTTAATATTGGTAAATGTGAAATTGAGCAAATTAGATTAATTTACTTTTCTTAGAGTCAATTGTACGAGTATTTTATTGGAAATTTAAATACTTTCAAAGTGGTTTGCACATTACATTATAGCTGCTTCAATTAACTCTTATAAGATCATTCAATTATTTACCATAAATGTTTATGAGTGATTTTCATAAATGTATAAATTCATAAACAGACAATATCTTTCAAAATTGATTATATAAAGTTTAGGTGAATTGAGCCTAATGGATATCAATTGTAGAGATGTTATACAATGTAGTGTTCCCAAAATTGTATGGTAGTGAAAAGTTAAAGAATTTGAGTTTCTTTTAACGCTGTCAAGCCCATATACAAACAAAGTTTCTATTTTCTGCTACAATTTCATATTTAATGTAATACATATTGCTCTAGCTCATGCTAGACTAGTGTGTGTGCATTCCAATCATCATAGGAAAATGAGCCTTAGTGAAATTTTAAAATATATTATCCCACCGAGCTTTAACTTTCTAGTTATAATATATCATTTAAGGCCACTTGACCGCTATCAAAACATATTATCCATTAAAATGAGTAGTCAATTGATTGGATAATCAACGTAATAATGATTATTTTAGCTGTTTTTTAAAATAAAAATTGCTAATAGACTACCTTTGGTAATAAATAAAAAATTAAATAAAAAATAATCAAAAGTAATCAAAGCCAATTAAAAAAATTGTTTGATTGTTTTTGATTACGTTTGAATTTTTGGGAATTTTTTTAATTTTTTTTAATTTTTTTTTTTATTACTTTTGATTTTTATGTTATTATTTTTAATTTTTTTTTTGTTATTATTATTTGTTAGCAACAATAACAAAGAAATTCAATACAATCAAAAATAATCTAAAGAAATCTAACAATAAATTTTCGATTAATCTTGATTATTTCTGATTTTTCTTGATTTTTTTGTTTTTGGATTAATTTAGATTTTTTTGGATTATTTTTTTAAAAAAATCATTAAAATAGTTATCGAAAACCGAAAACAATGGTTAATCAATGTTTAGTAAGCTTCTTCAAAAAAATAATCAATCAAACCGGTAATCAATACCATTAGTATTTATTACTTAATAGGTCTAAATAAACAATCAATACCGTTTTCCCTCTCCTAGAAGGAGTTTTATACAATTTGTATTATTCTAAGCCCCAAACCGAAAAAAGTTTGTTGCATGGTGTTTTCAAAGGACTGTGCACACTACATTTCGGCTCGTAACGTAGAAGGCAGGTACAGCGAAAAATTAATTTCTGTTAAAATTTGCCAGATCGTTCACTCTCCCTCTTTTTCTGTTCTTTTTTATACCTTTCATGAATATGAAATGGTATATTGACTTTGGTCCGATGTTTGTAACGTTTAGAAATATAAGAGATAGACCCACCATTATGTATACCAAATTGATCAGGACGATGAACTGAGTTGATACGGCCATGTCCGTCTGTCCGTCCGTCTGTTTCAACGCAAACTAGTCCCTCAATTTTTGAGATATCTCGATGAAATTTGGCACACGGATGTATTTTTGTATTATATTAGACATTTGTCGGATCCGGTATAATCGGAACACTATAGCATATATCTCCCATACAACCGATCGTTCAAATAAGAGGATTATGATCATTTCTCCCTCATTTTTAAAGATTAAAAATTTAAACTTGGTGAGATATTTTCTTATGGATAGGAAAAGATTTCGTAAAAAATCACTAAGATCGGAGCTATATATAGTATATATCCCATACAACCGATCGTTCAGATAAGAGGATTATGGCCATATATCCCTCATTTTGGAAGATTAAAACTTGAAACTTGGTGAGATATTTGCTTATAGATAATAAAAAATTTGGTAAAAAAATCGCTAAGATCGGAGCTATATATAGTATATATCCCATACAACCGATCGTTCAGATAAGAGGATTATGGCCATATATCCCTCATTTTGGAAGATTAAAACTTGAAACTTGGTGAGATATTTGCTTATAGATAATAAAAAATTTGGTAAAAAAATCGCTAAGATCGGAGCTATATATAGTATATACCCCATACAACCGATCGTTCAGATAAGAGGATTATGGCCATTTCTCCCTCATTTTAAAAGATTAAAACTTGAAACTTGGTGAGATATTTTCTTATAGATAGTAAAAGATTTCGTAAAAAAGTCAGCAAGATCGGAGCTATATATAGTATATATCCTATACAACCGATCGTTCAGATAGGAGGATTATGGCAACTTCCCTTAAACAAATAAAGCTTATTATAAAAGAAAATTAAATGTATTGCTGACAAAGTTTTAGAGAACTTTAAACAATGCGTATTTAAGTTTGCACGTATTCATGAAAGGTATAAAGCCTTCCACTTTTTCTCTAGCTTGTCATTGTTTTCTCCTTTACCTCTCTCTTTCATCAAGTTTTTCGGATCTTGCTTTTTTCGCCCTCACTTTTCTTCTTCTTCTTTTCCTTCTACTTTTCCATGTAACCTTTCTTTTCTATTTTAATTCTATGCCTGTTTTTACTTTTACTTCTTCGAGTTTTTCCGGTTCTCTCTTCCAATCGACTTTTTCTTTTCTTCCACCTCTACATATCTTTTTCCTTTCCGTTCTCACTTTCTGTTCTTTTCATTCAGCTTATTTTCCTCTTTCTTCTCTTTTTCTTAAATTTTTCCTTTTCTCTTTTCTCTCATTCTCTTTTCCTTCTCCTTTTAATTCTCCTTCCCTCTTTCTTTCACCTTCTTTTCCTTTGACTAAACCTTCTCTTTATAGTTTAAGTCCTCCTTTCCACTTCCCTTTTCACTCTACTTTTCATACTCCTCTTCGCCTCTACTTTTCCGTCTCTTTTCCTCTTTTTTTTATTCTCCGTCCCTGTTTTTTTAACATTTTCTTTTTACTTTTACCACTTTTCCTTTTACTTTTTCTCCTCCTTTTCCTTCTACTTTTCTACTCCTTTGCCGTCTACTTTCCTATTCCTTTTCCTTCTCTTTTCATTTTTTTCCCCTCTCTTTTTCCTTACTCTTCTACTTTTTTTTCTCTTTTTTCATCTCTTTTACATTTTAGCCCCCCTTTTGCTTTTCATTGTTTTGTCTCCTTCTCCATCCAATTCGAATTATTTATTTCCTATCTTTTTCACTTCGACATACTGAAAATCAATTTTATAATTATTATTTTTTTTCGAGCAGTCCTTTCTTTTTCCTTTCTTCCGCTTCTCCCAATTCTGTTTCCTTTTCTTTTTTATTATTCTCAATCATATTTTTAAATTTTTATCTCTTGTCTTCGTTTCTTTTTCTGATTTATAGCCCCTACATCGTTTCTCTCTCTCTCTTCCTCATTATCATGACTTATGTATTGCCTTTTCGGTCATTCTTACTTTTATCTGTTAACTCCTTTTTCCATTTTCATTTCCCGTATTTCTATTTTTCCTCTCATGATTTCCTCTCTTCTTCTTCTTCTTGTTCAATTTCATCATTATAATCTTCACTATTGACTTTCAGCCGCTGGTTCCTTTCTTCCACTTCTTATTCTTTTTCACGTTTTTGTTTAGGATCTCAAAGTTTACTATTAATGTAAAGGAATGAACGAACTTAATTCATATCCCATCTGCTTTATGAAACTAATGAACTTATTGAACTGAAATAATTTCTTATTAAACCAAAAAATTCGCTTGTTTATACTCATACACTCACCAATACATTAACGTACTCCTTTTCAAACTCTCACATGTGCACACTATGACCCTCACTGCTTCCGCTCTGCGTAAACTTCTCTGACAAAAGCCATTGACTAAAGTTTTTGCTAGAAGTATTGTTACCATCTCTATAAAGCTTTTTCGGCAAACTTTAATATGAAATTCTAATCGTTTTCGCTACATCAAATAGGAAATTAGTTTTGAATTACTTTTCAACAATTTCAGATAGGCATCCAGCGGGTGTGAGTGTGTGTGTGCCACCACAAATATGTACAGGGTGACGCAAAAGTAATCCTCCTATCAGAAAATGCTATAAATTTTGCGATTGACCCCTAAAGTCAGTTCTGTTTTGACATTTGTGTAGTAAACACATGCGAAAAACACGTTATTAAACAATGTTACGCTACACTGCTCCAGAACGCGGAATATTGCTGACTATTTATTTGACCAATAATCGGTCGGGGCCAAACGGTTACTGTGAATGGTGAGCGCTACAGAGCAATGATCAACGAGTTCTTTTTGCCGCAACTTGATGAATTGGGATTGGAAAACATGTGGTTCCAACAAGACGGTGCAACAGCACACACTGCACGTGCCACAACCGATATGCTGAACATCGGAAGCTTACTTTTGCGCCACCTTGTATATACGCGTAAGTGTTTGCATATGCTCTCCCTGAGCGCTGCTCATACAATATAATACACAATATTGTTGTCGATGGAAACTTTTTTAACTTCTCAACTTATCGTGCTAGCATATGCATTGCACACATATAGACATATATAGATATATATAGTTATATTATATGGCAATAATAAGTATTAACATACACAAAAGCATACCACAGCATCAGTTGGTATTAGCAAACCGAGCGCATAAGTAATATTAATTCCATTTTCGAATGGTAATTGTTTAAGCAGCACATTGTGAATATCGTAAGTCTTAGTTATTACTATACAAGTAATAAGCTTAATGGAGAGCTATTCAATTCTAAACGAAGCCTTACTCATAAGATGCTTAGCGATTTGGTAAGTTTTCAAGCACATTGTTGGTTGATAAATTGAAAAGTGATTGTGAATTATAGATGTCATGATCAAAGAATTGTAAGGAATGTTAAAGGTTGCATTAAAGTAAGTAATTACGTCGTCAATTTAAAAAGAAATAGTAATTTTGCTACTTCATTCACAGGCAACAAAGAGAAAAATAGCTAATGCAACTCCTTATGAGACATATTATGTTATGTTATGCGACGTTATGCTACGTCTGTTCGTGTTATGCAATTTCATGTTGTGTTTACTTATGCTGTGTTTTGACATGTAAGGTTATGTTTGTTTGTGTCATCTTATGCTGTGTGTGTTATGTTATGTTATATTCTCCTATGCTATGTTTTTCTTTGTGTTTTAAAGTATGTTTTGTTATGTAAAGGCAACAAAAAAGGTGTAAAAAACTATTTAATCGATATCTTGTGTTATTTTAGCATATGCTGCTTTATGTTATATAATGCTTTGTTTTATATATTAGCTTATGCTAGATTTTGCTATTAAGGTTGCTTTTGCTTATGTAATGTTACGATGTATTTTCTTATGTATGTTTATGTTCCTTTATGTTATGTTATGCTGTATTGGTTATGTTATCTTATGTCAATTTTTGCTGTGTTTTACTATGTAAAGTTATGGTTGTTTATGTTATAATATGTTGTGTTTGTTATGGTAGTTTACAAATTAAAAAGGTGTAAAAAATTAGTTTATACTTTATGCTATGTTCCTTTATGTTTATTATGTTGTGTTTTACTTTTATTGGTTTTTTTGTTACTTTAGTATTTCTTTTCTTCTGTTGTATTAAGTTTGGGTGTGTTAAGTTATGCTGTGTTATGTTATGTTATGCTATGTTATGTTTTATTATCTTTTCTTATGTTATATGTT
Organism: Merzomyia westermanni; assembly: GCA_949987695.1. NCBI lineage: Eukaryota > Metazoa > Arthropoda > Insecta > Diptera > Tephritidae > Merzomyia > Merzomyia westermanni. The sequence continues at coordinate 13,397,428 of OX465289.1, forward strand.
GTGTTATGTCATGTTATGTTATTTCACGTTTCATTTTCAACCTGATTATCCCATCTCAGTTTATCGCATCTTAACTTAATTTAGCTTATGTTATTTTATCTCGTCTTATTGTATTTCAGTATATGCATACATTGTACACTTTTTTACAATTTGTATTAAAAACCTTCTTATCGAACTCATTTCACATTTAAGAAACTCCAATTGAGCAATTCACTGGAATTCATTTTATCAAAAAACCGATCACAAACTTTTGCAAACGTGTTTCATATTAAAGCACATAAAGGTAGATTAAAGTACATAAATCTTCTTTCAGGTTTTGCTTTCATTTGTATGCAGAAAACATGTGAAAAGTAATCCAGTTTTTGTTCAACATTGTCATCCTGATATGTTCGCTATATTCGTTCTACAAGAACAAACTACAAGCTACAACGATTTTTTGCTTTCATCGAGAAAGTGCTTTCCTTTCCGCGACGAGCTGTGGTAGATTGTAAATGAGGTGTACGTTAAACGTATTTTGGTGCAAAGAATCATGATTTAAGAGTTTTATCATGTTTTGTTTTTATTGCATTGAACTATCTCATAAACTTTGTTGTGAATTTCTTCTATTAGTAATAATTTCAAATTTAAGCTTTGGAATTTTATTAAAAGAATTTCGCATAAAAATGTCCGAAACTTTACTTGATTACTTCATTTAACAAATTGTACTCTCTTCCCTCTCCACTTCTCGCTTTATCTTCGTTTACTACTCAATCTCCCTCTTCTTTGTCTTTCAACGTCCTTTAGTTGTTCCCCCTATTTGCCTTTGTTCCTCTTTGTCCTCTTAATTTTCCTCAATAACCTTCTCTATATCACCCTTTGATTCTTCCTCTCCCTTTTCCTACTTTTCTTTTTATTTCTTGGTACTGATATATACATAAATGGGAAAATAAAACAAATTTAAGATTTTTTGGGAGTGGCACAGCCCACTGTTTCCAAAATTTTATACATAGTGATTTATATAATAAACTGATCCAAATAAACTCGTAGAGCCCACTGTTCCAAAACCAGACCTGTTAAATTTGTTTAGTAGTTAGTAATCTGTTAGACGGCGTTTTTAGTGGGTAATGAGTATTTTAATTATTTTTCAAGAAAGGGCAATTAAAAAAAAACATTAAAAAAAATCGGACAAAATCAAAAAAAAAAAATCAAAAAAAAAAATATAAAAAAAATTTAAAATAATCGAAAAAAGTTGTTTTGATTACTTTAGATTTTTTTTTGTTTAAGCATTGTAGATTGCAATGCAATACTGAAAAAAGATCAAAAATATTAATATTAAAGTAATCAAAACTACTTTTTTGGATAATTTTTATTTTTTTATTGTTTTAGTAATCGTAAAAAATCATAATTTTTTTATTATTTTTTTTAATAATTGAAAAATAATCATTAACAATGTAAAGTAATGGTAATCATTACGACTAGTAATCATTATTTAACAGGTCTGTCCAAAGCTATGTGTAGTCTATACTGTACCCTGGTACTAAGTACTAATTTTATTTTTAAGATTATATATTTAGAAAGCTGCAAAGCATTTTTTATGGATCTTCTTTTTAGGAAAGTCCTCATTTACTGGCCATTGATCCTGAGTGCTTCTTACATAAATTAAATTCTTGTTTTTAATAAAAAGAAATGTTTAAAAAAATATTCTACCCACCCTTATACTTATATCTTATATCTACAAGTGAATATATTCCTCTAACGAAGTGCTTATAATTTATGTTTCCCAAGAACAAAGCACGCCGTATAGTATCCATAACTTTGAGTGCCGCTTTTCGTTTAGCAACGAAAGTAAAATGCCAGTCAGTCTAAAGAAACATAAAAATAAAAACAAAATTAATAGCAGGCACTTGGTTGTACTCCGAAAAAAAGTAAAAATAATTTGAACACACATCAATATTTTTTGAAATGAGTGAGTGCCCCACCCATACGTGCTTCGTGGCACCTTACGCACTTACAACATTATTAAGACGCACTCACAAGTCAGCACATAGCACAACAATGTACAGAAAAAGTAATAACAAAAAACCAGTAAGTAGAAAACACAAAACAACCAAACTCAATATCGTAAGTGGCTAAAAATGAAAAGTTTTGCAAAAATGACAAACTCAATAAAAAAGTAAAATAAATAACAGCAAACAACTTCCGCAATGACTTGTAAGTAAGTGCGAAGGAAATGAAAGGAAATTTCAAAAACTGCCAACAAAGTGACAGCACATATAACGGAATGTTTTTACCACACAAAATGTGTATGTGGGACAGACATAGGAACATATGTATGTATGTACCACTAAAACTTTGGTGTACATATTATTTTCTCTCACTTTCTCAAAACAAAAAAGTACTTGAACTTAAAGCTTTTAATGTGAATGTGGGAACTTTGAAAGTCAAAACTTGGTTGAAGTAAATTTTTTTTTTTTACTACTTTGTAATCTATGCGTAATGAAAGAAGTGATTTATAATAGCGCTTTGTTTAACCCTTGAAGCAATATAATAATTAAAGTAGTGTGAGGAAGTTAGGCTTTATGGAATTATATTTAGGCTCTGGCTTATATCATACTGATCTTAAGTGCCTAACTTTGTTTGCGAGATACCATAAAATAAGATTTATAAAGTGCAAAGTAGCAAATGGCAACCTAGATTCATCAAGTTTAAGCTAATGTGAAACAGTGCGTCATAGTGCTAGTTGTAACATCAGTGGCCGTAAGCAAATAACAGTTAAAGTGGACTTATCTTACTGATTTATTTGACCTATCTCTTCAAATCTGATAGATTTAAACATTTTTATTTACACATTTTTTATTCATTTTATTTCATTCTATTTTATCTTATTTTATCTTATTTTATTTTATTTTATTTTATTTTATTTTATTTTATTTTATTTAATTTTATTTTATCTTATTTTATTTTTTTAAATTTTATTTAACTAAATTTTTATTTGTTTTCTATTTTATTTTTTTTGTATTATTTTATTTTATTTTTATTTTATTTTATGCTTTTATATTTTATTTCATTTTATATTATTTTATTTTATTTTTATTTTATTTTATTTTTATTTTATTTTATTTTATTTTATTTTATTTTATTTTATTTTATTTTATTTTATTTTATTTTATTTTTATTTTATTTTATTTTATTTTATTTTATTTTATTTTATTTTATTTTATGTTTCATTTCATTTTATTTAAATTTATTTAAATTTATTTTATTTTATTTTATTGCTAAAGCAATAACAAGACCGAGAGCACACTATAAGGCAGTTCTGCTGATAAAACAGATCTGTCAAAAATCCATCATGATCACACTACTAACTGTCGAATGGCGGAAGTGGTTCACGCATATGGTAAAAGAAGAATAGAACTAGGAGTTTAGATGACATCAAAACCAGCGTTTTGTTAGCTTAATGGTTAGCAGTGCGTGCCAAAATTTCTCTGATGAGTGAAGTCTAGCACCTTCCGAAATGGATTTATAAGAAAAGCTATGGCAGTTGTCTCTAAACATTTTTCCTACTCTATTCAATCAAAAAACTTTTAATAATTAATTAAAATGATTATTAATAAATAAAAACAATAATAATTTTCATAAAAATTCAAAAACTGAAAAAAATATTATTATTGGCCTTGAGCTCGTTTCATGAATACTTAATTTTATTTTAATTTATTTTGTTTTATTTTATTTTATTTTATTTTAATCTATTTTTTTTATTTTTTTATTTTTTTTATATTTTTCATTTTGTTTTATTTTATTTTATTTTATTTTTATTTTACTTTATTTTATTTTATTTTATTTTATTTTATTTTATTTTATTTTATTTTATTTTATTTTATTTTATTTTATTTTATTTTATTTTATTTTATTTTATTTTATTTTGTTTTGTTTCATTTCATTTTATTTTGTTTTATTTTATTTTATTTTATTTCATTTTGTTTTGTTTTATTTCATTTCATTTTGTTTTATTTTATTTTATTTTATTTTATTTTATTTTATTTTATTTTATTTTATTTTATTTATTTTATTTTACTTATATTACATTATTTTATTTTATTTTATTTTATTGTATTTTATTTTATTTTATTTCGTTTTATTTAGTTTTGCTCTATTTGATTTCATTTTATTTTATTTGGTTTTATTTTATTTTATTTAGTTTTGTTTTGTTGTTGGTTTTACGGTCTGTTCATTTTACATATTTTTGTAAGTATAACGAGCTCAAGACCAGTTGATAATAATTCTTAGTTAATTATTATTATTTTTGATTAGAGGAAAAATTGAAAGCAACAAACATATACAGGCTATAGTTATAGTACTATTTCGAAAACAGCCACGATTTCTCGTCAGACTAATTCGTATAGTTTTGCTATTTCAGAGGATCTTGTGGAGAATCGAACCCACTCACTCTGATTGCGAGCTCCACAGATGCCTGTCTTTAATGCGTGAAAAGAGACACAAGCAAGCTTATGCGGTGCATTTTCTTTTTCATTAAAGACGACGTAATTTCCAATAACAAGACATTTGCCTTTATCGAATTATGGATTTAAGTTGCATGTAAGTTTATTAAACATGCAGAAAACACCAACAACTGTTATGTGCAGCTAGTCGCACTAGTATTCTAAGTTTCTATCTAATACATTTTCTGAGCCCAGATTCTATCTAATACATTTTCTGAGCCCATTGAATAAAAAGCACACAAACCTACAATTGTTAGTTTTGATTTATTTTGTTTTGTTGATTCTTGTTCTATATATGGGAAACGTCAGATTTTTTTATGATTTTCAAAGTTAAGATTTTGCAACAGCAAAATCCACAGCAATCTTTCTATGTAGACACAGGGCGTGTACGTTGCATTTTGTGGTTTCAGAGCATGGTTGCCACAGTTAATGATTTTATGGGATCCACATTTTTTTTTTTTTGGAAACGTACCAAAACTTGGCTTAGACCCAGGATTTTACAGACATTAATGGTTCCTGCTACTGAAGATATACATTCAACAAAGAAAATTAAAATATTCAAACATATTCCTCAACAACAGAAAAAATTAAATTAATTTTACGAATAAAGAGCAAGTATTTAGATTCTAATAAATTATTTTCACTCCCGAAAATCCCGAAACTTAAAGCTACTAAAAATCACGCTATTCCGATATACCAGGATTGGTAGGGTGCACAATTCATATTCTGTTGAAATGTACCATACTTGGTCCAAATGCAACACAGTGGCAACAGTGATTGAGAGCAACACAAATTTGTTGGAATTTTGGTAACAAAAATAAACACACTGCACTACAACACATGATAAAAGAATATCAACTTGAAACTGCTGCACGTGACGAAAGTTCATTTTGTGAGATTTCGTTATTGCTATGCAATTCTTGTTTGTTGCATTTTGGTTTTTATTTTATGAGCACTCCGAAACTCTATTTAAACTAAAGGTTAGGTTTTAGACAAAATTCATTTATTGGTCTATTCTTATATGAAAAAAAAATTTTTTTGGGTTATTATTTTATTATTTGATATTTTTTAGAATGTCGAAGAAACTATTACAAAAGTATCAGAACTTAATACTAATGATTAACCGGGACACGTTATTACTTTCTTAACATTAAATCTGATTCATTATTAAATTCCCTTTAATAATCTGAAAATTACCTTACAAAATTATGTGGAGCACAAAATTCTCTCTTCAATGGTTTGGGCAGTTTTAAGGCTAATATAAGATAATTGCTCAAAAATCTTGATGAATCTTTTAAAATGTATATCAAGTTCTTAAACTTTTATAGTTTTTTTTGACTCTCTGAAAAATCATAAAATTTTTTTTCTCGCGTTTTGGCCAGTCTACTATACATTCTTATATCGTATCATATTTCATTCCATAATATATATATTTTTAATTGTGAAACTCAAATTTTGTTTGTTTTAATTAAGCTTACCCTTTGACAATTATTTAAGAAAATACATAGACTTCGACAATAGAAACACATTTAGAGACCTCTTGCAACAACTTTGTATACAATTTTGTTTACCCCCAAAGGCAGAGCAACCACAAGGATTACATAATATGCACAAATAAATTATTTGAGAAATTTGTTTTGTTCTTGTTATTTAAGATAACATAAAACACATTTGTGGTAACTTGCAATTATTTTTATTTCCAATCAACAAAGTCAACGAGAGAGAGTGATTATACTTAAGTGAGTAAATGTTTATGAAAGAGCTTAAGGCACAGAGCCTAATTGAGAATGGCATGCCTTTGGGGATTGGATGAAAGTAATGCCTTCAAAATAAAATAAACTCTTAAATTTTGGACGGCTGTCTAAGATAAATTTTAGAACTTGAAGCGATTCTTGTATATTTAAATAAGTATTTGTATAGCGATTTTAGTGAGATTTGCTACGCAGATAGCCTGGTACATCCTAATAATTTCTACTTGCGTGTTGCCACTTAGGATGCTTTTAAATTTGCGTGTTTTTAATTAATGCCCATAGTTATTCAAACGAAAGGCATCATACAAAATACATTATAGGTCGTGTTTGAACAAACATATTTTTAAAAAGGGTTGCCACTTAATCCTGTTTTACTAATTTTTTTACATATTCGTAATATTTGTAAAACGGCTTCACACATTTCTATGAAATTTTTACATGTTATCTGCTACAATCTTATCACTATTACTCAAGTGTTGCCACTTATTGTGGTTTTACGATGTTGCCGTCTTTCCGAATTTAAAAGCATCAATTAGATATGGTATCAAACCACAGGTATTTTACGTCATACTTAAGCAAAGTTATTTTCACGCATACATATAGTTAGATGAATTATATGTTTTATCTTTTACTGTGTTGCCACCTTTCGGAATTCAAAAAAAACCAAATTAGGTATCAAACAAAAAACATTTGCCTTATAACATTTTAGATTTATTACGGAACTCAAAAAAAATATTTCTGGTAGAGACACCAAGATTCTTCTTCTACACTATTGCCACTAATAATGTTTAAACAGGGTTGCCATTTATCTAAAAAAAACATTCATTGAATGAGATATGCGGATATGGATAAAGGGATTTCAAGTCCTATTTCCACAAAAATGTTTCCAAGTGGGGTCAGTATCTGGTGTTGCCACCTAGTTCTATTATATTTATTTTTTTTATAACCGCGTGTATGGCAAAAATTACTTCATACTTTTCTTTTAATATATAGGATAGCTACTGCAATCTTATCTCTCTTACTTAAGGGATGCCACTTGGAATGTTTTTCTTTCGAAGTTGCCACCTATCAGGATTTAAACGACAGTACACATTATATGTTAAAATGGGTATCAAACGAAAGGATATTTTACAAAATGTCTCTACTGATGAGTAACTAGAACAAACTATATTGTAAGACAACTTCGCAAAATGGCGCGGAGAACTTTAGACGGAAGCCAAACGTTTAGAACGATTATCGCAAATGTCCCTTATTAAGGTTTAACGGTCTCTGAAAAACTGCCTTTTTTTTGCGACATTGGAGGTGATTGTTATTTATAAAGCTACTCATATCCACCATGGGCTGTTCAAATTGGCTTATAGTACTAGATATTAAGATGGTGAATAATTGAGGTACAGGGTGGCTAGTGAAAGCCGATACCAAAAAAAAATTAAATAACTTTTTTTCTTTTTAATGAATCTGGTTAATTTTTTTATTTTGCAGATTGACTTTTACATTTAACAAAAATGGATAACTGGGACACTGAAACAAGAATTTGGATTGTCCGCCGCTATCACGCACTGGAGTCCGTAGTTTCGGTTCAAAGAGAGTATAGGCGCACGTTTGGCGGCAATCCTCCGAGCAGATGGACCATAATAAGACTTGTAAACAATTTTGCCGGGCATGGGACAGTCAACAGAGGACCTTACCATCGAAACCCTTCAGTTCGAACGGAGGAAACAATCGCTGCTGTAGCTGCTGCCATACAAAACAATCCAAGTGTTACGACAAGAAGCTTATCTGCACAAATGGGTGTAAGCAGACAGTCATTACAGTCAATTATGCACAAAGATTTGGACTTATTCCCATATAAAATTCAAATGGCCAACAAACTGAACGCTGCAGACTTGCCGATTCGCTTGGAATTTTGCCAGAAGATGCTTCAAATGGTGGAAGAGGATGGAAACATGTTGAACTGTCTTTTCATGTCTGACGAGGCCCATTTCGATTTAAACGGCAACATAAACAAACAAAATTGTCGAATATGGAGTGCTTCCAACCCACAGATACTCCATGAGACGGAATTGCATCCACTTCGTGTCACAGTGTGGTGTGCAGTTTCATCACGCTGCATTGTCGGGCCCTACTTCTTCGAAGAAAACGGTCACACCGTTACGGTTACTGGAGACCATTACTTGAGCATGTTGAGAGAGTTTTTCTATCCAGAATTACGCCGAATGAGAATTTCTTTCAACTCTGTGTGGTTTCAGCAAGATGGTGCAGCTCCTCATATAGCCCAACCTGTTATGACAGAATTGCGACGAAAATTTCCCAATAAGTTGATATCCAGAAACTCCACATTCCGTTCGCCACCCAGGTCGCCTGACCTTACTGCACCTGACTTTTTCTTGTGGGGTTATTGCAAACAGGAAGTCTTCAAAGCAAAACCAACAAATTTGAATGAACTAAGGCAATCCATTCGAGAAACAATTGCGGCTATTCCTGTCTCAACTCTCCAAGCAGTAATGAAGAACTTTTTGGTAAGATGCCGCACATGCATCGACGAGCAGGGGGGCATTTAAATTCCATTATTTTTAAAACTAACTAAGCTATATTTAATAAAATTTAATGAGCTTTAACATAAATAAAAGAAAAATGAATTCCATACACTGAAAAAAAAATTATTTGAGTTTCTTAATGTAGCAAAATTTATCAGCCACCCTGTATATTGGAACGATTTTCTGCCATCCCTTGTCAAATTTGGTTTTGAGACAAACCGGTTTCGGCGTTGTGCCATCATCAGTGTCGATTTTCGTTCTCCCGAGCAACAAGGGATGACGGAAAATCGTTCCAATATACATCGATAATGAAATACTTCACTATGCAGAGCCGGTAAAAAGAGGTTGCTTGCTTAACGTGCCGATCCCTGTAGACGCTTTACTACGTACATACCTCCATATGTGCATAAATTACGAATAATTTATTTTGCTTTAGATAGTGACTTTAAAAAACAAGTACGTTCTATGAATTTATGATAGAATAACAGCAGGGATGAGCTGTGAATAAACTGGGAGCAGGCTAAAACGACGCAAGCAAAATGAATTGCAGAGCAACTGCGGACAACGAGACAATGCATGCTGTTCACAAAATGAAAGAGGATATATCCCATGGCTATCTAACATACATGGAGATATGTGTCTATGTAGCAGATAGTTAGCAAAAAAGGAAAAGAAAGTAAACAGCAAATCGATATCGTTGAATGAAAGTGAGCTTGAGACTAATCATATATTGTACAAAACGCGTAGCTACCACAAACAAATAGACCGCACAGCAGGCAAATTTTACATGACAACACTCCAGTTGAAAAACTACTTACAACCAGCATGTGTGCACATGAACCAGTAGAGCTATAAGAAACTAATGAAGGTATTTTGGGAAAGATATTTTCTAAACAAAAAAAATATTTTGCTCAGTCGGAAAAGTGCTTAGTAAATACGTACGGCATATATGTACTCAAATGTGTATATAAGTATGTGCTGGTGGTTGGGTAAATGCCAGAAGCCAGGATAATTCCTAGATAAGCATCATAATCTTCAATTGGTAGGAGTCTTTACAGAGCTTTGTGGCCGAAGCTTGGCAAGGTGAGAAGTAGCAAGCTCGTTTGCGCAAGTTCAAAAATTGAAATGCTATTTTCATAATTTCAATTCAAAAACTCATATGGGCAGAATTTGTCTATTCGAAATTTGTATATTTTACAATAATTTCCAGACAGTTCCTATCACACTAAAATTGTATCAATATTTTAATAAGATATTTTGTTTTGAAGAAGGCCTTAATTGAAAAGGCTTTTATACCTTTCATGAACATGAAATCGTATAAGAATTTTGGTTCAATATCTGCACGTATAAGTAGGAAACAGAGATTTTGAAATTTTTATAATAATTTTTCGGAACCGGCAAGATCAGAACAATATAATAACATTTAGCCTCCAGTGGAAGTTACCTGCTATTCTGTTGTGAAGGTTTTCGTTCACTGTACAGAGTACCGAGTCATGTGAGTACCTGTCCTCTAATGTCCACTGGTAGGCTTAAAGGTCAAAGGTCATGGTGGGTGTTGTAATCGCCGAGGGTCAGATGGTTGTCACCTCTAAGCAAAGCACTGAAATGAGGATGTTAGTCCTTCGGGCAATAGGTGACAGCGAGTATACAAATGTCAACCACTGTAAGTTGGCATTTAAAGCCAGTATCTCGGGGGACGATATGGGGACAAATAGTTACATTTTGATGTGTGATGAGCTTGGGAACCCCCTTACCACTACCGCTCGGACGTTTTTCCCGATGCCCATGGTACCCATCACAAGTTCAAGAGGCGAGCAGTGCTGCTGCTCTGTTGCTGTTCGAGGACCGAAGGGGCGATGGGTGTACGCTTGAGTGGAGCATACCGCAGCATACCATAGGGCGTGAGCAACAATAAAGCAGTATCGCTACAAGAAATAGCCCTAATGGTGACAATTTCACAGTGAGACGTGACTAATTAAACAGGTACAAAAAGCAAGCTGGCGTGCTCGATAACTACGTATCCGGTTGAGATATCGAAATAAGGACTACCTTAAATTTTAAAATAGAAGTCTAGTAACTCAGGGAGAAAAATGCATTAAAATACATTTATACATTACATAAATAAAATAAATAAAAATAAAAACATAATCAAATAAAATAAAAGAAACTAAAATAAAATAAAATAGTATAGAATAAAATAAAATAAAATAAAATAAAATAAAATAAAATAGAATAAAATTAAATAAAATAAAATAAGACAAAATAAAATAAAATAAAATAAAACAAAATAAAGTAAAATAAAATGATATAAAATGAAATAAAATAAAATAAAATAAAATAAAATAAAATAAAATAAAATAAAATATAATATAATATAATATAAAATAAAATAAAATAAAATAAAATAAAATAAAATAAAATAAAATAAAATAAAATAAAATAAAATAAAATAAAATAAAATAAAATAAAATAAAATGATATAAAATGAAATAAAATAAAATAAAATAAAATAAAATAAAATAAAACAAAATAAAATAAAATAAAATAAAATAAAATGATATAAAATGAAATACAATAAAATAAAATAAAATAAAATAAAATAAAATAAAATCAAATAAAATAAAATAAAATAAAATAAAATAAAATAAAATAAAATAAAATAAAATAAAACCAAATAAAATAAAATAAACTGTTAAAAAGTAAAATAAAGTAAAATAAAATAAAATAAAATAAAATAAAATAAAATAAAATAAAATAAAATAAAATAAAATAAAATGATATAAAATGAAATAAAATAAAATAAAATAAAATAAAACCAAATTAAATTAAATTAACTGTTAAAAAGTAAAATAAAGTAAAATAAAATAAAATATAATATAATATAATATAATATAATATAATATAAAATAAAATAAAATAAAATAATGGCAGGCAATAAATTTCAAATGAATTGCTTTTTACATTAAATCAAAATGCATTTTTATCATTTTATTTACAAATCCTAGAGTTTTGTTATCCTTTTTTTCGTTCTCCAACCCATTATCCTGCTGCACACTCGAACATATTTGAAGCATAAATCCAAGCAGACACCGCCATTATGCGAATATTGCTCATAACTTTTTATTATATTTCATAATCCTTATTTTTATTATTTTTAAATCTGCAATTCAGCAAACAAGGATTACCCGCCGAATATGCCACATATTTATATATAATAAAAGTACTTGCGTGAATGTGTGTGAAAATATCTGTTTATTATTGCTTGGCAGCTGACAGTATATGCGCCACCCTCCACTACTTCGTGCGCATTTGCATATGAAAGGGACTTACTTACTTTTGCAAAAATACGCGAAATTGTCAATATTTTATAAGGCAAAAGTAGGAAAATACGAACAAAGCAGAGAGATGAAAATTGATTACAAGAAAAAAATGGTAAACAAATGCTTATACTTATTTACACTCCAATAGTTCACACATGGGTACGAAACTGAAACATATCTACTTATGTGTATATGTCGCTGATCGGCGAATACTTTCCGTTGAGTCGCAATATGTCCACACTTACCGTTTCGGCTTTTCTCATGTATGCAACACAACGTCAATGGGAAAGGTACAAGAGCAATCAGTTTTATTTACTCTCAAGTAAATATTAAACGAAGCAGGTTAATGCCTCATTGTTTACTCTCCTTTTGCCGTTCACTGGTCTATGCCGAGTGTGGGGCATATTAGTTTGTAGTAGGTGTCTACTTTGCACTTCTTCGGAAAATATTTCAAGCTCTTCAAACAGACTACATAGATGGTTTTTTGTAGCTTCCGCTTAGGGTAGTTATGTCAATGATTGATCTAAGGATATAACGGATATTACCTTATACTACCAATTTCCTCTACCAATTTATGCTGTTAGCTGCAAATTTTATTTCGGGAATACACGAACAAAGTTAAGCTATCGGGATTACTGTCATCATCACTTAATCCTTCGGTTAGGTTTTTTTAGACATCCCGAAATTTCTAGGGGTCAAACAAATAACTTTGGCGGCAGTCGGGTTAGTATCTACCCTACTTACTACTCATATCCCTAAATCTTCATTATAAGTAACTATGTTGATATTTTGGTAAAAGTCATGCAGCTCGATATTACATTTTCTTTTTGGGGTACCATAAATCTTTTGAAGGAGTTTTCTCTCGCGTATTGTCTCTTGGATGTTTTTAGGATCTTGAACAGCTCAGCAGGTAATTCGTCAGCGCCCGTAACTTGAATTTGGAGTAGCATTAATTCCATCATCTTCGATTGTGGGCTAGCGAGCATTGTCTTTCATGGGGACTTTAGTGCCCTTTTCAAGCCCAAGCATTGTTCGCACGCAGTGCTCCCTGCATTTTATCTTAACGTGGCCCTGCAGGTAGCGTTATTCCTTTCAGTTGAAATGCATCTTTCTTCATACTATCAAGTGCTTGTTCCTGTAGGTTGTGAGCAATTACGCTATCAGAGGTGATACAACATGCTGTCGAGATGTGCTCCCACATCCGATATTTAATTAGATTGGCTTCTGCTCTCAAAGGGCACGTTTGAGTTCCGAGCCGAGAAATCATTCGAGGGCTATCGCAATTGAAGGTGGAGACTTTGAGATGAAAGTAATAAGAGTTGATGTTAGGTCCTCAAATCGTGAACACATCGTAAACATTGAAATTATATATTCCTTTAACTGCAACATGATCGAGAAATTTGCTTATTCAAAGATGGGGGGCAGGGATGTTGGTTCTTGAACCAGTTTATTTTAAAACCAGTTACTGAATGTGACCATGTTTTCGTTCCCAGCGGAGAGGATGCTGAACTTCACGACAAAGAGTTCCACATTTTTAGCCCATGCTGCCCTTAAGCTGCGCCAAGAACGACTTAGATCATAGTGGCGATGGCAGGGCTCGTATGTGATATCCAAGCTTTCGATATCCAAGCGCGAGCGAAATATTCAATAAAGAAGAAACCCTTGAAACCTAAAATCTTTCTTATGGCACAAATCCGAAATCCAGTTTAATGTGACCGGACCACACAAAGTGTAAGGTCATATTTCGTTGCATCGTCCATCCATCCCACAGTTTGAGAGGTTGTTATGAGAGCATTCCCATTTAATAGAACGGATATTCCAGTTACATGTTCTTAAACGTTTAAACCTTTGACGCGGTTGTCATCAAAGAGGTTGTCTCAATCGGAGGTTCCTTTCCGGGGTTCTCGGTTTTTTTTTTTTAATTTGAAAGGTTTCATAAGACAAATGTCATTTTCAACGCATAGCTGCCTCTACGGGGAAGAGGATCATGTTGAACCTTTGTATATCAAGGCTGAATATAACGTTGATGCCCGCTTATGGCTGGACCTCACCCTAACCACGCGCTGAATTCAACCAGCAAACCCTTCAATTATTTATCTCGCCGTGGCCTTACAGGTTTGTCGCCTTATTTAAGCTGATATGGTTTAATATTAAGCCTAGCAGTCATAGCTACCTGCTTATGAGTTCAATTATCTCCCAACTGTACGATGGGTGATTATATAAAAATATTTCCCTATATAAATTAATTCCTTTTGACCAGTGGTAAAGGCATTCACAGCATGACCTCCAAATCTCGATCGAAATGAATACGCGAAAAATTCACAAACACACACATATATCTAGACATACATACATACGTACATATGTAAATACAATGACTACGTAATGACCATCAGTAACATCTCCTAACTTCCCTTGCAGTATCCTTTCTCCTTTTATAAATAAAACAAATTAATAACAGCGCAATCATAATATGAAGCCAATGCAATAGCAATCTGATGGCATGATTCTGATTGCAGCGGATATTTGCGTAGTTCAACGGCACACGTACATATATATATATAGATGCAGCTGGTTTTGCCCAACAAGCGTAGCTGTAAATGCTTCCAAAAATAGCTCAAAGTAAGCTTGTTAAGCGATTTATCAGTACTAAAATAAATTTTAAGATTCAAAGTAAGTTTTTTTTTAAATTCGAGAACGAAACTTATAAACAGGGTTCGGAAACATTCACTCTTGATCAATCGTATTGGCGAACATGAACATGAAAAAAAGGTTGCATTCGCGAAAAAGAATGCATAAAAAATTCTGAATCGTTCACGTGTCTTCGCGAATCAAGAGTTGCAGAGTAAATTTCAAAAATGCTATGGAGGTATACCCACCGAAATGTGAACCAAAAAAGTATTTTGCAGGGACTTCTTGATTTTATTCTGGTACATCTAGGAACCTTTTTGGGATTCGTTCAGGATTGTTCTTTAGATCATTTTGGGCTCTATTAGGTATCACTTGCGACCCGTTTCGGGATCACTTCGGATTCATATCGAGATTGTTTTGGGATCTTTTGGGCACTTTTTCTGGGCCACTTGGTCATGTGTTTTGGAGCATTTTCGAATGTTTTCGGGATCACTTTGGAGCTATTTTGGGATAATTTCGGCACTTTTTATGGACCACATGGGAATGAATATGAGATATTTCATAGATAAATAAATATTTCCGAATCTTGCTTATAAACCATTTAATTTTAAAAGTGAAATGCAAATGTTTAAAAAAAAATCCAGAAGCAACTCTTCGTCAGTCTTTTTCAAAATGCAATATTTTAAATTATCTTCATAAAAGTCATACATAATAATTTTCCGAACTTTACTCTTTATATATTAAAGCGAAAATGTATTTTAAATAAGTTGAATAAGGTGTATATACAAAGCTTACTATCAAAGTGAATTTCTTTTTATATAACGCTTACTTTTAAACATTTTTTTAAACGAAAAATAAGCGTTTTATAAGCCTATTTCAATAAAGTTTTGAAAAGTTTACTTAACATTTACTTTGCTCATTGGGTAGCGAATGTACGTGCTGTAATTGAATATTCTTTTGAAAAAGGCAAAAGAGTTGCATAAAAAATACCGTTAAAGCACGTATGGGCAGCTAGTCGTAAAAGAGCACCAACGGTGGAAAGGGACAATGCGGAAAGAAGTGAAAGCCGTGCGACATAAGTTACTGGCTAATGGATAAAAATGTCATTGCAGTATGATAGCTGGAATTAAAGCGCACAAAAGTGGTACAGATAGGTGGAAAGTGACGCTCCAAGATCGTGGTTGGGGTTGGGTCACCGACAGCTGCATTGACCGAAAATTCATTATCGGTTTTGCTTATGCGAATTCATGTCAAACTTCATACGTATGTGTTCGCAGCTGCTGTTGTTGTTGTTGTTGTAAATTGAATTGTTAGTTAAAATTGTACCAAGACCTTCTGCATTTTCATTTTAATAAAATTAAATTATTAATTTTTCCACTACCTTCCTTCGTTTTTATTGACTCATAAAAGTTGTGTTTTTTTTTTTTTTTGACTGGTTTAACTTACATTTTTGTAATCTCAAACATGTGTGAGATCGTCACTGATATTCAGAGGGGCGAATCTTTAAAGCTTACATTCGGCTTAATCATGCGCCCCGAAATCGACCAGTGACTAGCGTGGTCTTCATTATGAAGGTCACAGAAAAGAGATCATAAAAATGTCAAGTGCTTCAAATTCATTAGTCTTAAACCTTTTCGAATGATTACTAGAAATTTTGGATAATGCTTTGCTATACCTAACACAATATGTTTATCTCAAGCGCCGTTCAACCGGGACTGCGCCAACTGAAGTTCTTTTCCAGGTCGAGTAGTTCCTTGATCGCCACCAGTTTGTATATATATGGGAGACCCTACTGTTACTCGAATAGAGGTATTGAAGATCCTAGCTTTGTGTTACCGTCAGCATAACTTCACTTAACTGGAAAAGAGTTGAGGTGGTGATGTACTCAGATGACATAGTAACATCTTATCTAATAGCTGTATTTACCAAATTATAAAAGGGATAATGTAATGTGCACTGAGGAAGCGGAGGCTGCAGGACAGAGGCACAAGGAATAACACTCCAATATTTAATTAAACTTAATTTCACAGTCAAGATCTACTTTTGTCTCCTTAGTTAAACTATATGGTAAATATGAAGCGTTCAAAATTTTTATCCGGAAAAAATTGTCATTACTTTCAATTTTTAACTCATTTTCAATTAACCATAAAAATTAATTTTTTACGATTATTAAAAAAAAAAAACAAAAAAAAGGAAAAAATTTGTTTTGATTACTTTCGATTATTTTTGCTTAGATTAAATTATAATCAAAAAACATAAATTTTTACGAAAAATCAAAAAAAAATAATCAAAAAAAAGAACATAAATATTCACAACAACAATACTAAAAAAAATCTAAAATAATCAAGATAAAAATTAAAATATTATCAAAAGTAATCCAAACAACTTTTTTTCATTATTTTTGATTATTTTTGATTATTTTAGATTTTTTAAAATTTTTTTTTATTTTTTCTAATCGTAATCAATTAATAATTGCCTTTTCTTGAAAAACAATTAAAATAATCATTAGCAATTAAAATAGCAGTCTAATAAATTTATCACTAATTACTAATCAAATTCAACAGGTCTGGTCCAAACCAAATTCGATGTAAACTTTTAATTATACCAGTTTGCGAGAAAATGAGCGTCAAGAAAAGGGTTTAAATTTTAAACCAGAAATGTCTTAGCAATTAAAAAAACATTTGTATCCCTGCATCAGAGTCGTCTGCTCTAGCCACTGAGATACGGCGCACATAAAAAAAATGCAACGACTTTAAAGAACCTTCAGAAATAAATGAAAAGAAATTTTAAAAATTTTAGACGTTTTTTCCGTTAAGTTTTAAATCTAAAAAAAAAATTATGAGTTGGTGTAGGTAATTGAAAGGTTTTAATTTTATTACAAAAATTTTTAAAAAATTGCCTAAACGGGTTAAGTAAAATGTCCAATTATACAAAAATATTTAAAAATCTAATTTTCGACAGGAAAATTTCTGTTCGCTGGTAAGGTATAAAACAAGTACTTACTAGAAAGATTAATAACCATGGAAAACCTAGGCAGGTCCTGGATTGGCAAAACTACAGCCCTTTGCTAGAGCCCAAGCCAGAGTAATATATTGTATGGAAAATCTAGCAAGGGCCTAGGTTAAGTATATATTATCTTAGACTATTTTCTACCCGCTTGGAGCCCTGACAACATTTTTTTTAAATTTATTTCTGCGCCATTAATTCGTTTTTCTGATAACGACTGACTGAGTTTGACATCAATAAATAAAGCTATGAAAAATTATATAATTATTTGTAGTAACAATAACTCCTAATTTAGTAAAGTGATTAACACATTATGCTCTTATTTATTAAAATCTATGCTTTCATAAACTGAATATGAAATTATATCAAATCACAAAGGCAATTATTAATTTTCTTTTCACTGATTTCAATACAGATACACTTGCATGTATTCGCACGTAAATAGTTCCACAATAATTAGATAAACATAATGCTATAAATAACCATACAACCAAAGCTATTATATTATTAAACCCCCAAGATAATGACAACTTTTTTATGACAGATTTTTAAACAAACAAAAATTTATATAATTACATTGTTTGCGTTTTTAATGATGATGGTTATAGTTAATGAAAGAACTCGCGAAAATATAAATATGTATGTTTCTATGGTAACGGGCAGAGCAGTAGCTTAGATTTTGCTTTCGGAGGTAAATTGGAATTTTTTTTTAGTGTTATTTAAATGTATTTTAACCTGTGGAAACAATGCAGTATAGTAGTGATGTACATTCTATGGCTTATAATTTTTTAATAGTTTAATAAATTGTCGACCTAGGTGTTGCCACTCAGGCAGCTTTTATGGGGTTGCCACCTATCTGAATGTTTTTGTAAAGAAGTGGTATCTGCTAATATGGAATTCAAAATTTTACAAGTTATTACAACATAAATATTTCCAGGTAAGGTTACCTGTGGTTACCACTTAATCAAACAAATTTTTTTTTTGCCATATACTTTTCAAGCTCTCCTACTTCAGCGTTGCCACTAGGAGATTTTCCAAGGTTGCCACCTATTTTAAAAACTTGTGTGAGATATGCTAATATAGGCAACAAACAAAAGATATTTTACGTGGTGATTAGAAAAAATGTTCCCAAATAGTGCTCCATAGGGTTGCCGCCTAATCGCATTATATTTATTTTTTGCATCTCCGCTATTTCTCGAAAATATCTTGACCCATTTCTATGCAATATTTTATAGAAGTGATCTTCTACAGTTTAAGATCTCTAGCATAGGTGCTCCCAGTTCGGAAGTGTAAACAGGGTTGTCACCTAACTGAAATTAAAAAAATCAAAACCAAAAATTTAAGTTTATTTAAGTATTTGAACATTTTCCGATTAGTTCAAGCTGAAAAATTAAATACCAGTTGTAAACTAGTATCGTTTTCAATAGTTTAGTGTTTCACTACAGGGTTCGAACACACATTCACTCATCACACTAGATCAATTACAATCAATTGTAATTGCTCTGAACAGGCTTATTTCAATTATTACCAAATGCTAATTGCTATTGAGTTCTAGCATTTTATTGCTGATATTGAGTACTAATATTTTCATTTATGTAAATCAAATTTGAAATAAAGGCAAATGCAATATAAAAGAAGAAAACAAGCGATAACTAACATATTTGAAATAAATTGAACTTAATTTAGCATGTGAGTCGCTCCACCCTAAATGGATCAATAAATGTAACTTGTTAATTTATAATTTTAATAAACTTATACTTTTCTTTGTCAGAAGAAGTTGAAGTTTTGCAGCGCCAAAGTGATTTTAATATAAATTTATATAAAACATCTTTTTTGTGTACTGCCATTATCTTATTATTAATTCAAATCAAGAATCACCCCCAACTCCCAACATAGATCAATTTGAAATGGAATGACCCATAGATCCATTTATATACATTATAGTTATTACTGCTATACGTACTTTCATTTGAATTGGGCATAATCTTTCAGCATTGAAGTAATTAATACATACATATATGCATAGTTGTGTACTATGTGTGCTTTACATTTATTGATTTACATAAAATAAAATTTAATCAAATCAAATAAAATAAAATGGAATAAAATAAAATAAAATAAAATAAAATAAAATAAAACAAAACAAAATTAAATTAAATTAAAATTAATTAAATTAAATTAAATTAAAATAAAATAAAATAAGCTAAAATAAAATAAATTAAATTAAATTAAATTAAATTAAGTTAAATTAAATTAAATTAAAATAAATTAAAATAAAATAAAATAAAATTAAATTAAATTAAATTAAATAAAATAAAATAAAATACAATAAAATAAAATAAAATAAAATAAAATAAAATAAAATAAAATAAAATAAAATAAAATAAAATAAAATAAAATAAAATAAAATAAAATAAAATAAAATAAAATAAAATAAAATAAAATAAAATAAAATAAAATAAAATAAAATAAAATAAAATAAAATAAAACAAAATAAAATAAAATAAGAAAAAATAAAACAAAATAAAATAAAATAAAAGAAACCCAAATAAAATAAAGCATAGCCACCCTAATTTCTCATTCATCAGCTGCCGCACACATTCTAATTACTTGACGTTTGGCTGTTAAATGTGATTCATGCGCATTAATTCCATCTCTCTTTATATGAACGCATGATAGCATGTAGATGATTGATTTTGCACTACACTGATATGACATGGACTCTTCCTTTAAAATTTCACTTTTATGTAAACATGAACGAATTAAGTCACGCTACGCGCAATGGCTGTCAACTGTCAGCTGTCAGTTGTCAGCTTTAAAATAAATTTCTTTAAAATTTTGCAAAAATACAGCATTCCATCAATGTAAATACGATTCGTCACGCTTATCATACATAGCTTAGCCTGTGGCAGTTATTAACTTTTTGGCATTAATTAAATTAATCTTTATTTCAAATGTCAAAAGTTAACTTCGTTGTATTTACTTGATTTTTCTTTTGCATAATTCCAGTACTTTGCAAATCAAACAATTAAAATGCTATGAAAACAACAAGGTAAAAAGTCTGTGACTTGTTTGGTTTATTTGATTTTCCGAGAGGGTGGACAGGGTTGATGTATTTTGAAGCAATTTTCTTTCATTACTTTTGAAATTTCATTTGGGTTTAATTATTATGTTTTTGGTTCTAATCTGTCGCTTTCCATTGTCTTATATTTTTAGTCTTAGGTACTAGAAATCAGTAGATGGAAATCAGTAATTGTAAAGTATCTTTGTTTTCTATACTATCGCTCTACTTATAATTATCCTAAATGTCTAAGGGTCAACATATGGTTTATTTAGGAAACGGTGGAATGTCTTATCATAATAGAAATAGAGGCAGCATCGGTGGAGCCAATTTGACAAAATGGGCTCAAGGGCTCATTAGCGATAGCAGCGTCTGTTAACCAAGAGGTGACAGAACTTGGTCCCAGGCACTTCAAATCCACTATCAATGCCAAAACCGAGCATGATCTCCAAAGAAGAGAGCTTTCGAGATAAAGATTCTCTGAAAGACCTATCCGTGATTACAAGGGCAGGCAGGGAAGCAAGTCTTATAACAGTTTAAAAACACAGATGGAGTATTTTAAGGTGGCTTCCCCTCAGCATAGGCAAGAGGATCACTTAGATGGCCCATTGTGATACCATTAATATGGGCTCTTTCGGATGCTCAGAAAGTTTAACCATTTTCGGCCGCTAGTCTGTAGCCCGTTTTACTTAAATACGAGAGATTCTGGGAAAAATACAGCTTTTTCGGGAGCAATTCTGATGTCTGCTTGAATAGCCAGCAAGACTATTTCAACCTTCGCACAAGCACGAAGAACAGAACCAACTTTGCTCTGTCCAGATCTTGGAAGAGGCTTCCTTGGTCCTCCCATAGTATTGTTAACTATTTCAGTGTCCAATGCTCAGTAGAAGTGGCTAACTCCCAGCTCGACTTGAACTTTTTCCAATGCCAATAAAAGGGGAGTGATCTGTTTGGTATAGCGATAAAATAGGTTCAAAAGTGCAAAAACAAATAAAAGTTAAATAAAATAAAACAAAGCAAGTGAGCTAATGACGAAGCCAAGTAAAGCGTGGAAGAACGAATGGTGTTTGTAGGGTTTCACCGGCATAATCAATTAATGGATAAGCTTATTGTAGGTAGGAAAAATGTTCATGTGAAACGGACTTTTTCCTACCCAGCAGGGTTTCGTCGACTCCCAACTCAGCGCACCAGGCATCTCTACTGCACGAAACCTGACGCCAAGTTTAAAAACCAAAGGATGCGAAGTAAAGCTCCAGCTATTTTTTCGCAGCCTTCATTTGCTGGCACTTATGGAGTTATATGGAGACATTTTTTTCCCCCAGGAACTGACCGAGTTTAGTAAGGTTTTTGATCTACTATGGTGAGGCGCAGGGTGCATGAATGTAGGTATTCCCTTTTATTTCAAAAATCTACGCAGAAAACGGCAAATATTCGTTTAATATCGAACGTAATTTGGCCGGGCTACACCGAGCAGAGGAGCCTGCTAAATAAACCTAAATCTGGCACTCATAAGCTTAATCGGATTTATTCATCGACTCTCTTTCCCACCAGAAATCATTCATGATCTTTTCGTGTTTTTTACCGGACGAAGTGATATGAGTAAATAGTGTCAAGCTCGCATCTCTGCACATTCTAAAAGTGTAAGAGGAGACTTTTGACTACCCGCTAACTTCCGAGCCCAGCAAACAAATATTGAAAGAAGTTACACTACTCCGAGAACAACGCATGCAGGACTGTCACGGCATATTTATGAGAATGGACCATCACCGAACGTTAACAAAGGCTAAACTGTTAAGCCGCAATATCCTAAAAGCAGTTGCCTTTATTGCTAAGGATGCATATCAGCAAGCGAACGCTAACTTTAGTCCAACTTCCGCCTATAAACTATTACTCATCCAAACTGAACCCAGCCAGGTTTGGCCGAGATATGGTATGTCTCCCCATGAAACCAAAACTCTGAAGGGATCCCCATTCGAAATGACTTTCCGACAGCAGTCCAGGCTTTCATGCCCTGTCCTCTATATTAAATTTCTACGACATCTGTGTGTTTGGCTATGACTCTGTCAAATCGTGACAGACTCAGGTAAGGCGTACTTCGATTGAGTGCCTGTCTAAAGGATTCTGATCTTCGATGGCTGCTTTCGGGACATTATTTAATGCTGGCTTGATTTCGTACAAGAGATAAGATAAATTTCCAACTCCTAAAGCAGTGCCCCTACAAGGTTTTCTTTGAGAGTAGTGACACAATCGGTTTACTGGGTGCAGATATTTGCTACAAGATAGCTTAATTTGATATTGCACATTCACAATCTGATGGGTGTGTAGTTTAGTGATTGATTAAGGGCGTGATACACTTTTTAATTATTTCAAGGTATTTTCTTCATGTTCATTGCATGTTTGACCTAGAAAGTAGGTTAGGAAAAATCAATAAAAGTGCTTAATTGATATTTTAGTGCAAAGAAATACACACTCAATTTCGAAATGCCGGGACTCAGCTCTTTTCAGGTGACGAAAAGCTTGGTCTGTGTTTCTTACATTCCCAGGGTTTTCGGGATTGGAAATATAGTACTGAACACTAAATGAGTGTTATTTATTTTCTGAGGGTGTATAACATAATTCCGATACACAAAATCCCGAAACGCATAATCCCGAAACGCATAATCGCGACACGACAAAATCCCGGCCATTTAAAATCCCGACACGACCAAATCCCGACACGACAAAATCCCAACAAATAATCCCGACAAATCGGGACTATGAGGTGCTCCCATTTTCTGAAAATTACATTAAAAAACACAAAAAATTTTAAAGTTATGTAGTTTTTCGAGCAATTTCACCAAAATTTGTTCAACCTTAACTAAAAACTAAAACTCGGAATCCCGAGCTTGTAAATTAAATATTAATTTATTTTTTTGTTATTTATTTATTCGCTTATTTATTTATTTATTTCTTTTTTTTATTTATTTATTTTTTTTTTTATTTATTTACTTGTTCATTATTTATTTATTTATGATTTTTTTATTTATTTATTTATTTATTTATTTATTCATTTATTTATTTACTTATGTATTTATTTATATATTTCTTTATTTATTTATTCATTTATTTATTTACTTATGTATTTATTTATTTACTTATGTATTTATTTATTTCTTTAGATGTTAAGCTATGATTAGTAATCGTAACGAATACCGTTTCGTTTGATTATTTTTCTGAAAAGCCTACTAATCACTGAGTACCCATTGATATCAGTTTTTAATGATTATCTTAAACATTATTACAGAAAATAGTCACAAAAAATCAAGAAAAATCTAAAATAATTTAAACCAACCAAAAAAAAATTATTTCGACTACTTTTGATTATTTTTGATTCTTCGATTACTTTGGATTATTTTTTATTTTATTTCGTTATAGGTGCAGATAAACAGAAGCACATGCGACAAAAAATCAAAAATACAAGTGCAAGCAGCAAAAAAATGTATTAATAGTAATCAAAAAGTAAGTAAGGAAAGGGCTGTGTTCGGCTGTGCCGAAGACTTTATACGTTGCATGAATACGCATCACGGTTCTAAGTGTTCGATCCTTACTAACAATTACTACAAACTCTACAAAACTGTTAATTTAAAGATACATAGCCCAAACCCCATTTATAGGAAAAATCGATTGTATGGAAGCTATATATTATGTAGGTCCGATCTGGCTGATTTTCACTACACACATTTCATATATAATTTGTACCAAAACGGCAAAATGTTACGTTCCCAGCTTTTTAAGTTCAATAGTTATAGGATAAAACCCGTTTATCGGAACAATCGATTGTATGGGAGCTATGCGTTGTATTGGTCTGATCTTTCTGTTTCCAACAAATGACTAATAATTTACAAAATGGCGGATCCATACCAAATTTCGTCGAGATATCTCTCAAGCCGAGGGACTATTTTGCGTTCAAACAGACAGACGGACGGACAGACGGACATGGCTAAATCGACTCAGCTCATCTCCCTGATCATTTCGGTATACTTTGTGGTGGGTCTATCGCTTCTTTTTCTCATATTTACTTACAAACATCGGACCAAAGTTATACTACCATTTCATGTCCATCATGTGAGCGGCACAACGACCTGAAACTAGGTGACATATTTGATGTATAATCAAAGTCATGGTATAACTTTGGATCATTACTATCAAACTTAGATTTGAAAAAGTCCGTATGTGCAGATTTATCATTTCTAAAAGCTATTGACGGGATTGTGACTCGGCACTTTTTTATTTCACAAAATTCCAAAAGAGCTTGGTATTAAAATTGAGGTTATGTTCAACACTAATAATATAATTTCAGCGTAAAAACTTATTCGCGAGATTGCCAAAATCCAAAAAATGGCATCCCTGATTAGTACTGATATAAAAATGTAATTGCCAAAGTCACACACATGAACTTTGACATCATCGCACACACACACAATTCTAAGAAATACGGTATGAAAGATTTCACTTCTTACTTTTATAAGGAATTTATTTTAAAAGTTTACATAAGAAACTTTTATTTTTCTTGTAGCTATCAGCAATGAACTTTTCAAAAGAAAGCGATAAGTACATACAAATTTTCTACATGAAATACTTAAAAAAAAATATCCAGCTAATTAAAACACTTTTCCAACGTTTAAAGAAGCCCGCAAGCGCTACAAATGCTACGCTTAAATGTCGCTGGTTAATATTAATTAAAAAAGTAACCTCAATACTGCATTTATCTTTACATTCCTTTTTTTTCCTTTCTCCGACTTTAAAAGAAAATTTACACACAAGTTTCTTGAATTCTTCTTCTTCTGTTTGTCTGCAACTTATTCTTTTGATTTACACTTGCTTAAGGCGTTTCAATGAATTCTTTGTGACCCAACAGGTCAAGCGAAATATCAAAGAGTAATGAAAAGTGACAGGCTGCAGTCGTTAAGCTGACGAAGATGCAGCGAAAGCAGCGCCATAAAGAAAATGAAAAAGTAAAGCGAAAGTTGTAATGAAGATGTAATGCTTTTGTTGACATTTGGGGCTTCAATTTTAATGTTGTACTTAATAAGCGGCCAATTACGAGATTTGTGGGAATTGCGGGCAGTAAGCTGGTATACTCAATAAGAACTACGGAGTAGCGGAGGGGTTCAAAGTAAGAGTTCAAAGTGATAGGTGTGTTCAGGCAGAGTCATTGGAAAACAAATAAAGAGGTGAGGGAAAATAAATTGTGCCAGGTGGTGGTTGAGGTCGTGGTCGTCTGCTGGAGTATCATACCGCAGGCCTCAGGTTCAAGTGCCAGTATGGGGAACATTTAAATTTATCAAAATGGAGTAGCAACTCAATTTCATTCGGAGTCTGCATTAAATATGTAGGTGCCGCCAATTTCTAGCCAAAAATAAAATTAGCAAACTGCAAAATACGGATGTAAGCTATTCCTTAATCTGCTCGAAGTTATATCGCTCCAAATGTGTGGTTGTGTCGCTACTGAATGAATTAGCTGCAAGATGCGATGAAGAATCTGATAAATAGTCAACCCATGTGATTTTTAGGGTTGCGGCAGAAATACAGGGATCCTCGATGGGATGACTCCGACTTACTCGGCTTAAGAAGGACTCACTGAGGTTTTGCGCTAGGTTTGATTTGGAGTAAGTGCCTCGCTACATAAATTTCTAAATAATTTATTTAATCCCTCAAGAGGGTTTTCTACTGGGTTTAGGACCGCCTAAGCAACTTTCAATAAAAATAGTACAAAACAATTGAAGTATGTGGTATCGATAGGTAATGCAAAAATGTCCGCCTTATTAAACTTAAAAATTGAATAAAACGCCGCTACCGCCACCAAATCGCCCATTGTGCTGTGTCGAAAAATTCGTCCCCATTCTAAAGTGACTCTGTTAAAGAACTTCTAGTCAGATAGAATTGGTCTTATGCAGTACTAGATTCCAGTAGAAAAAGGTCCAAAAATCAAGAATTTTGTTCACTGATCAAGAAAGGCGAAACCAAATTGAGCATGTCCTCATGGACCGCAGGCATGGCTCCCGCATCGAGGTCATGTATAATATACGGGGTCCGAATATAGAGTTGAGTAACTAAAGGAAAATTTGACACTGATAATTTCTAGACTAACTCTCCGACGTTTTCGCACTCTAACGATATATGCAAGCAGAGGTATTATGTTTCTTGCTTACTACGTACTGCAGCTGAGGACATACTAGAGTTCTACCGAGCCCGTAAGAGCAGCTGGTGCGATGCGAAATATCTCTCAAGGCCGGTATGCAGAGCACAAGAAAAGCAAAAACTCCATATAAAAAAACGCTTAAGAAATGCTTAAGAAAATTTCTTGGGTTACGTTTTCTTGAGGTAGTACGCAGTTCTCAACGTAATTTTACTACTATTTTATCGTGAAATTTGAGTACGGCAACACAGGTTTCCGCAAGAAATATATCAAGCGGCATTTATTTCTTGAAGAAAACAGTAATTTGGTAATACGCCAACTGGTAAAATACGTCCAAAAATGTCGGGAGGGGTATCAAAAGACGCGTTTTGACCTCGGTATCAATAATCCGAAAGCGGAAAAGAAAAATTTTGTTCCAGTGAAAAGTTATTGGCAAAAAACGTTTAATTCGTTTATTTGCTTATGTGCTCTTCTTCTTGCTGCTTCACTATTCACCATGGATTTTTATTACTTTTATTACTATTTTTCACGCAAGAAACATTGCTCAATTTTTCTTGAGCAATTTCTTGTGATCTGCATACCGGCCTTTAAAAAAGAGAACGCTGCGAGGCGAGTGAGATAGAAGGTAGACATCTCTTTAAAAGGCATACAAGTGAGGGCTAAAGGAATAAGTATGTGGGCTTGCAATGATAAAATAATGCTCGATAATTCTAAATATACCATAATGTGCACCGGACGACGTAAAATGCCAAAACAGAGTCCGTCTGCAACAGTACCGACGTCCAGAGCGTGATTAATTTATGGATTGTATACTTTTTCTCATTGATAATAAAAAGAATCCTTAATAATCAAAAAAAACCTACCACCGCTCGAATATGGTGAAGTGTCCAGCAATGAATATCCCAGCAGAAAATTAAAAATAAGACCGCAAATGATGGACTAATCGACTCTTAAGGAGTATTATTAGGGCTTAACAGTGCGGCTTCAGGCCTGATATATATATGTGTATATATTAGATCTTGACTGTACGCCCAATGCAAGAGAAAAATGGGCACTTGGGAAAGACTTCTACGAACCTTATGAAGCCTAACCAACAAAACAGCGGTAAAAACTTCTCTAAAGGGTCAAAACTCACACTCTATAAGTCTCAAATCATACCAATACTGATGTATGTCTCAAAATCTTGGGTCGCGATAGAATTTAGAAAGGACCTTCGACTTTTAAAGAGGCGAGTTTTCTGTATTTAAAAAAATCGCTAGGTGGCGCAGAGGTCTAGCTATTTAGAAATTTCTTTTGAGATTGGAAATTCTGCCGTCAAATTTTAACTAACTTCCCAGGGACCTATGGTCTTAAAATTTGGCACATAGTTCAGGATAAGATGACTATAAAATCTTAAAAACATAAAGGCGGAGTGCACGTTTCCAGACCAGGGCAATCAATTTATTATAGCCCAAAAGTTCGGCAGTAGAAAAAATATTTTAAGTCTATTAATAGCACTTAAATCTGCGGCCGCCGTGGTGTGAAGGTAGTGTTGCCGGCCTACCACACCGAAGGTCCATGGTTCGAGCCCTGGTACAGGTAACATCAAAAGTGATTTGAAAAAAGTTTTTCAAAACGGAGTCGCCCCTCGGCAGTGGTTTGGCAAACTCTCCGAGTGTATTTCTGCCATGACAGGCTTCTCAGCAAAAATTCGTCTCCTTTGTAGATGCCGTTCGGAGTCGGCAATAACTGTAGGTCCCACCAATTTGTAGGGAAAATTCAAAAATCGGCACACCACAAATTGGAAGAGAAGCTTGGCCCAAAAATCTCTTAGGAGGTTTATGATGATATACCTGTTGTATATCGCGCCATAGAGAGAGAAATCTGCTAGATTGATTACAAATGGTAATTCAAAATTATTTAAAATTTTTATATTATATTCTTATTTTTTTGTCTCTTTCTTCGTCGATTCGTATATTCATTAATGAAAATCAAATTTCACGCGCAACCACAAATTGAATGCTTGAGGCGTGTCTTCCAATGTAAATAATACTTCTCATTCTCATCAGCAACAACAAATATAAGCAAACATGTGCTAAAAAAAGTCAATGACCTCTGCACAACAACAATTTCAAAGTGGTATCATGTGGCGCAAAATGCTTCTAACTCAATATTAAAAGCAACACAAAGAAAAAAAAATTGTTAAATGAATTTAAAAAAACTAGAAAAATAAATGGAAAATACGTGAACATAATTCTCAAAAGCGCAGCGGCAGTGCAACAACACCAACAAACAAATATGTCTGTAGGGGCAAGAACAACGAGCAATATTTTGACTGGGAGGCGCATCAACTATCAGCATTGAAAAGTAGCTGCGCCCTAAGCAAACACAAAAAAATTCGCGCCATGCCATGTTGGTCATGGAAGATATTTTTTCATGAGACGTCGAGTGAGCGCGAGTTATGGCTTTTTACATAGATTTGGATGTGTGTTGGGTTTTGCAAAGTTCACGTGCGAAAAACTAAATGAATGGGCCAGTGATATCAAGCTTCAGGGTATGGCTTGCTCTGCAGACTTTATACGGCAACATACCTCTTGCCTGTCTTCCCTCATTTTTTCACGTGGAATGCTATGTATACTTGAAATATGGAAGGCCATGCTGAGATTTTGAGAATGGTAGCTGAAGAGATTTTTTAAAAAGATTACTGAAAGCAAATGAGTTTAAGGTTCCTTTTTGTTTCAAAAACGCACAAAAATAAAAATCGATAAAGTATGTTTAAACTCAATTGGATTTATGAATAAAGTCAACAAAATTATATAGGAATTGTAAAAGTAAAAAATAATCGATAACATTTTGTAAAAAAACGATACATATCTACACACGCCAGTCATCGCTGAAAGTTCAACAAAACTTGTGCATATCTGTAATAATTCAATCAAATGCACAAATCCGAATAATATCGAATATTGTCTAAATTAATCGATAAAACTCTCTAAACCCGATAAAACATTCATAAGTCTATTATCGACACAATTTTATAATAACGTAACATGTGTAAAGCTTCGATACGTATTATGAAACCTAGTTAATTTTATTAAAAGCTTATAAAATCTATACAATCGAATAAAGATAAAAATCTGGTACGCTCGCAAAAGGAATAAAATTTCGAATAAAATCGATTACAATCCAAATGTGCCGATATCCAAATATGACCAATCAAGTGCACAAAACTGAAAAATATCGAATGTAGTCTAAAATAATCGATAATATTCGCTGAAACCGATAACGTAATGGTAAGTCTATTATCGATATGGTTTATAAAACAAAGTAAATTTTATTAAAAGTGAATAAAATCTATAGAAAATATGTCGACAAGATTTGATGAAATTTTTCTAAAACCGATACACTTCTTAAGTTAATAATATAAAATAAAAATAAATTTCGGAAAGAATCGATGGAAGAGGATAACATAAAAATTTTAAATAGTACAAACCGATAATAACAGATATAACTCGATAAACGTACTTAAATAATTGATTATCGTCCGTGAAAACAAATAAAAATTTCTTGAATATTGTAATTGATCAATTCGATTGCAAACATCGACGATATAACGTAAAAGAATCGATGAAAGTCGATGAAATTATATAACCTCACGAAGAATAAAAAACAAGGAATAGATTTTGAATTTAATTAAATATTGTCATTGAAAATCTGGACAAGAAAAATGTCTATCTCTAATATCTTGAATTTTAGTGAATGGATAAAAAAAATTAAATAACTCACAGTGAAAATAGTCGATTTATTCAATTTTAAATACAAATCGATAAATATCGAATGGAAGAAAAATCTACAAAAATCGTACTTTTAGGCGTGGTACTACACACAAAAACATACAGTCACAAAAGTCAATAAAAACTGAAGATAGCTGGAATGAACCGATAGCAATCGATAGAAATAATATTTCCCTAAAGTCCCAAAAAAGTTTGATTATAATCCATAAGAATTTTCAAAAATGTTACTTAATGTAAGAGAAAAATAAATTAACAAACGATGAAAGCAATAAGACTCAGAAGGCCATAACTAAATCGATTTATTGGAGATAATAAGCTTGGCGATAAAAAAAGAACTTGAGGCCTAATCAGACATCTGTCTGAGTGAAAAAAGTTAGGCGCAAGGAAGAGAAGCTCGACTTTATTCTTCTCCGAAGTTTATTATAATTTTATAAATTTTTGTTTTATTTTTAAGTCACAAAAAATTCATAAATTCTCACTCTGTTCACATATTCTACGTTCAAGTTATGCGGTCGTATCGCCAACGCAGCCCGTAGTGTAGCACAAAAGCGCACCACTAAAACATTTTTTTTTTTTCTATTTTATTTACTTATATTATTAAATGGTATTTTATTTAACTTCCATGTCCATGCAGCTCACCTCCGCCACTTTTTTTGACTGCTCTGGCTAAGTGCAACATATTTTTCCAGCCTGTGTCGTTGTTTTTGTTATTCTTCTGTTGCTGCATCAATTGCGTCATGTGCTGGTGGGCTTATGTTGAGCGGAAAAAAGCGTCACGCTAACCTAGTTTATCACTGGCGTAGTTTAATTTCTTGCTTTTATTCGTTGTATGGTCATTCACTCGGTTCGTTTACCCACCTTTTTTATTTACTTGTTTCTTGTTCAAATGTTTTCTATATTTTTTTTTTACGTTTTCGTTATATTTTTGTTACACATTATTCACTCTATTTGCATTTTCTTTGTTGTTTAGCTTGAGAATGGCATGAAAAAATTGCCATTAAATTTTTTTGCACAAAAAAGCTATCATAAAATAAATGAAATTTCGCGAGCCACATTCGCTGACAAATTACGGATCGGACAAATAGTTTTAAATTAATTCGATATGCGCTTATTTAAGCCAGTTATTTATATTATTTAAAATAATCGAAACAAATGTAAAAAAAAATTTATAAAATTGTATAGTATTTATGAGGAAGTAAATATTTCTTTTTTCTTGAAAAATGTTGTAAAAAATGTATTAAAAATTACGGAAAAAATCGATGAATTTATATAATATTTATAAGGGAGCAAACATTTTTTTTTGCTCTCGAAAAATGTTTTAAAAAAATTAATAGAAACGACGAAAAAAAATCGATTAAATTATATGCAATTTATAAGGAAACAAAAATTTTTTTTTTTTGCTCTCGAAAAATGTTGTAAAAAAATTAATAGAAACGAGAAAAAAATCAATAAAATTATATAATATTTATTTGCAAAGCTGCCACCTTTTTGAATTGTTTTTAAATTCAAGTAAAATTCACCGTAAGATAAATGAACTTATTATTTAAAAAAATGTATTTCTCGATACGGCTATCACCTGATGCTATTATATACATGAATATTGGGGAAAATGGCTACAAAAAGTATCTCCTATTTAAATGTTGCCACTGTGCAGATTTTTTCAGCGCTATACCCCTCTGAGATTTAAAAAAACAAAATTGTGGTATTTGCTAATATCGGTAACAAACAACAGGTATTTTATGTCTTATTTCCACAAAGATTTTTCTATTTAGGTTTGCTAAAATCAATTTTAGTGTTGCCACTTAAATGTTTAAACGATGAAACTTAAAAAAAAGATTCTAACACACACAAGACACATGTCAATAGAGACATTAAACTAAATTTTTCTGAAATCGTATTGCAATAAACAATATTTCTACATAGAGATACCTTATAGGGTTGCCACATAATCGTATACAATTTATTTTTAAGTATATGCAATATTATCTTGCAAAAGTTTGAATGTACTTTTGAATATATGTAGGTCATAGCTAGTTTTTCCATTTATGATTTTTTTACATGGTTGCCATTATTCTCAAATTAAAAAAAAAAAATTAAATGAGCCATATAAATATCGGTACCAAAGATATGTTTTTTACGTCGTATTTCAACAAAAATATTCCTAGGTAGCATTACATTTTATGGTGGCTACCTTATCCTACTATATGTACATACTCGTATATTTTTTTCATGTTCCCAACTATCTCGAAATCCTTTCGAGAAAAATTAAATTAAACAGGTTTAGTTTTTACTGGCTATAGGGGTGATTTGCACCCATATTTATTTATTTTTTTTTTGGTATTTTTGAATCTGAAACAACAATATCGTAGCAATAATTAATTGCATTGCAAACTGAGATTCGAATTGCTGGAAATTCTAACTACTGAAGATTCTAATTTGTTAGCGTCTTTTGTGCGGTATAATTATTTTGGAACGGTTTACCATAATATTTTGTTAATTTTGGTTTAGTTAATTTTTCACATAAAAATATAAATTTAATCACCATGGATGGTCTCTTGTTTGATTTTAGGTTATCATTAATTTTATTTACTTTTTTTCAGTTTTTTTATTTTTTTTCTTTAATTACAACTTGAAACCCGAAATATGGCCTTCCATATTTAGAAAACGCCCTTTCAGGTAAACAAGACATGCTGTTCGCATTAGAGGAAATTCTTAATACAAATAATTAATTACGCTTGCTGTTTCGAATTAAACTCAGTTAAGAGAAAGGAGAAAAAAATTTAAGTATAACCTTTTGTTGCAGCTAAACAGATTTGAAAAGCGAGCACGGTTTGTTATTTTTTCTTTAGAATGTAGTTAACATAATTTCTCAAAAGCATTATAAACAATCTGACACTCACAAACTTATCATAAATATTTTATGATGCTTCCCATTGACGGAAGAAGAAGCAAGACAAAGACGCTCAAATGTGTACAATTATGTTTGAATAATTACCGTACTAATTGGCATTGTAAAGGATAAACCACAATCATTTGTTAATAATGGTTGCGGGCGGTTACGCTTAGTTCAACTTTGGTTGCTTTCACCTTACCCCCTAACTGACACACTCATGACCTAATAATATTATTTGCATTATCAAATGACTGCGGGGCCTTAAAGCCACTTTAATAAATGTTCATTTCATTTTCAAAAACGAGAATGAGCAAGAAATATGTTTAGGTCTTTTAGTTGTTTTTTATGTATGTATGTAATTGCAGGAAATCTCATCTACATAATTAAGCAAATGCAAGCAATAAGAAATAAAATTATGCATATATGTATGAAAGTTTGTATGAATTATAAACGCCTGCGAGCAAAAAGGATCAAATTGAGGAAAGTAAATGAGTGTAGATTGTTGAGAAAGAAGAAATGTGAGAGTGTTAGTATGTTTGTACATTCTAAATGATAAGCGAATAAAGGTGACATTATTGTTGATAAAATTGTAATATATGAGAGTAGGTGCAGAATGTGTGGCAAGTCATGAGAAGGTCATATGCAAATGTGCTCATAAATCCTTGTCATTTATTTACCCAACAAGGTTTTAGGTATTTAGCACTGCTTTAGAAACGGTTTTTATTAACTGGTTTAAAAGGTATTCAAATAAAATTTAAAAAATCACAGCCGGTAGCACCGTAGAAGAGATTAAGTTAACTTCTTAAATTTAGAATAATTATGACCTAAATTTTAGGTAGGGAAGTGTGATAGAAAGTGTGGCAAATAATGTTAAATTATTCTGTGCGAAATTTTATTCAAGGTTTTCCTATTTTCGATCTCATTAGCAATTATATAGTTGTCAATATAGCTGGATACATGGATTTCTTGTATATGAAAAGGAGTGAGTACCAAGTACTCGTGGAGTTTAATGTGTAAACATGAGTATCCTCTACATAAATTCTACTAAATTAGACCTCGCCCAGTGTTTGAATTTCACCACAAAACTGTATTTTACTTTAGTTATTAGCTACTCCTTTCTTGGCCTTCTTTCCCTTCGCTTCTATGCTGTTCTTTTACTTTATTATGTTTTTCTTTCCTTTCTTTTCCCTTCTTTTCCTTACATTTCCTTTCCTTTCCTTTCTTTTCCTTTTCTTTATTTTCCTTTCCCTTCCTTCCTTTCAGTCCCTTTATCATAGTTCCTTTTAATTAATTAAATTTTATTTTATTTTAATTTGTTTTATTGTATTTTTATTTATTTTATTTTATGTTATATTTTAGTTAAATTTTTGTGCATTTCATTCCATAAGTATAACCACAAAGCTTACACAAACAAAACAAATTAACTACCGTCTTGAGTGTTCTGAGCTAAAATAAATCGATCAATTATATAATTATTATATTGCTTTTCAAGTTTATTTATGATAAACACAGTTGCCTTCGTCTTTGATAGCATTCATCGTGTTTAGGCACGATTACCGAATAATAAAAATCTGCAAAGCACTTGCATACATACACAGCCACATAAGCAGAGCGTCGCAAACATATTATTTTTCAATTAAATAAAACTATAATCAAAAAAAATTATTATTTTCTACGATTATTAAAAAATATCAAAAAAATTAAAAAAGGTTGTTTTGATTACTTTTGATTATTTTTGGTTTTATTGTTTCTTTTTAAACTTTTTTCATTTTTTATTTCTGAGTTTTTTCAGTACTGCTGTAGAAGCATTTAAATATACACATCAACAATGCTGAATAAAATAAAAAACTACGAGAATAATCAAAAAAATCACAAATTATCAAAAATAATCAAAATTAAACAAAACACCTTTTTTAGATTTTTTTTTTTAATTTTTCTAATCTTAATTATTTAATAATTGGCTTTTCTTGAAAAACAATTAAAATAATCATTCCAAATAAAAAAAGCCGTCTAATTAATTGATTACTAATTACTAATCAAATTTACCAGGTCTCATATTGAAAAAAAAAATATCCAAAAAAATCAACTAAAAATCGAAACTAATCAAAAATAGTCAAAAGTATTCAAAACAACTTTTTTTGTTATTTCTGATTATTTTTGATTTTTTCAGTATTGTTGTAGAAGCACCTAAATATACACATCCACAACGCTGAATAAACCCAATAAAAAGGAGTATAACTAATCAAAAAAATCACAAATTATCAAAAATAATCAAAAGTAATCAAAACACCTTTTTTAGATTTTTTTTTTTTTATTTTGCTAATCTTAATTAATTAATAATTGGCTTTTCTTGAAAACCAATTAAAATAATCATTCAAAATTAAAAAAGCCGTCTAATTAATTGATTACTAATTACTAATCAAATTTAACAGGTCTGATTGTATCTCATTTCAAGCGGAAATTGGCTGCAACACTCATTGTGCTACAAATCCAATTATGTAATTGTTTTTTTTTTTAACAATAGGCAATTTCAATTTTGAAAGATATTAAATCTGTGGTTTTCAGAAAAATCAGAATGAATAATGAAAGCGAACAAAATGTATCTGCATTGGGGTGTTTTATTTTCAGTTGAATTTTTCGCTTCTGCTTCCTACCTGAAAATTAAACTTTTTATAGAAAATAAAAAAATGTGTAATCAAAAAAATTTCTAATGCTTTAGAATTTCGATGTTGCATACAAATTGAAATTTCGCCAACTTTTTGAAATAAAATTTTTTTGTTTTGAAAAATTGGTTTAAAATAAGGAAAAATCAAATGTTGCCCATGCAAATTGTATTGAAATCCAAAATTTGAGCTTAACCTGAAAAAACACTTATAGTTTTTTTAAATTCATATTTTTTATTACATACCAGATGTTCGCAGTAATAAAAAAAGACACATAAATCAAAAAAGATTTTATTCGTACTTTTATTGCCACCACTGTAAACAGCATCAACAAATTATTCCCTTGCTGTAAAATGGTTTCATAACTTTAAGTTGGACAGCTAGCTTAATAGTGGTGTGAAATATATTCAGTGCTATGCAGTAGTTTTTTAGCGCTGAACGTACAAACATACATACAGACAGACAGGAAAATTCTAGAAACAGTGTTTTTTTTTGTTACTCTAATAAAGACTACTGTGTGCATTATTTTTTAATAGCTATAATGTACAGACATTTTATTGGTTACACTAAAATTGCGGTTAGGGCGCGATATGAAAATATAAAAAAATTGATTTTCAGTCTGGACAAAGAAACAAAAATTTCCTCTGATAAAGAAACACTCTAATGTGTAGATATACGAGCAACATAAATTTCAATTTTTAATTTAAAAATTCGTTAAAATACTTAATAAATAAACGTGAAAAATGTATGTGCATTTATGTTAAAACTCCCGTTTGCTACTTTTTTCGTTTCGTACGTTATACACTTTTTAGTAGTATTTTTTTTTTTTTGTGCAAAAATTTTATACAAAACAGCGCATTTACAATTTGCCACTTTCGTTTAGTCGCGTTTAGGTGGAAATTTCAATTAAAAACAGCTATTTCGTCTTATTTTTATAAAATGTTTATTTGTTTGAATAAATTCAATTCCATTTGCTAAAATATTCCATCACTTTGCTCGGTTTAACTCAATAGGTTTTCCCAACGAATCAAAACCAAATAGAAAAACTGATTTATTGAAGCTCTGCATCTCACCAATGCACACGCGCGGCTTTTATTTTGATTTCGCGTTTGATTTGTGTGTTTTTAACTATACATTGCTATTATATAGTTGTTGTTTCAATTATTTAAGAGAGCACTTTATATAGTTTTCGGCACTCAGCTGCATAGTTTTTATTTGTTTTTGTAGCTCAATTTATTCCGCAAAACTAATAGCACTTAAATGTTATTAAACATTTTAAATATTGAAACCACAACAATGAAAATGAAAAATAAAAACAATTTCAAAATATATAACAAATAAATCCATTTAACACATAAAAATCAACAAATCCAATTGGCTTCACGGGAGCCGCAGATTAATTGCAATTCTGTTAATATTGCGGTTTATGCTTGTTTCCCATTTAGGAGGGGGGATTGGAAAAAGTTCGTTCACTTGCTAATACTACACTATTTCCCGATGTACTTCACAACTTATGAAATGTATTTCAGAATGGTCAATTGTATTTCAGAAATTGTAAAATGTATTTCATAATAGTCAATTGTATTTCAGAAACCGTAAAATAATTTTTAGAATAAGTAACTGTAGTTCAGAAAGCGTAAATTGTACTTCAGAAAGTATAAATTGTACTTCAGAGTAATCAATATACATAGTTCAGAATTTACGGTTTCTCAAGTAAACCTAATTATTCTGAAGTACATTTTGCAGCTTCTGAATTACAATTTACGGTTTCTGAAGTATATTTTACAGTTTCTGAAGTACATTTATTTATTCTGAAAAATATTTTAAACATTTTACGGCTTTCGAAGTACAATTGACTATACCGAAATACATTTTATACATTCTGAAGTACAACTGACTATTCTTAAATATATTTTACGATTTCTGAAAAACACTTTATGCTTTCAGAAGTACACTTGGAAAAGGTGTTGCAATATTTATATGTATATAATAAAATTGTAACAGCACAATGTCTGCGCATTATGAATATAAAGAAATGTATTTCATTGAACTAATTTAAGCGCAAAACACAACTCTTGGAGTTTTTGTCTGTCTGTCTGTATGTTTGTGCGCACATCACTCCAAAACCGTAGCATGGAATTGCATGGCGTTTTCAACAATGAATTGCTAGATATCCAACTTAAAACTCAGGATACACCTTAGTACACAAAGCAAATTTTCTTTGCATTTCTGTCTTTGGGTATGTATTTGTGTTTGTATGAGCATCACTAAATAACTGCTTCACGGAATTGAATGGTTTCTTCACCGACGTATTGCTAGAGCTTTGTTTTAAAATATGTAGGCCAAGTTTTGCGTTGCTTCTGTATATACTTTTCTTTTTTTTGTTGCGTGTGAGGCATAGGCTCCCATGAGCGCTGTCATCGTTTAAATCAAAAGTCTAGTTTAGTTGAACGGAGCAAGCTTTTGTTACTCTACGGCATAACGAATTTTAATTTCACAATAATAGTTCAAGCTTTTTATTTGTCAAGCAATCGGTAATCTAACAAAAGCAATCAATTTCAAAATTTCAAAATTGACACATTATTTATTATTTTTTATACGAGTATATGCAAATACTCGTTCCATTAAGGTGTGTCAAATTACCCTTTAAAGCGGTGAAGATTGGAGACAACACATTTTCGCATTGCTAAGTAATCCGATATTTCAATCACTCTTTCTACCTAGAGCGCGGATAATATACTTAGTAGATTCCTTTACAGAAGATCTGAGAGTTTTATGTAATATGAATTTTAAAAATTCTTGATTTTACTAAAAAATCTGGCTGGTGGTATCGTACATCCTCAGCCAGGCATACTACCTACCCTAGCAATCAGTACGCCTTCAAACCAACCAAGTCTACTCGAGAAGGCCCATGATAATAGACCGAAATTTTGATGATTTGAAAACAGCAAAATGTTGATGCTTCTAAGCGGAAATATTCGCTGTCCCGCTTCAAGCCATTTAAGGAGACTCCCTATCGTGTGATTCCATTAACTTAATGCTGGAAATAATAGTGTGAAAACCATCGCACTCTAAACCGATACAATTTTGGCACAATGAAGAACTTCGGAATATTTATGATCTTTCTCTTCATTTTCTTCAGAACTTTATGGTCCTTGGCGCAATGACTTCGCTACCTGCTTAATGCTATGCCAGTGGTCAAATATGCTTCGGCGCAGATAAAGTTGCTACCGACTCATGGCTCTTCTTTCACTTTATCTCTTTTTCTGCCTATACTTTTCAAACTACTTGTCATTTTTTCATCTCTCCTTGATTTCCTTCTTATTTTTTATCTTCCTGATTCCCTGTCTTTTCTGCCTCTCTTTTTTTCTCCCGCTCCACCTTCTCTCATTCTACTACTTCTTATACAGGACTTTCCTCTACAAATTATTACATAGCTGGAACCAATATTTTCGAAGATGTGAGGAGTTTAGGTTGTTCCTAGTAGAGCCCACTTTTTAAAGCTTTTAGATAGGGAAGAAATATCACTAACCCGGCCCAAGTATTTTGCTTTCGAGTTTTTACGAATTTATTGCCTGCTCTGCACCCAGTGACCACATGATTCTCCAAAGGATTTAATACTTGGGAATTTTTAAGTTTTTGATTCGAAAAATCGCAAAATTCCTTAGGCGGTCCATACAAAAGCACAATTCGACCCGCACTAATGTGCATAGTTTAAAGTTCTGATGAATCAGCAGTTCTATTTTTGATGCAAATTTTACTTGCTCAATCCTACCTCACGGTCAATATTAAATAATATTTCAACTGTGAAAATCTTTTACTTGAATTATTGTTTAAATCGATAACACAGCTCGTGCTTCTCCTTCAACAACTAAATCCAAAAATACTTCCGCAACCTCATGACGAACTACGCATGTAAGGCGAGCTCTAGCACTTTGTGTAACTCAACCAGTGATGCGCACACATAATATCATCAACCAAATTACAGGATTACTCGTTTTTGAATTACTTCTTGAACCTAACCCGCAAATCAATATTTTCCAAATTGTATGCCGGTCTCATTTTCATGGCCATTGTGGCTCTCACAGAGTATGGGCTGGTTAGCCTACGTTACTTCGTATCTGTTTATATAGTTGTACTAGTAGCACGTCCACGTATCACTGCGTCTTCCCGAATTTTATTGGTCTAACATAAATGCCGACATAGTTATTTACATTGAAAAATAACACATGTATCGGAGCTGCCACGGCCCCTTTTCCCACAGCCCACATCTTTCATTCGGTGTTAGAAATTAACCTCATACAACTCTCTTCCGACTTTCATTTAAAAAAAAAAAACACTGACATGGATATATACATTAAGAAATAACATTTGTGTGGGAGCGACCACGCCCTCTTTTCCGTTATCGCCCATTTTTTGGGATATGTTAGTGACAAATCTCAATTAATTCCTCAAGGAATATCAACTCTTTATCATGAATACTTCCAAAGATATGCAGTATCAAAAAATGTATCAGGTTAGCAATGCCACGCCCCCTATTGAAATAAAAAGTATCCTATCTTTTAAGTTGAACAATCCTTTGAGTCGATACCAAATTAAATCTGAAAGTGTTCAGTAGTTTCAGAGTCCATTGCGGCCAAAGTTGGTTACCCAAAAAATATATATAATAGATATCCTATATCTTTCAGTAACATAAAAGCTCTATTTGTTGGTTTAAAAAATTTGTTCAACGTATTTAGCATATCTTTCACAACATGCACATTAAATACAAACTATATTTTTATAGCAACTTAGGTAACAATTCGCGCATGCTTGAAACCTAAAAATAAAATACACAACAAAACAAAAACATCCTCATAACGTCTAACGTAAATGACTCTCCAACGTGTGACAAGTAGTAAGTTTCTTTTTGGCTTTTATGAGTGATGTGTGAATGCATGAATACTTTGGAAAAGCCAAATATAGCTGCTAGCGCGTATGAGTAATTTTAACAGAGTCGCAATAACAAACCCATTCAGAAATTTTTATGTTTAAAATTTTTCGACTAATGGCAATTTTTCTCAAACTAAGACCAATAAATGAAGCCAATAGTTTTATTCGGCAATGTGCCGCACTCTAAACAGGCTCTCAAAGTGGCCATTGTTTTCCAAACTTTCAATTTCAAAGTATCCATTGCTTTCCAAACTTTCAATCTTAAAGTGTCCATTGCTTTCCAAACTTTCAATCTTTAAATGTGTGGCACTTTCAGAAGCTATTAGAGATGGAATAAACATCAGCATCTTCAAATAACACGAGAAAAATAATTCGCCTGTTATTTCCAGTGACACTAAAACTATTGAAACAGAAATATCAATAAGAAAGATAATTCGAACGAGGAATATATTGGAACGGCGCGTCGAATATATATCTAGTGATCCTGTGAAACTTTGGTTAGATGAGTGTGCTTGAAAAGATTCACAGAAATAATTAGAATGTACAAAAATCCATACCCAGGAATACTGAGAATAGATTGAAAAAAAAAATATTTGAAGCTAGTATCAGTGAACAATCGGAAAACTAAATCAGAAGTAAAAGCTTAGAACATTTCTAGAATAGGTTTAATTTCTAGAAGCGTTACAAAAATAAGAATAATCCCAAAAAGATTGTAAAAACTGGGTTATTGTTGTTATATTAAGAGAACTTCATGTCCCTTCAAGCATGCAGACTAAACGGTGCTATTCTGAATCCGGAGTAGTTCATCATCGCCATCATCATTATTTAGCATATAACTTGAGGCCAAGTCATCCAGACTGACACTATATTCTTTCACACCAGGTGAAGTACTTGAAGTCCTTAAAACGCACTGGTGCCGAGTTTTGAAGTTCAAACCAATCGTTACAGCGGCTGTCGGCCTAATACTAGAAGGGTGCTACGGTAGCGTGCCATTCTAGCACAAGAGTGCAATATCCGTGACCTAAAAATTTGTAAGAGTATTTTGGTTAGGTCAACAACAAAAAATAATGTCAGCCTTGAGATCCTGAGCAGAAAAATCTAAATAACAAGTCGTACTTTGGACGCAATAGACAAATGAGACTTGAAGGCCTCCTTCTGCATCTGCATCATGAATTGTGTTGAGAGAAGATAAAATCGCTCCTTTGCAGTTTTTCAGAGAACTCATTTTAGCAGGAATTATGGTCATTGAAATTGCTCTAACGCACAAACGATTTTAGCTGCAGAGGAAGCGGGGGCTCTACTGAAATGAAAACCAATGGTAAAAGATTGTCTTGGCAACACTTATCTCTAAGAAGAGAAGGTTAGTCAGCTAAAAATTCTTACAGGGTAGTTGTCTTGCAGTATTTTTACAGAAAATTTTTCATATGTACATAAGACTGGGCTAAAAAAAAATTTTTTTTTTAACTATATTGACATTGTTTACAGAATTTCTAACCAATAGTGTAAACGTTCCCGATTTAGAAATTCATTTTAGAAAAAAATCATTGCTAGTTTCGATTTTTAAGTAGTAGTCTTACACTGCGTTACAAAAACGAGCTTTAGTTCTGTCTTATGAACCAAATATACTTTTTCGGAAAGGGGAGAAAAAATAAAAATACACGTGCATCGGCGATTTTCATGTAAACGTCAGAATTTTTTTTTTATGTATAAAGTATAAAGCTCGTAGTGTCCGTCTGTCCGCCTGTGTGAAAGACTTTGGATCGATTTTTAACCTTTTTTCCGTGATCCAATTGAGCTGAATTTTTTGCAGTTGAGTTATGGGTTTGCAGGCAGACTCGTGGAAATGTCTGCATCACGTCAAATTTTTTTTGTATTTTTATTTTTTCTCCCCTTTCCTAAAAAGTATATTTGGTTCATAAGACAGAACTAAAGCTCGCTTTTGTAACGTCGTGTTATACAAGGTGGCGCAAAAGTAATCCTCCTATCAGAAAATGCTATAAATTTTGCGATTGGCCCCTAAAGTCAGTTCTGTTTTGACATTTGTGTAGTAAACACATGCGAAATACACGTTAATAAACAATGTTACGCTACACTGCTCCAGAACGCGGAATATTGCTGACTATTTTATTTGACCAATAATCGGTCGGGGCCAAACGGTTACTGTGAATGGTGAGCGCTACAGAGCAATGATCAACGAGTTCTTTTTGCCGCAACTTGATGAATTGGGATTGGAAAACATGTGGTTCCAACAAGACGGTGCAACAGCACACACTGCACGTGCCACAACCGATATGCTGAACATCGGAAGCTTACTTTTGCGCCACCTTGTATATGCCTTTAACTCGACTAACTTTGGTAAAGTTTCTTTGTTGAAACGTGATTAGAAATTTTTCAAAAATGCAAAAACAATAGAAAAGAAAGATAAATACA
Source organism: Merzomyia westermanni (assembly GCA_949987695.1). Classification (NCBI taxonomy): domain Eukaryota; kingdom Metazoa; phylum Arthropoda; class Insecta; order Diptera; family Tephritidae; genus Merzomyia; species Merzomyia westermanni. Next base: position 13,441,081 of record OX465289.1, read on the forward strand.
AACACTTAAAGGAATTGAATGGTGTAAAAGAATGATACAACAAAATTTGTTTGTAAAGTAAATTATTGATAATTGAGATAAAAAAATTTTAATTAATAAAAAAAATTTGAAACTTATACATACATTTTTTTTTTTTTCTGAAAAAGAATATCAATAGTTGTACTTTATTGTAAGCAACCTTGAAAAGAACGGTCAACTGGCTTATATTCAAGTATCTTATATTTCATATATTCCTTACAACACTGGTTCTATCTACCAAAATAAATTATTTGAATTTTGTATTTTGAAAATTGTGATCAAAAAAAACAAAAAGTAAAGCCGAAAAAATTAATGATTCCGAAGAATCCTTGGTAATTTATTTATTTGAACTCCTCTTTTCTGGCAAGGTAACATTTTAAAAAACGATATGCTTCCTCTCGGCTCCATCTCCTTTTATTCCCTTCCATTCTGAAAAATTTCAATTGTTTATAGAATTTTATCAAATTAAAAACAAAAAAATTATTATTAAAAAAATAATTATTTAAGCGACTTCAACTCTAACCGCTTAAATCAACTTGGTAGCTTATTTTTTGTTGTTGCTTCCCATGTATTTTGATAACCTACTCAACGTTCTTTTGTAGGTTGCTTACAAAAGATTACAACTAATATAGTTAAAAAAAAATTTGGCCCAGCCTAATATACAGGTGCATATATATGTACATACCGTGTATTGTTTCCACATCCAAATACATATTCATAAGTTTGCGTGTTTACTTTCACAGATATCTATGCTAAGCTCACACAATACGCGTTGAAAAATCCAAGGTAAAATCGTCCTCGAGAGCTACAAAGCGATAGCATAATAACAGCTTCATGCACACCTACATACAACATACAATAACAACTATCAAGTGCAACCAACACTTGTGTAAGTTTTTGAAATGTTCATCACTCGAGATAGAAGAAAGATGACAACAATACTTTGTCAACCACTTTTTACACCTGTGCATGGATGGCGCATAGCAACAGCAAAAATAAAAAATTATTATTAAGATAAATGTCATAGCTAAAAAACATATTTTTTTCACAAGTGCAAGAGGAAGTGATGTAAAGAATATGTTATTTTCCACTGCTATAAATGGCTGACAAGCTAATCTAACGTTTCTACTTGGAGCGCAAAAATAATAAATACTCAGTTAAAATATTTCTCTGAAATGTATATATGTGGAACAGTGCTGCTCATAATATGAGATATTTTGTTGCTACGCTCAGAAAAATTTTCAAACACAATGCTTTCAGAGAGCGCTTTTGCCTTGTAGGAATACGCTAAGCTGGGTAAGAGTATTAAAATTATCCGAACAATGGCTGGCAAAAGATCGTCTCTGGTGTAGAAGAATGTTTTTTTTAAATCTCACTTAAATAAAATTCAATTTTTTCTGGCGCTCATGCACGGGTAATTGTGAACTAAATGCTAGCGGTGACTCTGTGAGGTTTTTTACAAGGGTCCTTCCTTGTCAAATCGCCACATTGTTGGGAAAGATCCCTTCTAATTTGATTAAAATTTGTTGAAGAGTTTCCTTTTATCATAAAACGAAGGGCTGCTAAAGAAAGGAATTAAAATTTTTTTTTTTTCAAAAGTTATGCAATTTCAAAATTTCTCTTATTTTCCTGTTTTGTAAAGTATATTTTTTCAATATTTCGGAAACTACTGAAGTTAAAAAGAACTTTGGCACTTTCAAAAGGAATAGTTAGAGGAATAAAAAAAATAGATTTATAAGAAATTTTAAAATTTGTAACTTTTTGAAATTTTTTCGATTTTTTCAAAAACGAAAAACTTAAAGTTCGACATTAAATTTTTTTATGTTATACTTTTGATATAGTATCTAAAGATATCCTGAAATATTAAGAAGAGTGTAAAAAACATATGCTTCGCAATTTTTATTTTTATACTTTTTTTTTACATTCCACTGCACCAAAAACAATTTCAGTGATCAAAATTGAGTAATTTTGTCTTTAACTTATTGGTAAAAGGTTAAAAAAAAATTTTTTGGAAATAACTCAGAAATTCATATTTAAAAAAAATTTAAGAACCCCCTTCTGAATATTTCGTGATCTTCAAATGTATCACAAATAATAATTTCAGATGAAATAACACGAAAAAGTATTTATTACAAAATTTAGTGGGGAACTTACAAATTAGGTAAACTAGCTATACATAAAAAATAAGTTTTTTAACAGGTGGCAACGCTTTTTATAAAAATGCTTCCTTATTACACATATAGGGGCTAAAATCTTTAATATGCGACCTCAAATTTAATAAACAAAAAAAAATCATACAGATAACACAATTTTTTGAACAAGTGGCAACCCTTTTTATGAATATCACTTATTACTTGTTTTCCTATTCTTGACGAAAGTAAATCCAAAAACAAAAAAGAATCGGATTAAACGTACAAGGTAACACATTGAAAATTAATTTGTAAATAGGTGGCAACCCTGTTTGCAAAAACTATATCTTATTACTAATCTGCTGACGTTTTAAATCTAAAAATCAAAAAAAATCTGCAGTTAAAATTTGTTTTTTACCAGATGGCAACCATTTTTATGTATATAATATATTCTTGTATTTAAATTCCTACTCGTCATGGAAAAGTCCAAAAACAAAAGTGTCATTAGAAAGGTCAATCCCTTTTTGACTTATGGGTAGTTTAAATAACAAACTATAAAATATTTTTTTAACATTTTATAAAAATTATGGCTTATCTCCTATCTTGGAGTTAAAACCAACTTTATAACAGGTGGCAGCCCTTTTAATGAAAGCAAATATTACAGTGTTTATTGCCCTACTCTACACAAAACAGAATTTTCCTTAGCGAAAGAGTTTTTGAAACAAGTTTGTCTAGAGTTATAGATAGCAAGCTAACAAATTTATAAACAAATATTGAACAGGTGGCAACCCTTTTTTTAATTAAAAAAGGATTCACTTCAAAAAATTCAGCAGGCCTGTTAATTTGAATTTGGTTATTTCCCCCACAACCGCTGGAGTTATGGCTTCCACCATGCCCCATCCATTACCTGATAGAACTAAGATTTATGTGATCTTTTTGAAATAGTTTGAGACTGGTATATTGGCAGCCCTCCTGATTTATTAGGTAGTGTTTCGGCAAAAAAACTGAGAGAATCGTTTTCTGAAGCGTTGTCGCCTTTTGACAGTGGTGGGCAAGCCTAGAAGTGTTTGTCAGTAATGAAAAAACTTCACAGGCAAAGCTCGGGCTGGATGCCATCGGAAGTATATCGTGCCATTTTGTTACTATTATTTGTAGAGAATACCCGTAAACCCCATCGCGTTTAAGTGTCGAATAGAGTCAATGACTCCGGCAGCCACATTTGAAGACAAAGAAAGTTGATGCAACTGCATTCATGATACTCTCTCATATAAATAGTCACATATATAAACTATGTAAATACTCGTATGTTAGCACAACCATAAGCATAACATACAAGCGTTTTTCCTACACTTCATTGCACTTGAAAGCAACGACAGTGTCAAGTGCCAATTTATCACGTTTTCAGGAAGAAAAAAGTGTAGCCAACTTCTGCAAAAGTGCATGACAGCAATAACCTCAAGCAGCGAGGATGATGGAATGCATTTAATATGTAAAAGCTTATGGGCATGCAAAAGTATGTGTGCCTATACGTATGGATATGTATGCAAAGAAATGCTTTTATTTTCAGTCAGAGTTTTAAAAATTTCCAGGAAGTAAAAACAAAATAAATTAAAATAAAATAAAATAAAATAAAACAAAATAAAATAAAATAAAATACAATAAAATAAAATAAAATGTATTAAAATAAAATAAAATAAAGTAAAATAAAATAAAACGAATTAAAATAAAATAAAACAAAATAATATAAAATAAAATAAAATAAAATAAAATAAAATAAAAGAAAAAAAAAAGAATAAAATAAAATAAAACAAAATAAAATAAAACGAAACGAAATAAAATTAAATAAAATAAAAATTAGTTAAATTAAATAAAGTAAAATTAAATAAAATAAAATTAAATTAAATTAAGTTAAGTAAAATAAAAGAAAAAAAAAAACAAAATAAAAATAAAAATAAATTAAATTTAATTAAATTAAATAAAGTAAAATAAAATAAAATTAAATAAAAATAAAAATAAATTAAATTTAATTAAATTAAATAAAGTAAAATAAAATTAAATTAAATTAAATTCAATAAAATAATATAAAAAAAAAAAAATAAAATAAAATAAAATAAAGTAAAATAAAATAAAATAAAATAAAACAAAATAAAGTAAAATAAAATAAAATAAAACTAATTAGAATAAAGTAAAACAAAATAAAACGAAATAAAATAGAATTAAAATAAGTTAAATTAAATAAAGTTAAATTAAATAAAACTAAATTAAGTTAAGTAAAATAAAAGAAAAAAAAAAAAACAAAATAAAAATAAAAATAAATTTAATTTAATTAAATTAAATAAAGTAAAATAAAATAAAATTAAATAAAAATAAAAATAAATTTAATTTAATTAAATTAAATAAAGTAAAATAAAATAAAATTAAATTAAATTGCATTAAATTAAATTAAATTAAATTAAATTAAATTAAATTAAATTAAATTAAATTAAATTAAATTAAATTAAATTAAATTAAATTAAATTAAATTAAATTAAATTAAATTAAATAGAGTAAAATTAAATAAAATTAAATTAAATTAAATTAAGTTAAATTAAATTAAATTAAATTAAATTAAATTAAGTTAAGTTAAATAAAATAAAATAAAATAAAATAAAATAAAAAAATAAAATAAAATAAAACGAAATAAAATAAAATAAAATAAAGTAAAATAAAATAATATAAAATAATATAAAACAATATAAAATAATATAAAATAAAATAAAATAAAATAATATAAAATGGAAGTTGAAAAACTTGATTTCCAATAACAATGGATTTGATTTATAAGAAAAGTTTAATTTTACTTCATTTCTTCTGCCCAACTAAGTCGGTCATAAATAATTTCATATTGCGTTTAATATATTTGCTTATTTACTTTCGACTGGTTTGCCATGCGACACATTTATATTTAAGCCTCAAATGATTCAATGATTTATGAAATTTTATGAAATATTTATGCAGATTTTCGCGCATAACACGCACGAGCGGGTGCCATAAATTTGCATAATAGGAAATATCACAAATACAAAGATGCTTAACCATACACAATACACACATACTTTCACCAATAAAATTATTTTTAAAAAATGTTCACTTTGCTGAAGGCTTATTTCATTTGATCAAAGGTCTTATAACAAGAGACCTTGAATGGATTAGTACTGAAGTTATTTCTCTAAAGGACTGTTAATATCCCAGAACTTACCATGTCTCTTTTTTGTTGTACGAAGGACGTTAAATCGTTGATGTTCGAAGTTTGTTTGACTTTTCGTCCCGAATATGCCGATTCCTTCATTGACACCCTCTTAGAGCTGTTTCCTTTGGTACCTCCAAGGGAAAAATACACAGTTCACTCCATTTTTCCATCGGCAACTCTTGCACCGGTAGTATCCACCTTCGGTCGGTTGCTACGACAGCCATACATCTGGCACTGATCAGTCATTCAAAAATTGTATTGGGAAGCTCTACTAGATTCCGGATTGGCTAGATACCAGGTAGTTTCTTATAATGACTAACACCTCTCTTAGTGGGCCACGCAGAATCGTAGGCGTTTATGGCCATATTCGCATTGAGCTCTGTTACAAATGCTTTCAATGAATTTTTTAATGTTTCCTTTTCGTTCATGTATGTTTAATTATCATTTATTTTCTTCCCAATCGTCACTTCCTTTAACTACTTTTGCACAGCGAGCAGTCCCCCTGCGATAGTTTGTCTGCCACCTACCCTACTTGTGCCCATGTACGTTTGAGTAAGAGCTAATGCAAATGATGAATGACGTTTTGTTTTCCATGTATTTGTAGTACAGACACCCAACTTCCACGGCTCCACCATCTATGGGCTGACAGTCGATTTAATCGTTGCCCACAAATACCCACTTGACATGACACTCCCTCTCTTTTGCTGAGATGAATGTTTTGTCTATTTCGTCGGTGCCTATTCGTAGCTTGGTCCATGTGTCATCTCAGTAAACCTTTCTGTTTTATGGGGGGAAAAGGCGAATCTGTGCTTCATCGTCTATATGGTAGTGACACCTTTTTTGTTGATGTTGTTGTTTGTTCTTTCTTCATCATTACCCACCAACCCGTTAACACATACAATTCATTCAACGTATTTGAGTTGATTGTTGCAAAGTCGTGTGAACTATGTGCGTGAATGTGTTTATTTACTAAAGTGGCAAAGTGTCAAAGCAAGCTTGAACTACATATTAAATACACATACACATACCACCATGTGCCTAGTG